>OZ007600.1:232588447-232977447 GCA_963931845.1 Maratus michaelseni
AATCGGGTTCCAGGAATTTTATCTTCGGGTGTTTGAATAAAATGAGTTGAATATTTAAAAACATGGACTCTGAAAGCTACCTTTTCCTCCCGGTACAGACCGGAAGGACTTTTTTAACTATTTAAACGACGTAAAATGTATTTGTTGCGATTAAATCGAGTTTTCTTTTTGTAATACACTTTTAAAAACACATTCTAATCTCAAAAGATAAAATTTGCATCGTTTAATTGATACGAACGTAGTTAGAGAATGCACGTATAATAATTTTATACATACCTGTGCAAAATATATCATCTATCTGCAAACGAAAAGATTATTATTATTATTATTATTATTTACAATGCACACAAATAGCAAACACACAGTTTTGCGGAAAGCGCACGCAAAGTTATCAATCGGAATATGTGTTAAAGTTCCACATTTTTAATTTCAAATTGATCCATTTGTAATTTGAATATTTCCACGTGTTTTAATTTGTTTGTTCCAGAATTTTATAATATTTTTAAAAAGCTGAAAAACAAAAGGCCGATTTCATTTAAGATTTTAAAACTGACTACCTAACAAATATAAAATTAATTTGTAGTTCCTGTGAACAAAGTAACAAGAGAGAAGTAAAGTTTTCATCTTACGTAGTTGCTAATAATTACAAGGAAACAACTTTCGGCGAAGCTCGTTCCTAGCATTGAGATATGGTGTGTTTTATATCCCTATAGGCCAAAGTTAGAGAAGCGATGAAATTTGCCTGCAAAAATCTTATTATATATGTATATATATATATATATATATATATATATATATATATATATATACAGGAAAAATTTGGGGCCTATTTAGAGTCCCTTCACAAAATTCCATTTAATAAAACAAATTCCTTCACAAAATACCATTTAAGAAAATCGTCCGTTCACAAAATTCTTTTAATAAAAAGGCACCCTTCACAAAATTCCTATTGATAAAATAGGCCCCTTTATAAAATTCCACTTAAAAATAGGTTCCTTCACAAAACTACCTTTCCTAACAAAATGTTATTTTTCACAAAAATGTGATAAATTTCACAAAAATAACTTTTACTTTTCACAAAATGAGCCCCAAGAAAAAAAACTTGCATCGACCCCTGTATATATATATTGTTGTATACATTTAATTTCAGAGTAATGAATTTTTAAACGTTAATTTCAGCCTTCAGGACCTTCACAAAATACCATTTAATAAAACTAGCTCCTTCACAAAATTATTTTTAATAAAAAGGCACCCTTCACAAAATTTCTCTTGATAAAATAGGCCCCTTTACAAAATTCCACGTAAAAAAATAGATTCCTTCACAAAATTATCTTTCATAACAAAATGTTATTTTTCACAAAAATGTGATAAATTTCACAAAAATAACTTTTCACAAAATGAGCCCCAAGAAAAAAGAACTTGCATCGACCCCTGTATATAAATTGTTGTATACATTTAATTTTAGAGCAATGAATTTTTAAATGTTAATTTCAGCCTTCAGGACCTTCACAAAATACCATTTAATAAAACTAGCTCCTTCACAAAATTATTTTTAATAAAAAGGCACCCTTCACAAAATTTCTCTTGAAAAAATAGGCCCCTTTACAAAATTCCACTTAAAAAAATAGATTCCTTCACAAAATTATCTTTCATAACAAAATGTTACTTTTCACAAAAATGTGATAAATTTCACAAAAATAACTTTTACTTTTCACAAAATGGGCCCCAAGAAAAATAAACTTGCATCGACCCCTGTATATATATATTGTTGTATACATTTAATTTCAGAGTAATGAATTTTTAAACGTTAATTTTACGTCAAAAGCGAGTTAAGTCGTCAAATAAACTACTCACATACAGCGGATGACTATGACATTTGGCCAGGGTTGCCTGGAAAAATTCTAGGGTAACGAATAAAGCCAATTTCACGCGGCCGAAATTGCAATTATAATGTTGTATTTTTTCAAAATAAAATTTTTAGGTTCTTAACCCTTAATTGCATAGTGATGTAAATTTCCATCACTGTTTGTTTAACTTTTAATAAATAAATCAACTTCTTCGCCACCACTATATTTATATAGAAATATTAATCCAGTAAATTTCCCGTGAACTATGTTGTTGAATAAAGTTAAAATTGTCTTAAAATTTCTGGTGTCTAATATTTAATATATGTATAAAAAAAAAACACAATTGTAAAAGAAAAAGTCATGCAAAGAAGGGTTGAAGGAATTTTTAATTTTTTTTTTCAATATTTTATTTTTATTATTAACTAATTTGTATTTAAAAATTATTCTTTTCAAAAAAAATTTCTACATTTTAATAGTCTGATAAGTGGTTTCAAAAATTGCATTTTCAGAAAATTATGCTGTTGTAAAATCAATAAATACGATTTTTGAACGAAATTTTATCGGTTCTCAAACTTTGGCCTATAGGGCTATAAAATGCACCAGATCTCAATGATTGTGGCGGGAAAAAGCGCACCGATAAAACATCCACCTAAAATTGGAAAGTCATTACAACATAAACTGATTTAATCAAGATATTCAAAATTTAACATTATTTCACTATAAAGTTTTGTTTTTAATCTGAATATTTTCATTTTACTTACCCATCATACATAGTATAGGGTAAGTCTTGTAATCGTTTTGAAAATCGAAAAAAAAAATTGACCAATTTACACGTTTCAGACACTGGAGATTCCGAAAAACATATTTTTAGAAAAAAAAATTTGCCGTCCGTCTGTGTGTCTGTAAACGCTCTATCTCCCGAAAAAATTGAGATAGAGGCTTGAAATGTGGTATGTACTTTGTATGTAATAATGGGAAGAAGCTTATTGAATTTCAGTAACCTCGGTTATCCGGAACTATTTTTCTCGGACTCTCGAAATATTCGCTCTGATAAAAGGTGTATAAAAATTTGCGAAATAATTTATTTTAAGAAGTGAATATAAAAGACAATAAAAAAACATACATTTTGCATAAAGCATAAAGTTGATCGGATAATGAGTTGCCGAGATATTTGCAATCCTATTTTCCACATTCTTCGATCTTTTATGACCCTGTATTACATTCAAATTTTCATTCAAAGATATATTTCAATTGGAAATGAGACGCTTAATTAGATGCAATAAACCGCTAGTTAATAGGATGATTGTTTTTGGAGTTATAAGGATGTTTCTTTTAAGCAAGTCAGTAATTTAAAGTTTAGGACGTCATCAAGCCACGATTTTATTCGAATTGCAATGCATTTTATAAGTAG
Organism: Maratus michaelseni; assembly: GCA_963931845.1. Classification (NCBI taxonomy): domain Eukaryota; kingdom Metazoa; phylum Arthropoda; class Arachnida; order Araneae; family Salticidae; genus Maratus; species Maratus michaelseni. Next base: position 232,591,706 of record OZ007600.1, read on the forward strand.
TTTACACGCGTTTTATTTTCATATTTCATATTATACATATCCATGATGGGTAAGTATTACGGTGGCCCCCAACGACTAGTTTCTTATTGCTTGAGTACAGCAAATTGAAATTGATTCATACTGAATTATTTACGAAACTCTTTCATTTTCATTTTTGTTCTATTTTGAGTAAATAAGTCTACATATCAGGTCAAATTACAAGTGTACATCAATCCAATCAATCTTCCAGACTTTTTCTTAACCCTTAATTGCATAGTGATGTAAATTTCCATCACTGTTTACTTAACTTTTAATAAATAAATCAACTTCTTCGCCACCACTATATTTATACTAGCATATGACCCCCGTCAAAAATGACGGAATGTTACGTTTCATTTTCATAAGACTTCATACAAACAAACAGCATTAAGATGTTATGAAATAATATTCAATCCTTTGATATAAACAACGCCATTCCCGAAGGAAATAAACTGTTTTGATTGAACTTCAATAGTTTAAAGATTTCACTATAAAACAATTCTGTAAAGATTAAGAACGATAAAATCTTCAAAACATTATTTAGATCAACAAAGTTGTTTAAACACTCATTGCTGGGTTAACACATCTCCGGGCCCGCTAGCGGCCCCCTAATTATGTCGGGGCGCCTTCATACAAACCTCGTAAAAAGCTGCTCTAAAATTTCACGAGGCAGCGCTGCAAAGCATATTTTTAAGCGACATTAAAAATTTCGAGTCATTTCGGCAATCTGCGTCGTTTTGACCTTTTAAACTGCCCTGCTATATCAGAGTAAACATTTCATTATTCAAATTCCGATTTTACAACTGTAATAAATTTCGGTGATTAAAATAATTTCTTTTCTTTTATTTCTTGATTAAATCGCATCTATTAATTGTATTAATATGACTGATCATTTTTTTTTTCACTACAAATTTACTGTGTTAAAATTCAAAATTTTATATGCATTGATATAAGTAATACTTGTTGTACCACAGTATTACATTATATTCCTTATATTTTAATTATGTTTGATATAAAATATTCATTTTATTTACAATGCAAGCAAAACTGATTAAATACAGAACAAAGTGCAATTTCGACAGAAAGTTTATTTGCCAAAATAATAATTAAATAAATTTTAAAAAGTTTATCTCAAATTAAATTCTGATTTTTTATAAACATGCCTAAAGAAATCTGTGATAAATTTTGATCATTAAAGATCACCTTTTATTAAATAAGTATTTTTTTTTAAATTCTCTTATTAAATTACAAATTTATTTTCACTACAAAGTTTCTACTATGCTAAAATACAAAATTTTATTTCACTGATATAATTTGTAGTACACGGTATTACAATTACATGTTCCTTATATTCTAATCATTGATATAATTAATATATGTAGTACACGGTATTACAATTACATGTTCCTTATATTCTAATTACATTTTATAAGAAATACAGTGACCTCTCACTTATACGCGATGTTCAATAATTACTTTTTGTACCACTATTTTAAAACAGTAAAATTCGATTTATAAATTCTGCGATTAAATAAGGAGAAAATTAAAAAGGAACTGGTGCTGAAAAATAATTACAGTGTATCGCGTATAAGTGAGAGGTCACTGTATTCAATTTAAAATTTTGTTTATATTAATTTCCGATAGATGGCGATAAAGATTTACGAACGAACGAAGTATTTTAGCGAGTTTCAATCACCGAGGATGGTAACTTATTCCGTTTGCGATCGCTTTCCGAACGGTTGCATTCATGGTTTAATATTTTAAACGTTCACGACGAATGAATCATTTGTTTGTTTACTTTCATGGAGCAATAAACCTAATTTCAACTGAAGTTATCTCAGAATATAAACATAATTTAATGTAAGCCATCTCACAAACATTAATTTATTTTGAAAGACGTGATTTCAAGTAGGATAAATTATCGTTTAGTTGTTATGTGTTAGAACAGAGTCTTCATTAAGCCTAACATGGCGTTTAACTACGGTCAATTCGAAGATCAGAGTGGTGCAGCCCGGATTGGTTACAGACAGTTTCTCGCCTTTGGATTTTATTATAAGTAAGAAAGATAGAAATATTAATCCAGTAAATTTCCCGTGAACTATGTTGCTGAACAAAGTTAAAAATTTATCTTAAAATTTCTTGTGTCTAATATTTAATATATGTATAAAAAAAATACAATTGTAAAAGAAAAACTCATGCAAAGAAGGGTTAATCTTTTAACAGAGGGAACATGGACATTGATATTTAAGAGGATGGACATTGGTATTTCTGAATAGCTATATTCATTTCATTCCTATCCGGTCTCTCTGTGTAAAATTTTCATTTCCTGGAGGAAAGTAAGATAAGAAATAAAAAGAAATTTTCCTGTTTTGGAACATTTTATCACACTAAATCATTCAAAGTAGGATAGGTATTATTTCTATGTAGAGTATTGGAATTTTGCAGCTCACTGAATAAATTTATCTTTTGTTAAGTTCACCGTGACAGGTGGGTGGCATGATGTCAGGACGCTTGACTCCACCCATTTGACAGGTAAGTAGGTTCTCTATTGAGCATTGTCAAGAAAAGATAGATAGGAATTTCCACCAAACTTATTGGTAAAAATGATTAAAAATAATCCCAGGAAAGTATTAACTACTTCTTTCCTACTTTACTTACTACTTGGTATTTTTTTCTGTTAAAAGTATGAAGAATTTTCTAATTAAAGCAAACTATCTATAAAGACAAATTAATAACATATAATCAGGGTTGGCAAGTTTTTGACGCATGACGGTTTTTACCGGTTTTAACCATTGTTTTTACCGTCTTGTCAAAAACTGTCAAAAACCCATTTTTTAGTAGTTTGTTTTTACATTTTTTCCCCATTCTATCTTTAATATTAGTTGTTTTACATGAAATATTCAGTATATCAAAAAAAAAAAAAAAAAAAAAAACTAAAGTATATTTATCCATCCAAGAAAAACAAAAAAGAATTGCATTAGAATAATATGTGTACATCTCTGTTAGAAGATCTCTACAATAATCTTAAGTTATTTGGCATAGTCTAAAAAAAATTAGATTTTTTGAAAAAATCCTGTAACCTATAAGTATTAGATTAAACAATGTGTATAATTTCGGTACAATTTATTGAATCTAGAAAAAAAAGTAATCGGAAAAAAAGTAACTGAATCAACAAAACCGGAAAAAAAGTAAACGGAAAAAAAGTAAACGGAAAAAAGTAACAAGGTATTGATAAATATTAAACTTATTGATAAATAAGTGTTAAAAGATAACGAAGTAACATATGTCTGATTTATATAATTCCCGTAGGCGGATATTTGCGAATGCTGTTAGGAATTGAGTAAAATCACCCCCTGAAAAATGCCCAATCGGTAAAAAGCTCCCTGATAATAAAAAAAAGGGGGGTTGGGGGATAGGCTTCACGTTAAGATGGGAAAATACCACACATTTATGAATAACACGTGTTTGAATAAGCCAATTATAATTTCGGGTAAAGCACGTGCTACCACGTGTATTTACTAACCACGTGTACTAGGAACAATCAGAGCATTATATACACCATTTATTCTAATACGAGACCAAATCTTGTGTATGTGTGTGTGAGGGGGGTGGGGGGGGGGGTTATATATATATATATATATGCAAATTTTATGTTAAAAACGGCTCTAATGATTTTGACGAAATTTTGTATCCTACAGTTTTGAGGCACCAGAAAACCGTTGGGCTGAGTCACATGTTTGAGGAAATTCGATTAGTGGGTCATTTGGGTCACCAGCTGTCAGGATCAAGCTAATTGTATCTAAAATACGGTTCAAACGATTTTGACTAAACTTTTATTACCATTTTCGGGCACGAGAAGACTATTGGACTGGGTCACATATTTGAGAACTTTCTATTAGTGGGTCATTTTGGGTCAACGCGGGTCAAGTTAATTTTATCATGATTTTATCATGAATCATGGTTCTCAAATCTTACATATATTTCAAAACACTGGGATAATTTTAAGTATTAATAAAAATAATTTTTAACCAGGTATAAAGTTGTTAAAACTGCACTGTAAACTGAAATGTCTTAAATTCAGACACTTAAGTGTCTGAAACGAATGGTTAAAAAAAGAGACACTTTAAAGTGTCTTAATTTTTTAAGACACTTATTTGTGTCTGAATTTAAGACATTTGAAACTCCTGAATAGCGGCCATTTTCATGCTCTGATCTGTCGGCAATAAGTAGTCATTTCTGACCACAATTTTTTTAAGCATTAAATGCAGCCATATTTGACCACATTGCATCTTCAATAAATGGGACTATATATGATCACAAAGCAGGGCTGGTAATTTTTTAAGAAGAAGAAGAACCTGATAAAAGCATCGGCCCATGGCCTCACCGCCCCCCCCCCCCGATTTTATGGGGCCCAAAATTTAGAATGCAATTTTCGTAAAGCTGATATTTTAAATCTCTTTCGGCATTGTACTGATTATATTCAATGTTATGAGCTTTTACAGTAAGATAAGATTGAAAACAAAAATTATATTTATCTAAAAACAGTAAAATCTCTCAATAGCGGATACTTCGGGAGCACAGAATTTTCCCGCTATTCGGAAGTGTCCGGTTTTAGAGGTAAAAGCGGATACCTCTATTTAGCGAAAATCCACCTTTTCAATACACAACGCATACATGTCTGAATATTTTTACATCAGAAATGTGGACACCTCCGAATAGTAAACAAATTTTGCAGTCTCGAAATGTCCGCTATTGAAAGGTTTCACTGTTTTTAGATAAATATATATTTTTTGTTTTAAATCTTATCCTACTCTATAAGTTTAAAATATTGAAAGAAATGTCAAATTTGGGAGGCACCTAAAATCAGAGGGGAGGGGGTCAAAGCCGTGGAAGAGTTTGCCCGTGCAATAATCAGGCCTTGCTTCTGGAAGCAACCCAAACCTGATTTATAGTTCGCTAAATTGAGGTGTATAGAGAACAAACCCAGCAGTCCCGAGGTATCCGCTATTGAAAATTTTAACTTCATAAATTCATTTTGCAGTTCATTTTCTTAGTAGAAAGTACAAGTTTCTATCATTTAAGTATGCTTTAACTTATTTTAACATTTGAATAGAATAGTTTAATAATAATAATAATGAAAAATCAAGTTTTCATTCTTTTTCTGAATGTATTATATTTTTATTCAAATATTAACATCCATAAAAACCATGCTGGTGTTATGAGACCTTCTTATTAAAATAAATAAATAAATAAAAATAAATAAGAAAGTTTTTTTTTTTTTTTTTTTTTTTTTTTTTTTTTTTTTTTTTTTGTAAAAATGTTAAGAGTATATTAAAATTTGCTAAAGAACTTTTATTTTTATCTTGTACAGAGCATACTTAAGCAGTTATACAAAAAGAACCAATTTAAACCTAAATTTTATTACAAAAATGAAAACAAAATATTTGTCTCTGCCATGGGCCAAACATGGTTCTTATCTACCCAATTCCCCCCCCCCCATACACAAACACACACAACACCACCACCACTCTTTTTTTTCTTTTTTCAATTATCTTTATTTAGTTCCACATTATTTTGATTCTTTATTTAGAATCTTATTCAATAAGACTTTTTTAATTTTCCCAGTTCATATATGATTAAGTAAACCGATTTGGATTCTTTTCTTTGTGTGTGTTGCATTTTGAAAATGGCTGTGTGTCCTGAAATTTAAATATGTTATTTAGATGGAACACAGTAAATACATATAAATACAGTTTTTGTATTTTGAACAAGTTTTCATGAGGGAATACTTAGAAAAAATCCATTCCCATAGGAAATATTGAAAATCATTTATAAAATATTCAGAATTTCGCAACAATTTGATTCGGATGATTTTGTGATTCGTTTTCTTGTTCTATATTCCTCTTTAAGCAACAATGTTTTTAACAGTTTCCGAACATAAATTTAATTTTGTTTAACATGAGAACATTGACTTCGAAAATATAATCTGTAAGAGAATTAACCGATCTGTCACTAAAATTAAAAATTCATATACAAAAATATATCAATAATTCAAAGTGACTGTGTGGAAAGAACTTAATGACTCAATATCACTTAAAAATTATATATTATATATATATATATATATATATACAGGGTGTTCCGTTAAAGGGGTCCAATATTAATAGGGGTAATAGAGGAGATCACATGGAGCATAAATACGTATATAAAGCCTGGTCGGATCTCAATAGTTTTCAAGTTACAGCAAATAGAATGAAAATTCGGAAAATTGTAAAAGAACCCTCATTGCTAAACTATCGATAATGCTACATAAAAACGAAGCACATATTTAGAAAGAGCAGAAAAAACCTACAAAATGACATCAATTGTATTAAAATAGCAATATTTATTGACGAGTTACAAGCCCTGAAACAGTGAAAAAAGTACGAAATCCAATATACATCAAAATAGTTAATCGTTAATTCCAAAAAGACAACTCTAGCTACAACAAGGAAAATGTAGTAAAATTTGGTCCATTCCGAAAACTTTCGAAAAAGCTTACAATGAACCATATCGGTTTAATTGTGTGAGAGAAATTAATCAGTTTCTTAGTTACAACTCCGCTTTCTTTGACACTAGCAAAGGTTAAACTCCGCCCATCACGATTGGAAACACCGCCTTTTTAATTACTCTCAACTATACATTTTCGATCATGCTTCTTCTGAGATGCAACATTTTTAATTATTCAAGAGTTGAATGAACCAAAATAACTTTACAATAATAGTCTACATTTTAAAGTGGTCTTTTATTGATATAAAGCTTAAGTTAAATTCCTTAAAATTAAACTGGTGGTGAAAATTCGGAAATAATTTAAAATATTGCGATTTGTAACTATGCAAGAAGTTTCAGTACATGTTTTACATGGACAATTATTGTATCTATATGTGCATCATAATTTATGATAGGAAATAATAATAACAAATAGCATAATAATTTTATTAATTATAAATTTAAAAAAGACACTAAATTTTAAATTAATTCATACAAACTTTGTAATTTACAATTTGAGTACACCACAGTCTGTGACTTACAAAATACTGTGCCAAAAAGTGTTGAAAATAAAAGAAAAATGACAAATAAAGAATTACATTCCACGTACTTTATGACATATGTGAAGCATAGTCTTCTGGCCTGCGCTGCACAGTTCAATGTCGGAAGGCAGACGAACGGACATTATTATAATAGGTGTTCGAAGTTGCGCCCATTAACAGAATCGCACAGCCGACAGCGACGTCGTAAAGATTGGCGAACACGCCGAAAAACTCCGACGGAGTTGGGAATGTCTCCTGCAGCGACAACGATTCGCGCTAGTAAATCCTCCGGTGTATCCACAGGCGTTTCATACACCAGCGATTTAAGGTGTCCCCAAACAAAAAAGTCTAACGGATTGAGGTCTGGAGAGCGTGCAGGCCAAGCAACAGGTCCACTGCGTCCAATCCATTTCCCAGGATATGTTGAATTGAGGTGATTGCGAACACCTATGAAAAAATGTGCCGGTGCGCCATCGTGCATAAACCACATATTGTGGCGCAATGTTGCTGGCACATTTTGCAGTAACTGCGGTAAGATATCCCGTAGGAAAACCAAGTACGTACTGCCATTGAGTACATCTGGGAGTAAATATGGTCCTATGAGATAATCGCCGAGGACACCTGCCCATATGTTCACACTGAACTTTTGTTGTGCGTTCGACGGGAAAACAGTGTGCGGATTTGTATATATTGTGCGTGTTTACCACGCCCTCTCTCGTAAATGTTGCTTCGTCAGTAAATACAATATTTTCCAGAAATTGTGGATTATTTTCTGTTACATTAAGCAACCAGCGTACGAATTCTGTCCGCTGAGCACAATCTGTTACTGATAACAATTGTACCCGCTGCACATGAAAGGGGTGCATGTTTTCTGCACGCAGAACACGCCACACACTTTGGTGAGAAACACCGACTTCAGACGCAGCAGCTCGTGTACTCGTGGAGGGGTTATCTTTAAAAATAGTCAGTACATCTTCTTCCATTGCAGGTGTTCGTACATGTCGAGGTTTCCCTGCATCAATGCTTGCTGTATTAAACGATCCAGTCTCCCGTAATCGTCTATCGATTTTTATGAAAAGTTTCGAACTTGGGCAACGTCTCCTTGGAAATTGCTCACGGTACATGCACTGTGCTAGACATGCATTTCCATGAGCTTGCCCGTACATCAGATGCATGTCCGCATATTCTTCGTTAGAGTATTCCGGCATAATTATTATACATCAACTTACTACAATCCCACTTACAACAGCCTCCCTTTAACATAACGCCCACTGATGACTGCTGTTTTATTACACTTTTCTTCCTATACACATAGAAAATTTGCATAAAAAGTACTTCTTCTTCATCATCCTGAAAGTTCATGGAGGAAACGCAGCAGTCACGGAGTTTGCTTTAAGACAAGGCGAGAGCTGCACAATATGTCATTCACTTGACCAGACTGAATAATGAAAGGGTATTGATAGAGGTTGATCAGAAATGTATAATTGAAAGATATTAAAACGGGGTGTTTACAATCGTCATGGGTGGAGTTTCGCTCTTTCCGAGCGTGCAACAGTACAGAGTTGTAACTAGGGAACTGCTTGATTTCTCCCATACAATTAAACTGATATGGTTTATTGTCAGCTTCTTCGAAAGCTTTCGGAATGGACCAAATTTCATAACATTTTCCTTGATGTAGGTAGAGTTGCATTTTTGGAATTAACGATTAACTATTTTGCTAAATATTTGATTTTGTATTTTTTCACTGTTTCAGAGCTTGTAACTCGCCATTAATTCTCAATATTCTAAAACAACTTATGTCATTTCGTAGGATTTTTTCTGCTCTTTCTAAATATGTGCTTCGTTTTTATGTAGCATTATCGATAGTTTAGCAATGAGGGTTTTTTTACAAATTTCCGATTTTTCATTCTATTTGCTGTAACTTGAAAATTATTGAGATCCGGCCAGGCATTATATACTGATTTATGCTCCGTGTGATCTCCTCTATTACCCCTATTAATATTGGACCCCTTTAACGGAACACCCTGTATATATATATATAACCATAAATGAAACATTACCATAACACCAACTTAAACTATGAAATAATGATTAAGTATGTAATTAGTTGAATGAAAGTATTCCCCAACACACTAAATATAGATACCAAAAACTTATTTAAAAGAAGATGAAATTAAATTAAAAATTGAATAAATGAAATTGAATGAATGAAATGAAATCCGTGGAATTTAGACAGAATTATCAAGTCCCAAATGCCTAAATACCACACATAAAATGAGTGGTTTCATCAGCATATTAGCCATAACAATGCTAAAGAATATGATTTTGGGACTACCACTCATAAACAATGAATCAAACCTGTGAAAAAATAAAAAAATAAATACAATATTAAAAAACCTATAATATACAGATAAAACTTGAAATAGAGTCATAAAGTACATAATCCATTTGGATTAAAAAAGATACCTGTGCATCACATGAACCACACATGAAAACAACCAAGCAGAGAGAATGAATTGCAAAAAATCATTACATGTTGCCAAATTTAGTTTTAGAAAATGATTTACCATGTTGCCAGAATAGATGTTAGAATAATATGAATATTATTGTAAAGCAACAGAAACCATGGTGCTGCCATCTATTAGGGTAAAAATTGAATATACACAATAAAAATAGCATTGGATGAAAATTAATATTTAACAATTAATATATATATATATATTATATAACCATAAATGAAACATTATCATAACACCAACTTAAACAATGAATTAATGAATAAGTATGTAATAATTAGTTGTCAATGAAAGATTCCCCAACACACTGAATATGGAAACAAAAACATATTAAAAGAATAAGAAATTAAATTAAAAATTGAATAAATGGAATTAAATGAATAAAATGAAATGAAATTTGTGGAATTTAGACAGAATTATCAAGTCACAAATGCCTAAATACCACAAATAAAATGAAATGAGAGGTTTCATCATCATATTAGCCATACATTGCTAAAGAATATGATTTTGGGACTACCTGCTCATAAACATTGAATCAAACCTGTGAAAAAATAAAAAATAAATACAATATTAAAAAGGAAAGAAGACATACCTATAATATACAGAGAAAACATGAAATAGAGTCAGAAATTATAAAATCCATTATGATTAAAAAAGATACCTGTGCACCACATGAAACACTACCAAAACTAGGGAATGAATTGCAAAAAATCATTACATGTTTCCAAATTTAGAATTAGAAAATGATTTACTATGTTGCCAGAAAAGATGTTAGAATAATATGAATATTGTAAAGCAAACAGGAACATTAGTGCTGCGATCTATGTTGGTAAAAGTGAATATAATCTCAATAAAAAGTATTGGATGAAAATTAATGTTTAATAATTAAACCAAATTACTATCGGAAATGATAGCAATTAGTTAAATAATAAATAAATGAAATTAATTAATAAATAGAATATCTAATTACATTAAAGTAATGGATGTATTAATGAATAATTCTATGTTAAAAATAAGTTGTAAGATGGAAAAATTAATACTAATTAAAGCAACATAAAAATATATGTACTATTAAATGACAAAAACTACCGTAATTTCCGGCGTATAATCCGCAGCTCAAAGAGTCGTTTTTCGACCCAGAAATTTTATTCAATAATTGTAGTTAAATATTTACAGCGATCTTTTAAGTTACATTTTATAAAATAATATTTCTGGGTCGAAAAACGACTCTTTGAGCTGCGGATTATACGCCGGAAATTACGGTATTAAATAACTGTGCCAAAAATGCAACATCACATAAATTAAATTAAAATAAAATATTAAATATTGGAATTAAGACACAAAGAATTTAAAATTAATATTAATTAAATATTGAAATGAATTAGTAACATATAATGTTTCTTCATACAAAGTTAAAAAATTATAAACACTTAATATAAGTGGTAAGGGTAGAACGTTTAATAAAAATTAAAACATATTATATTAACACTTTAGAAAAGTATTACATTATATTACATATAAAGTATTACACATAAATTATATATTACATTATATATCACATATAAAGTATTACATATATAAGTTAATATGATATTGTCCACCGTAGGTATTAATCCAAATCATTAAATCAAATACATTCTTAATATTAATGAATATAAATTAATTTAAATTAATTAAATAATGAATATGTAAATATAACTAAATTAATATATATATATAATAAGTCGAACAGGATGCTGGTGATCAACAGAAAGTTTGTGTAGTTAAACGTGAAATTTGCCGATTAGAAGAATATGTTACGAGGACGTCTACGCCATTACAACACGTTTACGTCTGGTGTTTTGTTATTTTGTAGTTTTATAATAAATTAAAAATGGTCAAGCCTAAAAGAGAAAAGAAGAGGAAAAGTTGGCCTAAGTGAAGTTGTTGCTAGAGAATATACTATTCATCTTCATAAGCGTCTTCATGGTGTTGGTTTTAAAGGATTGCGAAAAAGCAGAACTTTTGTGTTATCAAGAAATTAAAGATTTTTAGATGTGTGAAACTTTCCTGTGAAATATGCTCAAGAGTAACTGTAAGTTGGTATTTTTATTTATTGGTATCTTTATATGTTGATATTTATTAGTTTATGTTATATTTAAAATGTTTTATTTATTTAATAGTCTACCTTGAAATTTAAAGGTTTTATATACTATGTTATACTGATTAAATTTTTGTTTTTAAAATTTATTTCTGTTGCAAATATTTAAGTGTTGTTAAGGTTAATTAATTCATTTGATGATTTCGTGTGATACGTCATTGTAATATTATAGACAGCGGTATAATTTATATTTTCATGTTTTAAGAACAGATATTCTTAAAAGAAAAATTCTATTATTTTTAATATGTTACTAAGATCTGATCTGTATTTTATAAAGAGACAATTTTTATCCTAAGGGAACATTCCTGGCACCATGCCAAACCTAAGCTACAAAACAGCTATTATGAGGAGATAAAAAAAAAAAAAAAAATCTGTATGTTGAATAATAAGTGACTGGTGGTTTGAATTGTAGTAAATTAATGAGCCACTGAAAGATTATTTATGATGTAAATATGTAAATAGAGTGTTAGTATTTTATTGTTTATTTAAACTGTGAATATATAAAATTAAATTTAGTATGTTATTGTTTATTTTCATTTAATGTAGGATTTATGATGCATTTACCAACTTGCTAAAATATATAATATAGAAACTTTGAAAATTTTTGATGGTGTTAATAAAGTGTTTAAATAAAATGCTAGGTCAGGTAGAAATTAGATTACTGGAACATGTAGACATTTAGCACTATGTTAACCTAGCTGAATTGCGCTATTAGGTAATTTGAATTTTAATAATCTTAAGCTCACCAATGGGGAATTTTTTTTACACCTCATTTGTCCATAGCTTAGGTAAAAATAAGTTCATTATTTACCAAGTCCTCAGCAGTAATAAATTTACTAGAATTGAATACACAGAATAATTATGATGTGATGATAGAATTAATACGTGATGACGATCAATATGAAGATAAAGTCATGTTTTCCTTGATGACAAATAATAAAAATATTTAGAAGAGAAATTGGAAAATGTAGGTAAGTTGCATTCAAAAAATTCATAGGGTATGTAATAAAATTTTGTTGATGATGTTGCTCTTCTTGTTCTTTTTGCTGATGATACAATTATTATTATTATTACTATGATAAAAAAATTTATTCTAAGGTAGTTAATGCAACATATTAAATTTAAATTTAGAAAAAATAATAAATAAAATTTAGGAGATTTTTATGTATTTTATTGAATAAATGTTCTGGTTAATGCTTAATTTCAGGGATGCCACTTTTCCACGGAAACGCGGATTTCCGCTTTTTTGCTTATTTTCAAAATCCGCGGATTTCCGCTTTTTTTTTTCTTATTTCTCGGACGCATTTCTCTTTAATGCATCAAGCGGAACCAACCAACCAACCAACCCATTTGTCGGAAGAAGAACTGAACATTTTATCCTCTGTGATTGGTGAGTACGTTTGACGTCACATCGTCAATGGGAGTAGTCATGATTCAACTGACCAATGAGCACGAAGTGTCGTGGCTTTCGATAAGTAGTGTAGATGAGCCGTGCCGTGTTTGTTTACTTTTTACCGACGCTGCGCGGAAATAGATAGTAAGGTTTGAAATCTCATGATGGATTAATTGTTTAATCTCGTCATTTGTTTTTTGATTTATATTTAATTATTGCGCCGCAAAAGACAGATTTCGATAGTAATAAGTATTATGCGTGAAAAAAAGTCCGTATACTGAATGCACGGCACGTTGTTTTGATTTCCAATTTTGCCAGATATAGTAACGCCCGAAATCATATAGATAATCTACAACCCATCAAATTAATTGTTGATGGAATGGATCAAAGAATCATTAAAGCGGAATGTTTATTTTCGTCTTGTTTAGTTTTAGTGGATCATAGTTTACCATTAAATGCTTTATAACATGCAGTATTCCTATTTAAAAAGATGTTCCTGAATGGTGCTGTAGTAAAAATAGTTATGCGCAAGGACAAAAAGAACCACAATTGTGAAAGAAATGGCCGATAAATTGTAAATATCTGCACATGATAGAGTTCTGCATTGAAGATATATCCAGCGACTATTTACTCCTGTATTACCTATTATGTTAAAAATAAATTTTTAGTGACTGCTAGTGTTGTTTGAGAGCACGATTTAAAAAATGAAAAAGGTAAAAATTATGTTTTTAAAATCTTTTTTTTGTAGTATTTTCAGTTTCATTGCCTAAAAACTAATTTTATGTAGGAAAATATAGCTAGACCTTCATATAAATAATTTACAACATTGATCTTCTCACCAAATGCTTTTGTAGCTGTGGCAGGTTAAACATTAGCCATATGTATTAACTCATGTTTTGAGTGAAAGCATGTAGGTTTTTAAATGTATTTGCTTATAAAAATTTTAAAGAATAGTTTTACAATTTTGAGGAATTCTCATATTAATATTTGTCATTTATATCAAATAATTATTGAATAAAATTTTGAATTAGCCATTTTTGTTATATTTATTAGTGTTCTTATTTTTGTATTACATGTATATATGTTTCAATTTGAATTCAAATAATGACACAAATTTTATTTCGCGTATCATTTTCACTTTTTTTGCTCGATTTTTACCCCGCGCACAGGTTTAACTTTTTTGTTCAATTTTCACCTCACGCGTCATTTCCTCTTTTTTGCTCTTTTCTCAGACTCATCCCTGTAATTTGGATTCACAAATTCTTATAATTCTTAAAAATTCAATAGGAAAGGTTTGAATTCAGTTATGTTTCTGTCAGAAGGGTATATAGGGTCTTAATTTGGAGACATGGAACAATTCGCAACCTATTTTTCACCAGATAACTTCAGACTATTTCATGAGCAACCCAAACAACAATCAAAATCACCACAGACATCACAATCACCATCACAAAATCAAACTAAAGTAAAAACAATAGAATAAATTCTAATTCTTTAAATATCTCTTAATACTCTAGTTTCAACATTACCAGGTATGTCTTTGGTGTACAACAGAGATATTACCCATTTTTGAAAGTTTAATGTTTTAAAATTTAAAATAAATGTCACAGCTTTTATTTCAACATTGTGGTTATATTTTAGCCTGATCAACTAAAATATTTACTTGTTTTTGAGAGTTTTTGATGTTGAGTAGACACCTTATGTAGGCATAAGATGTGTATTTTGATTTTAGGAATTGTCAAACTGATGTTGAAAAATGAAATTAAATGTTTTAATTCTATATCAAAATAAACTATTTTTACTTATTTACTTTTTCTTAAACCAATTGTTTCAAAGATTTAATATTATGTTATTTACTTCAATAGATAATCAAATAGTAACCGTTTATAAGTATTTCTATAATTATACAAACATATAAATGATTGGATAGTGATGATGTGATTTTACAGTGATTGTTTTGGTGTGACAATAGAAAATTAAGTATCTAAACTAATTGCCTTTGTATTCCATTTCTCAGCTAAAATTAACATCTTTTATTTGTTATTTATTGTCTTTATTTATTCTAAGTTTGCCAAAAAAAAAAAAAAACTCTCTGCATTTAGGATATGAATACTTATAACTTAACAGTATAATTTTGTAAAAGGGTATCAGAGGAAAAAATTATTGTAAGGAACTAATGGTTGAGAGTTCAATTTCTAAATATTTAGATTTAAATTTATTTGGATTTTGAAATTATTATTATATTTTTTTTTTGTATACTTTCGACTGGCAAAAATACTTTCTTATATAATTAAAAAATAGGAAATTTATTTATTTGCTATGTAATTATTTTATTCCTCAACCAATATTTTCCCTAACAATAAATAAGCAAACTGTGATATTTTCTTAAATTATACTGATGTTATTATATTATTATTTCTACTATTGAATTATATTATGAATTACTACATATGTTGAGAAGTATTAGTTATATTGAAAGTTATTATTGTTATGTTTATGAATTGAATTTTATTATAGCATTTATTTATATTATTGAAGAGTTATATTATTTATTAGTGAAAAAATGTTTGACAAATATTAGTTAAAGATGGTGGGATCCCAACAGAAATATAACAAATCCCACAGGAATATAACAAAGATAACATATTCCAAGTACAATAAACGACCAAGAGATAATTTGACTTGTTTATTATGTGAGAAAATTAATGTGATACTTAAGAGAAGATGTTGTGACAAGTGCTAGCATTATAAGGTCATTATAAAGTATTGGTAAGAATGACTACAGTTTTAAAATTTTGATGGAGTAATGTCTTTATTTTCAGCCTTTACATAAAAACTGTATTTTTAAGAAAGGGACTGCAGTAACCATTTTTAAAAAAAAAACAAAATGAGGACTTATCACGATCCAAGAAAGAGACTGAAATAAAACAGTTGGATCTAATGAACTCAAATTTGAATTAAGTCGAATTTTTTTTTAAAAACTTTGTTTTAACAATTTGCTAGTGACTACTTATTCTAAAGCTTGTGAACTTGGTAAAAGCAAAATTCTGTTACTATTATTATCCTGTTTTTCCTGTTTATTAATATTTATTATTTATTGTTATTGTATTTTTCTTGTGCACTTACAAATGGTAAGTGAGATTATAACCATTTCTTGTATTATTTTACAGGGGAAATGCTCGTAGCTTTATTTTTATTTATCTATTAATTTTAATTGATTACTATTATTTTATTTTTGTTTTTGTCTTCCAGTTCTTCAGAAATTCCCCATCTCCTTGCTGGCAGTCTCTAAATTTATACTAGTCAAAATTCAAATTTCTAAAGTATTAAATTTATATTGTCTGAATTTATAGTTACTTAACTATTAACTTCATCCAAAATCTTTAGGGAGGGGGGATAATATTACAAAATTTAAATTTTTTCCGCAATTATTCTATAAAATTTGTCCATTCAATAATATTCGGTATATAACCCAGCTTATTAAAATAATTCTCATTCTTAAAATAGCCTTTTACTATCCATATGTAAAGCCAATTATTCCTAATCCACTTAATAATATTATTCGAATGTAGTTATTCTAAAAATGGCGATAGCTTTTTTAATTTATTCTTTAAATAGAACATCTTTATTTTAATCCATTATTAAAATTCATTAGTATTATTCCCGTGTGGTCAAATTGCTATAACTTCTTTATTTAAATGCTAAAATATCGTATCTCTTAAAATATTCCGCTCAAAAAACCTTATTTCATAAAGTTATCCTATTATTAAATATCAAATGTCTATTAAAATATTTCCGAAAAACTTTAATTCTTTCTTTTTTTTTCCCTTTTATAAAGATTCATTTTCTTTTCTTCTTATTATTTTTATTACGTATTAAATTCGAAGTTTAGCTACAGCCTCAAAAACAGATAAGCTCGTTTGTTGATATGACAGGCATCTGGTACGAGATTATGGAATATTCTGGAAGGGCGTAGAAAGTTTTTGCATTTTTACAACAAAATAAATCCACCGGAAATATTGATAAAGTTCCAAAAGAGACCTTTTGATTCGATAGAAGTGGGTCACGTGACGTATTCTGTATTTATTACGCAAGCTAGTTTAAAAACACGATCATCCTGATTCGGAGAGGATTTTTCGACGCTGGTGTTTGCTAAAAGAATCGGGACGGATTCTAGAAAATAATGGAACGTTGTATTTTTTTTTTCGTTTAACGTTGGCTAATGAGCATTTTCCCTGAAGAGATGTCTTAAACTGGAAATAAAAGGTTCTTCGACAAAAATATGGACTGACATTTCTTGTGTTGTTGATGATACCACACGGCCGCCTGATGCGAGCTAAAAGGGAAACCAATCACATCGCTAACCCTATTTATCACGAGCACGACTGCCTTTTTCCCGGATTTGAACTTGGAAACACGACATATATATATATATATTTTTACTATTTTCTAAGATTATATGATTTTTTTATACATTTTTTAACGCATGTGTTAATTTGGTTGCAATTAAGATGATCATATGGACATTTTTTTTTTATATAAATAAGATGATAATAGTAAGAGCTAGTTAATAGAAAGTGTTAGCTCTCCTTAAAAAATATAACTATTCTTTTTTAATAACACTAAGAAAAGTTCATTCAAGTTTCAAAACTAATTACGTGTTAAATATACATCTTAACTGTATGTAAGTAAATATATTAAATTGTATCTTTTTTCTGATTTCCATTTTTTATTTCAAATAACTTTTTTATTTAAAAAAAAATTAATTTACATTTTCTCCAGTTTTTATAGCGTAAAGCTTTCAAAATGAATTTGTGTCTTGAAATCTAAATATGCTATACAGATGGAACATAGGATCTAATTGTAGTTTTTATTTTTTGAGCAAGTTTTCAGATTAAAAAAAAACTTCTGCAACTAAATATAATAGTAATTTAATTTTTTTTTAATTAAAATTTATTTATAAAATATTCAGAATTTTATGATAACTTCCTTCGGATGCTTTTATGATTATTTTTCAAGTTTTATGTCCCCCGTCTGAGAGCCAGCGGCGTAGCCAGGGAGGGGGTCCAAATGCTCTGAATACCAGTAATAATGTAAAGTTTTCTTTGCATTTATTATCGCAGAAAGTGCTCCAGTTAGATAACTCAAACAAAACTTTATAAAATTAGTGATATTCAAAGCATCTGGACCCCCACCCTGGCTACGCTACTGCTGAGAGCTGTTTTTAAAATAAAATTTGTATATATATATATATATATATATATATATATATAACCCCCCCACACACACACACACATACACACGCAAGATTTGCTCTCTTATTAGAATATATGATGTATATAATGCTCTGATTGTTCCTAGTACACGTGGTAGCACGTGCTTTACCCGAAATTATAATTGGCTTATTCAAACACGTGTTATTCATAAATGTGTGGTATTTTCCCATCTTAACGTGAAGCCTATCCTCCCCACCCCCTTTTTTTTTATTATCAGGGAGCTTTTTACTGATGGGGCATTTTTCAGGGGGTGATTGTACTCAATTCCTAATAGCATTCGCAAATATCCGCCTACGGGAATTATATAAATCAGACATATGTTACTTCGTTATCTTTTAACACTTATTTATCAATAAGTTCAATATTTATCAATACCTTGTTACTTTTTTTCCGTTTACTTTTTTCCGTTTACTTTTTTTCCGATTACTTTTTTTCCGCTTTTGTTGACTCAGTTACTTTTTTTCCGTTTACTTTATTTCCGATTACTTTTTTTCCTGTTACCAATTTATTACATTGTTGAAAACTTTAAGATTCTACTCATTGAAATGCAAATGAAAATCACCATAATTGCATTTATGAAATACATAAGATATGCATTTTAAAATATTATAGCTAAGAATATTCAAATTGATTTACTGCCGGTCTATGCTTAACATCTATTGTCATGCAATGTAATAGCATTTTTGCATCTCTAAAATAATTTTAATGTACTTTATTAAAAATGTATATTGAATGTTATTTAATAATTATAATAACCTTTTATTATCATTTAATATTAATGTTAATTGCAGTTAGTAGAATCTATATTAGTGAAGATTATGACAAATATTGTTCTTTTATTTTACTCTTGTATTTTTAAATCTTTCCCATATTAGGAAATGATCTTCTTTTAAATAAATTTAACAAATGTAATTCTAAATAATAATAATAAAAAGAACAACAAGGTAAAATCAATCTAGAAATGTATTGTATGCTACACTTACAACATAAATTGGAGGACAATCGAAAATGATAGGTTTTTGACGGAATAAACCGGTAAAAACCGGTTACCACTGTCATGTCAAAAGCCCAACCCTGCATATAATGTAAACGTGTAAATTTTAAAGTTTTACATGCAAGTAAATAAGAAGCTTTTCTGAATTTGCCTTGGTAATTTTGCAGAAAATTTAATATTAAATATGTTTCATGTAAAGGAAAAAAAAAAAAAAAGGTTTGAACATTTTACAGATTTGTAAAAATATTACTATGCATAAAATAACTAAATTAATTTAAAGAGGAAAAAATATCAATTATGATGTTAGAATAGCTGTCATGGTGCTGGAAATGTTCATAGTTTTTTATGAAATGAAGTAAGATTCATATCTCATCTGAAAATAAAGAATTTTTTAAATGAAATTGCTATAAACTGGCTCTGCCACAATCCAAGCATAAATTTAAAAACTGACAATCAAAATTAATCATTAAACCTTAAAAGTTTTAAGAAATTTAAATAAAACTGAATATCTTAATATTTAAAACAAGACTGTGCCAGTCAGATACAGTCTTATGAACATTTTGTCACATGAAAAAACAACAACAAAAAAAAAAAACCTATTAACTTTAGAAAGTGCCAATTAAATAAAGCTCGTATAAAAATGACATTTAGTCCAGAATGTATATACAGTTTTTAGTGGATTGAAATTACACTTTACTTAATTGGCGGAATCGGTAACAAAATAAAAAGAAATTGCGTAGAAAACAGAGATTTTTTTTGTTTCTTTTAGTGCAGAAAAAAATTTCTTTCGAAATATTCAAACATATCAGGGGTCGATCCAGGGAAAATTTGGGGCCTATTTAAGGCCTCTTCACAAAAGTCTTCACAATTTAATAAAATGGGCCCTTCACAAAATCAATTTGAAATTGTCCCTTCACAATATTCTATTCCATGAAAACTTACTATTTATTTATTATTTTATAATGTTTTAAAATGTGTAATTTGTAAACAAACAAGTTCACCAGAATGGAAAACTTCAGCAAAAGGATTTTAAAAAGTTTTTGTTTATAAATGCTTGGTTTGAATTTGATTAACTGGATTTCAATTTTCATTACAAAATGTTATTTTTCACAAAAATATAATAAATTTCACAAAAATAACCCTCACTTTTCACAAAATGGGGCCCAAGAAAAAAAAAACTGGCATCGACCTCTGTATATAAAAATTATTTTGAATAATAAAATTGCAAATAAAAAAAACTTCTTTTGTTATAAGCCATAAATCTCTGTATAGATAATAGTAAAACATCGAAAATGTAGCCATCTCAGAAATTTTTTAATCTATGCTATGTGGAAAACAAGTTTCTTTAGAACATTTAATTGAAATATAAGATTTAAAAGTTTTGAAACGAAAAAAGTTTAAGTCATAACAAAATACTAAAATCTTTTTAATATTTTAATGAATTGTTATCAGAACCAAAATCGCTAAACTCTGATACATTTACCAGGTAACTTTCATTCGTAAATGCGTTCAGATTTCAGATTTTCTTATTCAGATACAAAGAAATCGAAAAGACTTTTTCGTTTTTCTGTAAAAAGCAAAGGACTTTCCAGACAAAACCATGAAATTTAGGAATTGATAAGTTTGATATTTTCATTGAAAACAAGTGTTTTTTTTTTTTTTTTTAATGTAATAACTGTTTTAATAACTGTGTCGTTCTGTGGACAAAGAACTTCCGCTGCTAACTTTTTTTTAAGCATTTTTTTTATTAAAATGTAAAACAATTTAAATATTTGTTGTACTGCATACAATATGAATATATAGAAGAATATTACTGGTGTACCAAGTAGTGCTTTGTCCGAGTAGCCGAGTACCGAATAATTGTGTGTAAGAAAGAATCACTGATGCGAACATGAGGTGTGCTTAGTGGTAACACTGCTATGTGTGTGTTTATATATATATATATATATATATATATATATATATATATATATATATATATATATATATATATATATATATATATATATATATATATATATATATATATGTATGTATATATATATATATATATATATATATATATATACCTATTTATAAACATGCAACTTGAGCATATAATCTAATCATATATTTTAAAAATTAACTTCCATTTTTGAAATTTCATTTATTGTGGACCTTTTAAAGACAATTTTTGTATATTCAAAAATTTCAAAACAGTAGCATTATTTAAAAAGTATGTGTAAAAAAAGAATTGATACATAAAAAGTTCAATTAACTAATATGAAATTAAAACTAATTATTTAACACATCATTACTCATTTGTCATTTTGATACCTGAAATCTGTCTAACAAAAATGGTTATTGCTTGCTGTAACAATTCCTTGAATAATGCAGAAATGTTTAATATTTTTTATAAATACCTCATTTTCTTTTGATTAAAAAAAAAGGCTACTTTCGTGTAATAGCCGCCTCTGAGGATGTATCGCCAAGCGACCAAGATTTACTGCTAAATTATAAAACATGTGTGACATTATAGTATGATATATTATTACGTTAAATCATTACATTTGTGATGTATGTGGTCGAGTTATTAGCCATATATAACACATATATGATGTATACATATATGACATGTGCATAAGTCATATATGATGTATATATATATGACATATAAGACGTAAATAATATGTATATAATGACGTATATGGGTGTTTGGAATAATATGTGTATATATGATGCATATAAGCTTTTCGATGATCGTGGCGAAATCAGAGCCTTGGCATAATTGTAATTGTGGAGGCTGCTGTAACACGAAAGTACCACAAAAAAAAAAGAGGGGGAGGCTTAACAATTTTTTTAATGTAAATGTACAGCCTAATTCGTTATTTTTTTAAGGTGTGTAGGTCGGTGGGGGGGGGGGGGGCAAAACCGACAAAAATCAGTATTTTTTAAGGTAGATTGAAGAAAATTGCGACTTTCATGATAATTTTGCATCAGCAAAAAGGTACATCCACCCCCTATTTGATGACTTCAAATGTTAATATTGCACAAAATTTCAGGAATTTTAAGACAGACTACCATTTTTCAAGACATTATTATTTTTTTCAGGACATGTACGACCCCTATTTTTACAAAAAATTACCGTCCAGACATGGTCCCGGTTAGAATGAGCCGGGTCAGGCCTGGATCCTTGAAGAACTCTAGTAAATATACAACAATCTTAATTCGCATTTCAAGCAAAGCGATTTCTGTACGCAAACCTCTAAACGTCATATTCAGAAATTGCACTGTTTTGGAAGAGATACGATATTGTACTGTTTTGAAAGAAATACGGAAAAAATCCATTAAATTTATGGAAAACTTTCTGCATATTTACGGATTTGAAATCTCCTCTACGGAACTAATGTCATTTACAGAAATTACGGTGCGCTTTCTTCAAGGTGCGCTTTTTTCCGTGATTCCTCAATGATAGGTGTAGGTTCACCAAAAGTGGTTCCTTTGTTAGTAGTACTCCGTTAACTATAGAAGTATTCCAAACATTAAACAAAACCAAGGTAAAATTTGGGGCCTATTTTTAGGAACCCTTTCACAAAAATCTATTTTAATAAAACAGGCCTCATCACAAAAATCAATTTAATAAAATGACACCCTTCACAAAATTCCTTATAATACAGGGCTCGATCCAGACAAAATTTGGGGCCTATTTAAGGCCCCTTCACAAAAATCAATTTGATAAAATTGCCCCTTCACAAAATTCCTTTTACTAAAATTGATCCTTTCACAAAATTCTATTCCATAAACACTTACTATTTATTATTTTGTGATGTTTTAAAATGTGTAATTTGTAAACAAACAAGTTCAAAAGAGAGGAAAACTTCAGCAAAAGGATTTAAAAAAGTTTTTGTTTATAAATGCTTGGTTCGAATTTGATTAGCTGGATTTCAACTTTCGTTACAAAATGTTATTTTTCACAAAAATATAATAAATTTCACAAAAATACCTTTATTTTTCACAAAATGGGCCCCAAGATAAAAAACCTGCATCGACCCCTGTAATAGAACAGGATCCTTCACAAAATTCTTTTTAATAAAATAGGCCCTTTCACATAATTCTATTCCATAAAAACTTATTTATTATTTTGTGATGTTTAAAATGTGTAATTTTTAAAGAAACCAGTTCGCCAGAAAGAAATATTTCAATAAAAATATTTTAAAAAATTTTTGTTAACCCTTTTTATCAGGACGGCACTTATAAGTACCACTTTAACCCCTTCGCGACGAGCGTCTTTTACAGAATTTTTAATATGTTACCACCGGTTTTTCAAATGAGAAATTTTCACCTAATTGAATCGCAAAAATGCTATGATTAGATAAGGCTAACTTTACAAAATAAATAACAGGTGGGAATAATCGAGGATTCTGAGCATCTTATAAAGTAGCTGGAAAATTAATTCAGGATATAAAGGGTTAATAAATGATTGGTCCGAATTTGAATAACTGGATTTCAACTTTCGCTACAAAATGTTATTTTTCACAAAAAAATATAATAAAATTCCACAAAAATAACTTATTTTTCACAAAATTGGCCACAAGAAAAAAACTGGTCTTTGGAGGCCACCGTAATACTTAACCATCATGGATATGCATAATGTAAAATATTAAAATAAAAAATGTGTAAACTACTTATAAAATGCATTGCAATTCAAATAAAATCGAGGCTTGATGACGTCACAAACTTTAAAGGCTCGATTACTGAATTGCTTGAAAGAAACATCCTTATAACTCCAAAAATAATAATCCTATTAACTAGCGGTTTATTGCATCTGATTAAGCGTCAAATTTCAATTAAAAAATATCTTTGAAGTGAAATTTGGATGAAATACAGGGTCATGAAAAATCGAAGAGCGTGGTAAATATGATTCCAAATATCTCGGCAACTCATTATCCGATCGACTTCATGCTTTATGAAAAATTTATGTTTTTTTATTGTCTTTTATATTCATTTCTTAAAATAAACAATTTCGAAAATTTTTATATACCTTTTATACGAACGAATATTTCGAGAGTCCGAAAAAAATAGTTCCGGTTAATCGAGGTTATTGAAATGAAATAGGCTTCTTCCCATTATTACATACTAAGTACATACCAAATTGCAAGTCTCTATCTCAATTTTTTCGGGAGATAGAGCATTTACAGACACACAGACGGACGGCAATTTTTTTTTTTTTCTAAAAATATGTTTTTCGGAATCTCCAGTGTCTGAAACGTGTAAATCCGTCAAAATTTTTTTTTCGATTTTCAAAACGATTACAAGACTTACCCTATACTACGTATGATGGGTAAGTAAAAACTTGCATCGACCCCTGAAAACTACTCAAATAAATTTTCTTCCTTCAAAAAATTATTGTTTATTTTGCCTTATACTATAGCATAATGTAGTGTTTCATTTTTGGATCATAATATTAGATATCGTGATTGATATTGACTATTATTCGGCCAAATCCTAATATTAAAATGTTGATTTTTGAAAACGATCTTTCCGTTTTTCATCTACAAGAAACATCAATATTGAATTCTCACTAACTCTCAGAGATAGAGCGTCTATGTTATTTCAATGGAAGAACTTTAGAAATGTCTTTTGTTTTTCGCATTTTACTTGAATTTGGTACTTTTTAGGGTTTCGTTTATCTCACGAAACCCTATTACCCCCGCTCCGTTGTCTGTCCGTCACAGAGCCATTCTCAAAAAGTATGTAACCTGCAGAGTTGAAACTAAGTGTATAAATCTGAAAAAGCTGTAAAAAGCTCAAAATATTAAAATTTGAAAAATTCGTATTATTTTAATAAGTAGAGATAAAAAACCAAAATTCTAACAGCCTTTTCCTAGTAAATTGAAACATTTTTCATTATAGCAGATGCCAAAGATTTAAAATCCAGAATGAAATTCTTTCTACAATAATTAATTTTCTATCAGACGATTTTCCCGTGAAAAATGAAAATGAAATAAAAAGTTTCACCAGTTGAAAGAAAGATAAATATGAAATAAAATTGATTGACGTCATAGTCGTAATAAAACGGAAAATGTCTAAGATTTCTTAATAATACAAGGAGTATGAGTATGTGTAAGTGGTCAAAGCAGATTAATGTCACGTCATTAGAGAATTAAAAAGAAAATCTGACGTCATATAGGAAGTTTAACTAATTTTTCAAATGTTTGAGAATAATGCAAAGCGAGTATCAATATAAATAATAGAGAATAGTAAATATATGAGTTTGAGAGACATATTGAATCGTGATAAAAATCCGATTATGGAAATATTCACATATTTTAACATTTTGAAGGTGTACAATTTATTTAATTTTGAAATTATTTTTTTTAAAATATTGCATTTAGTCCGTATGACGGATATTATTGTGATAGAATATAATAGCGGGCTTGGACCGCTATCCGGCTGGTTTAGATATTCGAAAAAAGGAAACCGATAAATTTTTACTTTATAAAAAACATGACTTTTTTGTTGTTGTTGTTGTTGCTAAATGAAATTTGTTTGAATTTATTAAAGAAAGGATAAAGTGTTTTGAAAAAAGTATTAAACGAAACCCTTTGAGCGATCTTCGATCACACTTACCCACTTGTTATCTTATGGCTTTTAAAACTTACAATGACAAAAATGACACTTTCAAATCTGAGTAAATCGATGTTTTCATTTTGTTTTGAAACTTTTTGTTTCAAATTGGACGACCCAATGTTTTCAATTCTGAAAAACCAGAAATTCTCAGAATATTGAAACATGGACAGAGCACATAGAGGTCAGTTCAAACTCATTTTTGAAATATTGACATACTCAAAAATGATCACATGGAAGTCCGTTCATACTCATTTTTGAAACATGGACATACTCAAATAGGAGCACATGATGTTTTATTCTTGAGTGTGTGCATGTTTTCAGAAATGCGTACATACATGTTTCAAACGTGAGTAATTTTGACTATGCGACATACTCAGATTTGAGTATTTTTTGTTCAGTTTTGAAAATGTCGTTTTTAGGGTGTATGCGTTTGAATTATGCTCGTCCTTTTTAAATTTTCATTATATTTTTTAAATGCAACATACTTATTGATATTTACTTATAGAATCTCTGGCATTGAAAATGAAGTGTGTAGTATTTATAATTTGTTTGTATATGTGCTTTACTTTAAGTTCATTAAAGACTTAGTTTATTGTTTATCACGAGAAATTTATTTGACTTTTTAAAATTTGGTAAAAGCGCAATCGTAATTCCAGGGTTCTGTCCAGACTCTTTTCCCAGGGTCCAGTTTTTGTTAAATTGTGAACAGCTTTTTATATTTGTGAAAAATCTAACAATAATTTCGTGAATTTGAAATGATCATTATATTCAGATTCTTGTTTATACATTTTTAAGAATATATATGGATGTAAAGTACATATATTTTCTTTATATATGTAAAAGTGACAGGTCAGAATTTACTTTTAAATGAGTAATTTGTGAAATGTTCGGATTAAACATGGAAAAATTTTCTGAAAAAACCTATTTTTAAGACAAAGAATTTTGTGAAGGGTCCTGTTTTAGGGAAAATAATTTTGTGAAGGGCCTATTTTAGAGAAAATAATTTTGTGAAGGTTCCAGTTTCAGGGAAAATAATTTTGTGAGGGGTCCTGTTTTGAAATGAGAAATTTTGTGAAGAGTCCTTTAAAGGACCCAATTTTTTCCTAAACAGATCCCTGAATTCAATTATTTAGCTTTCCTAAAAGGCTTTTTACTTTGCTTCAAAATAAGATTAAATCTGTGCTGTATTTAAAGAAAAAGAGTATACTCATCTTTAAAACGGAAAATACTTAAAAGATACGCCTCTACCAAGCACCACCTTCCCTTTCCGTTTACTCAACGAGGGATCCAAACGGGAAAAATCTTGATTGAAATAATAGAGCACGATAAGAAAGTCCGCCTAATCTTGTGTGAAATTTTGACTTTGGCTAGCTGTATGCAACTTGTAGGATAAAAATCCGTAAATTTTATTACGAAAGCAAAGAAGAGGAGAAAGTTTTAAAAATACACTACTGTTTTCATATGCATGCTTTTGCCGGGAGAAATAAGTAATAGTGTAGTTTGAAGAGAATTCATACACTGAGAAAAATGACACTTTCAAATCTGAGTAAATCGATGTTTCCATTTTGTTATGAAACTTTTTGTTTCAAATAGGACGAACCAATGATTTCATTTCTGAAATACTCAGAATATTGAAGCATGGACATACTCAAAAACTGAGCACATAGAAGTCAGTTCATACTCATTTTTGAAACATGGAAATACTCAAAAATGAGCACATGGAAATCAGTTCAACCTCATTTTTGAAACATGGACATACTCAAAAATGAGCACATGGAAATCAGTTCATACTCATTTTTGAAACATGGACATACTCAAATAGGTGCACATGATGTTTTATGCATGAGTGTGTGCATGTTTTCAGAAATGAGTATATACATGTTTCAAACATGAGGAATTTTGATTTGGAGCCATATTGACTATGCGTAAAGGGCAAAACTGGAAAATTTCATTAGTGGCCACCTTTCTTTAAACTAATGGTCACTTTTTTATTTAAAAATTCTAAACAGTAAACTTTTGTTAAAATTTCAATTGGTATTAATCTAAAATGAAATAGCCCAAATAAATATGTTAATATAAACATATTGCAACCAGAAAAAGTAGAATCCTTGATAAAATGTAATAAAATTTTACTTTTTGTAGGAAAGTGGACATAAGGTGGCCGCTGACAGACAATTTTTCAATAGCCAGTTTGTTTCATTTAGTGGCCCGGTGGCTAGTGTTGATTTTGCCCTTTAACTATGCGACCTACTCAGATTTGAGTGTTTTTTGCTCAGTTTTGAAAATGTCGTTTTTAGAGTGTAGAGAATGAAGTAGTTGTTTCTCCAATTCGCTACCCAATAGAGGACTACATGAAAGACTTTGCTCACATTATCAAATATGGACAGCAGTTGCTGATTTTTTTTTTTTTTTAATTCTAGGAAAAAATAAAATTTTTTAATGTTATCCTGTTATTGTTGGAACGTGTTTCATAATCTATGCTTGAAGCATGATTTTTCTTCCTGGTTTTTTTATTGTTTTACATGTTATTGCAGAATATTTTTATAATATATAACAGGAAATATCAATAATTTTGAAATATATTATTTTAGCAATGCAAAGGATTATCTTCTTTTTTATCATTTTCTAAATCTGCTAAGAAGGTATCTTATAAAGTTTTAAAACTCATAGAGGAGGGATGTAGAGTACGGATTCCATTATTCCTGCGGCGGAAAGTTGAAGCATTCATCTTCCCGATTCCATCGCCAAAAGGGAATTAGCCAGATTCCATCGCCAAAAGGGAAACTAAAATGCGGTTTTAGTTCAAGAAAGAATAGAAACTTTTTTTTTTTATTCAAACTAACAAATTTCGGTGAATTTTTGTCCAAGAAGAATGTAATTTTTATTTGTCAGAGCATGAAAAAGAATTCCCCAATATAAATTATAGTACCCGGAGCAATTATAAAAAATTAATAATTGTAATTTTTGGAAAATTAATGAATGGAATATTTCGTCGACGCATTATTAATTACTACTTTAAATTGATAACTTTTGTACTTTACATTTCTTACGTATCTCCAATATGTAAGAAATTAAAGCGCATTTTAATCTTTTTGGGCTACACTACAAATAAATAAAAACGGGCATATAAACAATGCATACTATACACTTTACATTACTGCATACAAAATACAGTAAAAACTTTATAATGGACACTCCCGAAAAGCGGGAACCTTTATTTAGTAAAAACTTTTTCAATCCTCAATACTATGCGCAGAGTTTCCCCCAGGTTTAAAAAAAGGGCAGGGTGCTGCTAGTAAAAAAAGGGCACTTTAATTTTTAAGGGCACTTTTCAGATTCTTGAGGGCACTTTTTAAAATTGTTAAAGATATCCTTTTGGTTTTTAAAGCCGCTTTTGATACGTAAAAGTCGGGGCACTCTATTTAAGACAACACTGAGTCAGTTTTTACTATGAAAGCAAATTTTTTAATGCAAAAAGGAGAAAGGGCACTTTTTTTACTGAGGGGCAAAAAGGGTGCTAATTATTTTACTGGAGGGTGCAAGAAGGGTGCTAATTATTTTTATCAGGTGCAAGAAGGGTGCTTTTTAGTAAACCAAAGGGCAGGCAGGGTGCAGCATCCTTCTGAAACTGTCTGGGGGACACTCTGCTATACGTTTGTATGCTTTTATTGCTAAGTAGCCTACACTTCCAAATAATAAACAAATTCCGTGGTCCAGGGTCTGATTATCACAGGGGCACACGGGCATGTGCCCCAGTCCCATACTTTCAGGTGGCTTCAAAATACACTTTGTCCACTCTCTAAAGCTATAAATCAATGCAAATTTCCATTTAAAATTTATAGAGAAAATTAATTTTTCCCATGAATGTACACTAAACTATCTCAGTATTCTTCTCTAATCAGGGGTCTGTCCAGATTTTTCTCACTGGGTCCTGTTTTTGTGAAATTGGGAAGATTCTTTTATATTTATGAAAATTCTAGTCATAATTTTGTGAATTTTAAATTGTTGTTATATTCAGGTTACTGTGTGTATCTATCCTTTACGTTTAAAAAAGGTAAGTAATATGTTCTTTGAAGAGTTCAATTGTTTTGTGACTGGTCAGATTTTATTTTTAAATGATAAAATTTGTGAAAAGTTCCGTTTGAAAGGCGGAAAAATTTTGTGAAAGGTCTATTTTTAAGACAAAGTATTTTGTGAAGTGTCTTGTTTTGAGATGAAAAATTTTGTGAAGAATCCTGTTTTTTAAGAAAAGAATTTTTGTGAAGGGTCCTGTTTTAAGATGGAGAATTTTGTGAAGGGTCCTTTTAAGGGAAAAAATTTTTTCAAGTACTGAAAATATGATCAAATTTTAGCAATAAATACAGGGTGTTTCTAAATGAATATCGGGGTTTTAACGCTTTGTAGTATCTATTATAAGAAACTAAAAATTATACTTAATACATAAAATGAAAGAGCAACTCAAACAGTTTTACCTACAAGCTTATAAGTGTTCAATGTGAACACCTTTCGTCACACGGCACACATCAAGTCGATAGCTCAGTTCTTCCCAAACGCCACTCTACGCTCACCCGATCTTGTGACGCCTTGTGATTTCTACCTGTCGGAGTTCAAAAAGGATCGAGTGTATGTGCCTCCACAACCAGTTGACCTGCCCAACCTAAGAAACAGGATTGAGGCAGCTGTTGCAACAATTACCCCACAAACACTAATTAACGTTTGGAAGAACTGAGCTATCGACTTCATGTGTGCTGTGTGACGAAATATGTTCACATTGAAGCTTGTAGGTAAAACTGTTTGAGTTGTTCTTTCATTTTATGTATTAATTATAATTTTAAGTTGTATGTAATAAATACTACCAAGCGTTAAAACCCCGATATTCATATAGAAACACCCTGTATAATTAATGTAGTTTTATTTCGTACTGTAAAAAGGGACGCATATCTAGCCCGACATCCTCAGTTAACTAGCACCTTTACCACTTCAATTCTCCCCCTACACCCTACATGTGGGAAAGACCCAATGACTTTATCCTCCTAGAGCTGACATCTGTGGACAGGTAGGACATCACCCTCGTTGCTCATTTGAAAGAAATGTCCCACCTCTCTCTTTCTGATCTCAGTACAGTAATATACAGTAGTATTTCTGTATAGTAATGTTTGTGCAGGGGTAGTATTTGTCCTGAAATTCCTGAAAAAAATAAAAACGTCCTGAAATGTCCTAAAATATGGTAGTCTGTCCTAAAATTCCTGAAATTTTGCGAGTTTAGTGCTATATTAGCATTAAAATCATCAAATAGGAGGTAGGTGTACCTTTTTACTGATGCAAAAGGATCACTAAAGTTACAATTTTCTCCATTCTATTGTTAAAAATAGTGATTTTTGTCGATTTGCACAAAAAAAAATTTAATTTTTGGTGATCAGTTACCAAAAATCGCAATTTTTATCGATTAGTCATTAAAAAAAAGTTTGCTTATTTTCGTCTGTCAGTCGCAAAAAATCACAATTTTTATCAATCAGTTATAAGAAAAAAAATCGAGATTTTCGCCCTTCAGTAAGGCAAAAATTACTATTTTTTAGCAGCTTGGTCAAAGAGTTCTGGTAAAATTACTTTTCTTTTAAATGTATACTTTTAAAACAAGTAAATTTTGTATATAGTGTACTACTTATGATAATAAAATGTATTGAAGAGAGAGTTGGGTTTTTTTAGTTAGTATGCCAAGCAAATGTGTCCTGAAATATCGAAAAAAGTATGTCCTGAAATATTACCTAGGGCTAGTACTACCCCTGTGTTTGTGTATTAATGTATACATATATACACACATGCTTGCACGCGCAGAATTGCCGCAAATGCTGGCTATACTTTGCGAAACGTAAATTTAGCCTATAAAATACTTTGCCATACGTATGGCTAATTTGGCAAAATTTTCTTTGAAATACGATTTTGATCAAATCTAAAATCTTCCTTATCCTGCTACCATGTCAAATTAGGGAATTTTAACTGCCTCGTTTTGTCTTGAAATAAACTGTATTCCTGTAAAGAAAGGATGGATTTTTGTTGAGAATCACTCAATCTTTGTTGGATTATAAATTTACTTTAGACTGTTTACAGATAGTTTCTGCCAATTATATTTTACATCTAACATGACATTCAAAAGCGTAAATGTAACTTACATTCTAGCCTACATTGTTTATAGTTCATCCCATCTTTTCGCGTGAATTCCAATTACGGAAAATTAGTCACAAATGGTAATGAATAAAATTATTCTGTCATCTATAAATAAAATGTATGAATTCAAATAAATTATGAAATTTTTGCAATACTTTCATTAAAAGTTAATGATACGTTCGAAGTTTGATCAGTAAATATAATAGTAATTTTTTTATATATATTAAACTAACTTTTGACTTTTCTTTTTTCATTCGTCAAACTTGACAGGGTTCATTTAGTGTTTAAGAAAAATATGTAATCTGTAATTTGTTTTCTTTCTTTTTCTCAGGGGACATCATCATCTAGTTTAAGCAGAAGACATTTTTCGATTTAAATACCGTGTCCGAAAAAATTTCTTGACCACTTAATCAGCACGCTTCTGGAACGGAGGGAAATTCAAAATATTCAGCTGCATCATTTTTCTGCCTGAAGTAAGCATGGCACGTTTCCTAAGAAATAACGATGACGAAGAAATATTGGAAGGTAATGTGTATTACTGGAAAATCACAACAAACACCCTGCCAAAGGATGTCACAGATGCCGAAAAGGTTTTTAAATTACATGGCACGACATGGGGGTATGCTGTTTATCTCCTTCACAATAGATTTCTTTTACCAAGAATCCAGAGCCCCTCTACTCACAGTACCTATTTAGATCGTTTATTCTCTATACGAGCTGGGATTGTTGGAGAAGACCTAAAAGAAATTGTTGCCGTCAATTACGTCTCAGGTTCTTTTAAAGAATTGATCAGCTACGCACAGCTCAATTCCATGCTGCTGACATGTAAATGTTTGTACTTTTTCGTTGAGATAGAAAGAAAAGATGAAAAAGGCCATAAGATCAAAGTTCGTAAGTAATTTTATTCTTTGTACTGTTGAGTTTTATTATTTTCAGTGACGCGCCACGCCAGTAGCAAAAAAGTATTGATTATTTTGATTATATTGGAGTCCATATGTGTATTTTAACATGAACTTTAATTGATTCTTAAACTTTGAAATAAATAAATATTGAAAATATATATATATATACAGGCATGAGATTCTTCCGCGGATCCGCGGTTTTCCGCTTTTTTTTTTTTTTT
This sequence comes from Maratus michaelseni, assembly GCA_963931845.1. Classification (NCBI taxonomy): domain Eukaryota; kingdom Metazoa; phylum Arthropoda; class Arachnida; order Araneae; family Salticidae; genus Maratus; species Maratus michaelseni. The sequence goes on from OZ007600.1 coordinate 232,625,010, forward strand.
TTTTTTTTTTTTTTTTGTTAATTTTCCATTTTCCACTTTTTCGTCATTTTCAGATTTTCCGAAAAAAAACGCGAAATTTGCCTAAAGATCGCGAAAAAAAAAAAAAAATTCGTCGATGGATCGCTGAAAAACGCGAATTCTGTCAAAAAATTGTGTGAAAAACGCAAAAGATCGCGAATTTCGTCAAAGGATCGCTGAAAAAACGCGAATTTCTTCAAAGGATCGTGTGAAAATCGCTAAAAGATTGCTAAAGAAACGTGAATTTAGCCAAACGTTCGCTGAAAAAACGCAATTTTCGACAAAAACGCAATTTTCGACAAAAACGCGAATTTAGCCAAAAGATCGCCGTAAAACGCGAATTTAGCCAAATGATCGCCGTAAAACGCGAATTTAGCCAAAAGATCGCCGTAAAAACACGAATTTAGCCAAAAGATCGCCGTAAAAACGCGAATTTAGGGGTGCGACTCAAACGTGAAAGGTTCCATTCTCCCATTGGTTGACAAAAAACCGGCAACATAACATCGTTTTGTGCTGCTGCCCTCTGTGGGCAGGATAATAAAACATAATTATGCCTTAATACTTCGTAATAAAAAATTAAACTGTGTAAATTAACTTGTAAATTAAACTGTCTTTTACAAACTAAATTTTGGGATAATATAAATTTATTATACAAATAACTAAGTACATTTAATGTATACATAAAATATATTTAATTTCCATTAAATACATTTTATGTAAATTAAAATGTATTTAATTGGATCTTTTTAATTAATTGATATTTGATTATTAGAAATACTAATTAATTATGTACGCGAATTGTTTTAACAAATTGTATAATATTAATTTGTAAAATTTAATACATATTTCTTTGCATTTCTTATATTATAATTTTTGTAAATAATTTAAATTAAACATTTATAAAAATAATATTTCCCATAGTGATATATTTATTCTTGGTCATGAAATCATGACATGGTAAATTATAATAATAATAATAAAATTAATTAAAAAGGAAGAAAAATTAAAGAGACATGTTATTGTATTCGATTAGTTTATAAAGTGACACCTAAAAATAAATTATATTTTGTTTAATACATTTTTACTTATTAAATATCAATTAAAATTTTTATTAAGAAAATATAGATTGAGAGAAATTTATTGAGATCACAATGATATTTTATTATATTATTGATGTAGGCATATACAATAAATGAAAAAAAAAAAGTCAATACTTCTGGATTCTAATAAGAACCAAGAAGCACACGTTTCTATTATGTATTTTTAATAACAGATAATATTTATAGAAAAAGTTTAGTTTAATCCTAAACATACGTACATGTAATGTTTGTTCTTCTACAAAGTGTATCATCCAAAACTAAAATTCATTGTTTGAGTTACATTTAAAAAAATCCCAAGTTTTTCTTTAAGATATATTGGCCTATTTTCTTAAATGTCTTATTAATTATTTGCTGAAAATGGAAGAGAATGTATTACAAACCACTGAGTGAAAATATTAATTATATGCATTTAAATAATAATATTTATTAATATGAATTATATATTTAAGTAATAATAATAAATATTAATTATATATGTATATACCCACACACACATATTTAAATAAAATATTAAATATTATTAATTATATATATTTAAGTATAATACTAATTACTAACATTAACTATATATATTTAAATATAATATTAATTAAGATTTATTATATATTTACATAATAATTAAAAAAAAATTATACTGATCTTTAAGTCAAGTAAATAATCTCTATTAATTAATTCCGTAAAGATCAAAACAAAACTCTAAAAAAGGATTTTTTTTTTTTTTTTTTTTTAATCAGAGAGGACAAAACTTATAAAACCTTCAGTTTACAAGTCCGGTGCTTTAACCATCGCGCTATATTGTTCACAGACAGATTGTGCTTTAAGCAAACTTGTACGAAAATATAAAAATCAAGTGACTTCCGGTTATTTTGTCAACCAATGAGAAAATGGAACCTTTCACGTTTGAGTTGCACCCGAATTTAGCCAAAAGATCGCCGTAAAAACGCGAATTTAGCCAAAAGATCGCCGTAAAAGCGCGAATTTAGCCAAAAGATTGCCGTAAAACGCGAATTTAGCCAAATGATCGCCGTAAAACGCGAATTTAGCCAAAAGATCGCCTGGCCTCAATTGATTTATGAAACACGTGCCAGATAAAATCACTCGAAAAATTAAAATTTTTAATTGATGTCTTGAGTTCTAATTGACGGACGTTTGCTTCACTGAATTTGCAAATTTTTTTTACGTCCGTTTGCATGTTTTCGTGCAGGTAAAGTGATTACTGCAACTTTTTGGAAAAAGCCAGAAAAAATGGAGAGTCCACCATTTTACTGCTGCGAAAATGAAAGTTTTCTAGATACCGGGGAAAGAAGACTGAAAGTTTCACTTTCTCTCTCTCTCTCTCTGTGTGTGTCTGTCTGTCTGGGTCTCCGCGATGACTAGCTAAATCTAACGCACTTAAAAGCCTTAAAATTTAAATTTAGGAAGTCCAAGGCCTGATATGATGTACCTGGGATTCGGAATTTTATATTTTGATAATTCTCCAAGATAATAATTATAAACTCATTAAACATCGCGTCAAAAATGGAAACTTTTAATCTGAAAAATGGCGAAGTTCATTTCTGCTTAGAATCGTACCCTGAAATTAAAAAAAAAACAAGCTGGAAATTGTACGTCAAACGTGACAAATGAGGTGCGTTCGTACTATAGCTAGTTATATAAATATTCATATCTTGATGATTTTTAATTCTGTGAAATGAATGATATCGTCTGCAGATTAATTTCTGTAATAGAATAAGTATCTCGGTCGCTTGACGATTAAACTTCGGAAGCTCTTCTAACAAGAAAGCACCGATTTAAAAAAAAAAATCAAATTTCTTAATAAATATTTTTATTAATATCTCCTAAAGTTTTGATTCGATTTTCATAAAATTTGAAATGTCTCGACAAAATTCTGCAAAGATAATATATCTTAAATTTCAAACCATTCGGTTGGGTAGTTTTTGCGTTGTTATATGCGGACGGACAGACAGACGGACGGACCAAGCGACGACAATAGGTGCTACGTATTTATATAATTACGAACGCACCTAAAAAACACATCATGATTAGTTTATAATTTTATTATATCCACATGTAATGCACGAAAAATATAACAATAATATTATAATATTAAATAAATACATTGTATACTTTTCTTTGAGTATATAAAAATATATTATTTGTCTCCATGCATGATTTGCAGGTAGAAACAGGCGTATATCATTTTTACCACTTGATTGTCTAGAGAAACTTAAAAAGGGACAATCAGATTGAACTAAGATCAGATAAAGTATAAGTTACCGCACTTTATTGCATATTTGAAATCTGTCAACGAACAAACAGACTTTTGTTTTATTTTGAATATAAAATTAATTTCAAGTGAATTTAAACTTATAAAGGGTACATTGCATTAAAATATGCTCATAATTGTATTTTTGAATGTTAATTTGTTATTTTATTGAAATATTTTTATATATTTTTTTTTAATAGGTAAGCAAAAATTAGAAGCAGATTTCAAAGAATTGCTGCTTACTGGCAAAAACAGCGATGTGACTATAGAAGTTAAACACAGGAAGTTCAACTGTCACAGATGCATTCTCGGAACCAGGTCACCAGTATTCGCTGCTATGTTTGATCATGACATGAAGGGAAAAAACAATGGTGTTGTGACAATTGAAGGTACAGAGCCTGCCGCATTTCAGGAGTTTCTCCTCTACCTGTATAGTGGGAACGAGGACTTTTTGAATTGGAAAAATGTTGCAGATCTGTACAAAATAGCTGATAAATATGGAGTGGAGGACCTAAAAATTGTATGCAAGGAAGACATAAGGGAGAACATTAACAAGGAGAACTTCTTTGAATTCTTTAAGTTGGCCCGTCTCCACGATGATTCGGCACTAGGTGAATTTGTAACCCAGTTTTTCTTGGCAGAATCAAAGGAAATTGTCCAATGCGAAAACTGGGTGACATATTTGTCCGAAAATCCAGTCGAATGTAACATATTGATACAGCTGTTGCCGAAGAATAATATGGAAACTAATTCTTAGATTTATCAAAATAAATTGATTCTTATTAAAGTTCATTGCATAATAATTTATTTGCTTTTTTATTTCAATGTGAGTTAACGTGTTAAGTAATGGCGTAGCCAGAGTAGAGTTCCAGATGCTCTGGATACCACTGATTTTGTAATGTTTTTTTTTGCGTTATCTAATCGGAGAATTTTCTCCATTAATCAACGCGAAGAAAACATTTCAATATTACTGTTATCCAGAGCATTTAGACCCCCCCCCAACCCTGACAATTAATCACTTATAAAAGGAAACACTGTAAAACATTTTAAGGCAGAATTTTAATGTTCTGTTTGAAAACAGTTAAGTTATCATTTTTATCGCTTTATAGAGGACGGGAACGTGCCTCCTCTACTTTCCGCCTTCCACTCACGTAATCAGTTTGTTTAAAGCTCGGAGCATTTTAAGCTAACTAGACTGAAAAAGACACAAATTAAGAAACTAATAAGTATATCATAAAATTTAATGCTTAAAAATTCTTCTCATTATGGCAAAATAGCACGCTTTTTGCACAATGTTTCCATTTATTTGAATAAGTTGATTAAAATTAATATAAAATGAAATTGTGTAACATAAATAAAAATAGCAGTTTTATCAGTTTGATACATTATAAAAATTACACAAATACCTGAAAAATAAATATGTAAAAGTTTTTTGAACAAATGTAAAAATCAACACCAGAGTTTATTTTTTCAATGTGCATAGGTAGTCAGCACAGCTACTTGTTAACCCCTTCGCGACGAGCGTCCTTTACAGAATTTTTAATCTGTTACCACCGGTTTTTAGAGAAATTTTCACTTAATTGAATCGCTAAAATGCTCTGATTAGATAGGGAAAATCTTACAATAAAAAATAACTGGTGGGAATAATCGAGGATTCTGAGCATCTTATGCGTCACGTATTAGTGTCGCTCGTCCCCAAAGGGTTAATAAGTAATTTTTGAAATTGACAAAGAGATAACTATAAGCGATAGATAAATAATGTACATTGAAAAAATTTCTTAAGAAGGTAGATAGTTCGAATACAGTATACAAAAATTAACCATGTTACCACTTTTCTTGAACGCCTGGTATTTTTACTTAAACTGAGTTTAAAAATATGATATTACATCTATCATGAAAAAAAAAAAAGAACCAAACGGGGTCAAATGCCTTAAATTACAATACTTATTAGTGATCTTGAAGTTTTTATCATTTTCCTTACTGAATTCAATGTGAAAATGAATCAACACACCTTGTATTTCGTGATTCAAAACAATAAATACAATTGCTAGGCAAGGGGGGGGACTGTGCACAATGGATTGGGAATGCTTTCCCTTGTGGGGTGCCACTGGGCACGAGTAGGGGTGAAATTGCTTCCCCTAGGGTATCATTATTTCACCTGCTGGAGCACCCTGGATTATGGGTGCCATCCTTTCACCCTAGTTAAGGGCGCCATTCTGGCTCCCCTAGGGGTGTCACCAGTCGGACAAGACTTTCACCCCTAGGAGGTGCCAAGTGTCACCTGTAGTTTTAACAGTGTTGGTTACCTCTTTTCATTGTAAATTTCTGCGTTATCCACCATTACCAATGTAATTTTCCCATACCCCCAACTGTCTCACAACGTACCCCATGTTGGGAACCGCTAATTTAAAGGGACGCACAAAAAAGTCCCTTATATTTTGATCTGTTGGGAAAATCGTTTGCAGCGTATTTTGAGTATGTTAAACTATTTCAAACCAAAGGAAACTGATATACATAACTTCAGTGCACTACAACATGTCTTCTATAGATTATTGAGTACATAAATATTATCGGTTATTTACACACACACTCAAAAGATTTTGGTTTACAGGACTGACTATTAACCATAACTATTGGATATGCGTTTTCAGCTGCGCTATGTATTTTAAAACTAACTTATTTTTTTATTGTGCATTACGAGGTGTTTAGATTGAATGTAGGTAAGAACGTCAACAGGTAAAAAGGTCAATGGTAAAAACGTCAACAGGTAAAAAGGTCAACGGTCAAAATAAAGCTAATACATTATTTCATTGAACATAAAATTGAGATATGTTATTTGTCGGTTTCGGATTGGGTTTTGACTCTTGCGGGTCGGATTTGGGCTGCATGGGTGTAGGAGGGAAATCCCGGAAAAATTCACGCCGGTAAAAATCACCCTGGAAAAAATCACCATGGTAAATATCAGTAAAAAGGTCAACGGTAAGAATAAAGATAATACATTTATACATTACTTCATTGAACATAAAATTGAAATATGTTATTTGTCGGTTTCGGATTGGGTTTCGACTCTTGCGGGTCGGATTTGGGCAGCATGGGTGTAGGAGGGCAATCCCGGAAAAATTCACCCCAGTAAAAATCACCCCCGAAAAAAAGCACAATCGGTAAAAATCTCCCCGGAAAAAATCACCACCGTAAATATCAGTAAAAAGGTCAACGGTAAGAATAAAGATAATACATATACTCCTTGAATATAAAACTGAGCTATATTATCTATTGAGATACATATATGTTCAGTTATAGAAAACCGATTCTATGTTTTTTTCAAGTAAAGAACGTGTATCTGTGAATATCTCTAACATTAAAAGCCTTATATTATACATATCTTTATACTAAAGCATACAAATAAATAGGAGTTGTGTATTGCATAAGTATTCGCTGACCGGAGACGTCGGCTATTCATTAAGGGATCCCTGGAAGGGGGGAGGGTTAAATAAAAAATACAATCTATAGTTTCAATCAATATACTACATACAGCAACTTTTATATATTTATGGGAACTTTGACCGAGGGTATTCTTTTTTTTGGGGGGGGCGATGAATATTAAATTAAAGACAAAGAAATGAAATTTTTTAATTCTTTTTTTTTACCTTTACAAAGGAGGAGGGGGCAGAGTTAAGGGGAGCAACAGAAAATATAATCAGTCAAAATTTGGAGATTTGGTCCAAAAAAACACACGTACGAAATAAAAATGATTTTCCAAAAGGTGATTTGAAAGAAAATTTAGGATCTAAATTAAATGGTTTGGTAGTTGTCATTTTTTTCCCCGGCTGACCACTAGAGACTTTAAAAGCATTAGTTTTTCATTTTTTGACAAACGAAGTCTGACTTATAAGTGAGTTTTTTCCCATGATGACATTTATCGGGCTGTGGCGTGCAGAAAGTCTGTTCAAAAAGACAACTTTCACAACATTTTCTAAAAGACCTCTTGCCTTTTTCGAAAAATGGAAAAAACTGTTTGACTTTCTAAATAAGAGCATCTGCCAGTTCTATCAGTTCCATGGGTTTATGAACGATACTGAATTCAGAAATCTATCAGAAAATAATTAATTTTTATTCCAATATACAGTAAACTCTCTGTAAGGCGGACTCTGTGTAAGACGGAAATCTGTCTCACTCGGAAATATTTTCAAGTCCTTGCGAATCCACAGACATAGAGTAAAATTTGTCTAAGGCGGTTTATTGTCTACTACGGAAAAATATTTCGGGCCCGATGGATTCCGCCTTAGACAGAGTTTACTGTAGTTGAAAATATTATACGATTTCTCTATGGGCAAGTGGGGCATTTGTCCAGAATCCCTCATAATTTAGTGTACAAAAATTAAAAGTAGTTGCAATTTTATTAGTATACTTTTCTTTTCTACTTTATTCAAAAAACACAAAAGACATTTTAATATTTTTATGTGATATCTAAGTATCCTCTCATAAAAGTAGTGTTTTAACTATATTTGTCATACAGTATTCACAAATGTACTAATTCTAATCATATGCCTATGTGAGATAGGGAGGTAAAAAATTGAAATTTCAAGATTTAATTTGTCATTTGAGCAGCATGATTGTGCAAAGTAAAATAATAATAATAATGCTATGATATATAATGCTTTCGTAGGTACTATTGCTAAAATCTGTATGATAGCGACCCTGTTTTTACTTATATTAAAAAAAGAAAAAGAAAAAAGAAGATATATTTACACTTATTCATATCTGTTATTCTAATTGCATTTAATCTACTGATATTTGTGAATAATTTGATACTTTTACTGAGCATTAACATCTTTATTCATATATAACTACAGCTTTACAAAGAATTTTTGGGTCTAATTGTGAGGGATTTCAAAGAAACTTTTGATCGCATCTTAGAAGTTCTTTGTTTTCAGAAAAAAATATTTTAGGTAAATACGTACTAAAACCAAAAACACTGGCATAACAAAACAATAATAAGAATAAGAATAAGAATAATAAAAGTAAATAGTTTTATTATTCAAATAACAAGAAATCGAACAATGTTTCTCTCTCTCCTATAAGGGCATATGGTCTTTTGAAAGTATATTATCAAGTTGATATCTTATAAGCCAATTTTTGGCACACAACTTTTAGAAAAAGATCGGTATCGGGTAGCAAATCAATTACAAATTTGGGGGATCATTTATAATATGTATAAGAAAAGAAATATATTTCCAAATCTTTTGCAACTAAATATTAATACTATCTGAAATTTTCATGCCCCTACATATAAAAATGAGTTATATTTGAATGTATCGCATTGTTTAATAAAATAAAAAATTCGTGAACACCCGTAAGGAACTGAACCCAGTGTCCAAAACAACTCGTAATTTAGTAACAATATCAGTTTTGAATTTTTTCTATTGAAATAGTCTATGTGCATTAGAACAGTATTTCATAAAAGTTTTTACAAACACTTGTAAATTGTTTCACCTAGTTGATGAAATCCTGAAATGCATTTAATAAAGTTCTGTTTTCCTTCTTTGTGTGTGTCCGTTATTTTTATCTTCAAAATGTTAATGCTTCGTCATATATTTATTTAAATATTTAAAAGGATTTCTAGTTGAATATTATACAACATGTAAAAGATTTAAGAATCGGATTTTTAATAGAATTTTATTTATTTATTTTCTTTCTCTCGCTTTTAAAATTTAAATATGTTATCATTCATGATTTTTTCCCCCTGGGTTTGCTTTGTTTTCTCTTAAACTCTCTATTAGACGAAAACTATCCCTTCAGGCTCTTCTCAAATCTAAAAAAAGCCACTTTCTGACACATTTCTGAATTCATTTTTGTTCAGAAACGCATAAAACTGGAAAGTGTTATTATTCAAAAACTTTGTAATTGAAAGAATATTTCCATTTTTTTGGTAAAAGTAGAAGATCTTCCAGAAAATGCTGTCAAAGCTGGCGTTTTGAATCAAATTTCCGACGCCACAGCACGAGAAAAGGTAAAAAGGTGTCGTCACGCGACACAAATCACTTTTAACTCGATAAGTAATTTGTTTATGAAAAATGAAAATTTAATTTTAATTCCAAATCGCTTCAACAGTCAGGCCTTTCAATTTTATGCCAATGCGTTTAAAAATGGGTCAGAAAATTTGTCAGACAGTTTCTCGTTGTTGAGCAGGTCATTAGAGAAATCACTTAAAAACAGGTTTCTGTTCCGATCCCCCTTTTCTTTTCTTCAATACTTTTCAATATATATAAAATTTTATATATAAATGTGTATATATGAATATATATAATTATATAAATAAATAAATAATATATATATATATATATATCATGATTTTAAAATGTTAGAATGTAGAAATAATGTTAGAAATCAGGAGGTTTTCAGGGTATTTCAATAATAATTGCATTCCTAGTTGCAATAAGTTTTGTTGAAACCGGTTGAAACACATTACTAGATTTTGATACAGTTTACAAACCATTTTCCTCTCTTTAAATACAAAGGGATATGAATGAAATTCATATTTCTATCCTAAAGGTCTTTCTATTTATCTGGCATAGTCTGTCAAAATCACAATACAAGTTTATATTTTACTTACTCAAACCTAAGTCCTTTTGTTACTCAAACAAAAAGGGCTCTAGTTTGCACCTGTTGCCTATACCCACCCCACGCCTAGAGAAAATAAATAAGTACAGGACAAAACCATGAGGATATCCCTGAGTAAAATGTTATATTTTGATGTTACTAGACTAATCTCAAAATTTTAGCTCATATTTATCCTCTTCTCTTCGTCTTTATTTTATTCCCTTTAAATGCTCCGTACATATTTTTTTTCCTACGCTCCCCCTGTCACCACACCCAAATGCCATTCTTGATTAATATATAATTATTCCTAATATATAATCATTCATATATTTATATATAATATATTATATATAATTGTATATAATATAATATAATAATATCATGTAATATATTATATATAAATGTGTGTGCTCTTTCCACCTTAGTTAATGTGAGCCCTCTTTTTTGATGGGAGAAAATTCACTTATAACTCAAGACTTCGTTTGTCAAAAAATGAAAAACTCATGCTTTTAAACATGCTTTCTTTCTCTAGTTGTTAAGCGGATTTTTTTTTTTTTTTTTTTTTTTTTTTTTTTACAACCACCATAGCTATTTAATTTAGATCCTTAATTTTCTTTCAAAAAACCTTTTGAAAAAACATTTTACTTTGTACGTTGCACAATTTGTGTTTTTTTGGACCAAATCTCCAAAATTTGACTAATATTTTCTATTGCTCCCCTTAACTCTGCCCCCTCCTCCTTTGTTAAAAAAAAAAAAAAAAAAAAAAAAAAAAAAAAAAAAAAAAAAAAAAAAAAAATTCAATTTTTAAAAAATTTCATTTTTTTTGTCCTTAATTTAATGTCCTCCCCCCCCCCCAAAAAAAAAAAAACAAATAAATAAAAAAATAAATAAATAATACCCTCAGTCAAAGTTCCCATAAATATATAAAAGTTGCTGTATGTAGCGTATTGATAGAAAGTATAGATTGTATTTTCTATTTAACCCTCCCCCCTTCCAGGGATCCCTTAATGCATAGCTGACTTCTCCGGTCAGCAAATACTTATGCAATACACAACTCCTATTTATTTGTATGCTTTAGTATAAAAATATGTATAATATAATGCTTTTAATGTTAGAGATATTCACAGATACACGTGCTTTACTTGAAAAAACATAGAATCGGTTTTCTATAACTGAACATATATGTATCCCAATAAATAATATATCGTAATTTTATGTTCAATGAAGTAATATATTATCTTTATTTTGACCGTTGACCTTTTTACCTGTTGATGTTCTTACTTGTTGACGTTTTTACCGTTGACCTTTTTACCGCGCACCGTTTAGAATATATACAGCCCTGCACGGAAAGAATTGCATACATAACTGATTGTTTTTTATCCTATTCGGGACACCTTTTCGAAAAATAATCTCTGCTATACACTCTTATACTAGTTTATTTCGAAAAGATATCTTCAAAAGAAAATATTTTTTAAACCTGCTGTACGATTGAATAGGGACTGTGCATATATAACGTTATCACTTTAGTACACTACAACATGTCTTCTATAGATTATTGAGTATATAAATATTATCGGTTATTTACACACACACTCAAAAGATTTTGGTTACAAGACTGACTATTAACCATAACTATTGGATATGCGTTTTCAGCTGCGTTATGTATTTTAAAACTAACTTATTTTTTTATTGTGCATTACGAGGTGTTTAGATTATATACAACCCTGCACGAAAGAATTGCATACATAACTGATTGGTTTTTATCCTATTCGGGACACCTTTTTGAAAAATAATCTCTGCTATACACTCTTATACTAGATTATTTTGAAAAGATATCTTCAAAAGAAAATATTTTATCTAGGTCACATGTTCGAGAAAATTCGATTAGTGGGTCATTTTGGGTCACCATGAGCCAGGGTCAAGCTAATTGTATCTAAAAAAAACGGTTCAAACGATTTTGACTAAACTTTGTATCCTACCATTTTCGTGCACGATGAGACTATTCGGCTGGGTCACATGTTCGAGAACTTTCGATTAGTGGGTCATTTTGGGTCAACGCGGGTTAAGTTAATTTTATCTAAAACACGGCTCAAACAATTTTGATTAAATTTTGTATCTTACTAGTTTCGGACACGAGAAAATCATTGCGCTAGGTGACATGTCCGAGAAAATTCGATTAGTGGTTCGATTTTGGGTCACTGTGGGTCAAGCTAATTTTGTCTAAAAAACGGCTACTAAAGAAATTATTCTCACTAACCAGTAACTGGCTACTAAAAAAAATCAACCTAAGTGTGACGTATATGCACTTTCAACACTTTCGAACTATATTGGAAAGTAGATTAATTTTGATTATTATTGTGCTGACTCTGAAATTGGTTGTTGTGCTAAAATGGGGTTGTTGTGCTGATTCAGATATCAGACCAGATACTATGATCATTAAGGTTAACTGGGTGAATTTGTTCAGCCATATTCGTCCGGGATTGCACAGTTGGTGTAGCATTGCCAGCTTTAACCAAGGGATTCCGGGTTCGAATCCTGGCGCGGATTTTTTGCTCAGTTGGAAAGATTACAACTCATATGTTAGCAAGTGTTAAACATTTTAATTTTTCTCTCTGATCGGTGGCATTGTAACCGGGAAAAAAAATTAATCCTTAACTGGAACACTTTTTACGAGAAATGCTATCAAACCGTTATTTACAAAAAGTGAAATTCACTTCTTTTATGACAGAAAATCTGCGATTATACATAGCAGAAAAATGTTAAAATGGTGTCTTTTTTTTTTTTTTTTTTTTTTTTTTTTTTTTTAAGTGATATGGTGCCATCTGGCATAAAGACGTTTCCAAATCAGAGTTAAATACATCTAAAATAAATTTAGGATTGCAATATCATAGATACTAAGATTTAAATTTTTAAAACAAAATGTAGATAACATTGCAACATGAAATGCTTTTTATTACAAGCACTGTTTGAACTTGAAAGCTAGCATTTCTTGATGTTTATAAAATTCTGCAATTTTGATATCAATTTCTAATTTTCCTCCAACCCGTTATTTATTATACAAACACGGTTTGAACTTGTGACCTAGTATTTCTTGATGTTTATAAAATTCTGTAATTTTGATATGAATTTCTATAATACGGAAGGTTTCGATTTAAGCGATATTTGTAGAAATGTTGTAGATTGGAAAAGTATCTGATAAAAAGAGGTGTCCACTGTTGGAGAGGAGGGAAAAACCGTGTCTTCCTTTTTACACGAAAAATTCTCTATTTGTTAGCTTTTATTATACAAATAAAATCGGATTGAAAAATGATAAGGATTGATATATAGGTGTGTCCACTAATCAGGAATCAGCTATCAACCCCTGAATAACTATATAACGCGTTGAGGCAAGGACTCAGGTGAGGGCATCCAAGTCGTCTTTGTAGATACAAATTGTACCCATTTAAAGAAAAAAATACCAAATATTTTACTTTGAGGAGTCCGGGAAGCTTCTCCTATTTGCCCTTGCGATAATAAGTCACTGTTCGATATGGTGGTTCTACTGTTAAACGATGCGAGCAAGGAAGACCGAGCAGTGGTCGGTCAAAATTAGCTTTGAGTTCAACTATCATGACCCAAGACCAAAATGACATACTAATAAAATTTTCTCGAACATGTGACCTACCCCAACAGTCTTCTCGTGCCCGAAAATGGTAGGATACAAAGTTTAGTCAAAATCGTTTGAACCGTTTTTTAGATACAATTAGCTTGACCCTGACTCATGGTGACCCAAAATGAACCACTAATCGAATTTTCTCGAACATGTGACCTAGTCCAATAGTCTTCCCGTGTCCGAAACTCGTAAGATACAAAATTTAATCAAAATCGTCAGAGCCGTTTTTTAGATAAAATTAACTTGACCTGCGTTGACCCAAAATGATCCATTAATCGAAAGTTCTCGAACATGTGACTCAGCCCCATAGTCTTCTCGTGCCCGAAAATGGTAGGATACAAAGTTTAGTCAAAATCGTTTGAACTGTTTTTTAGATACAATTAGCTTGACTCTGATTCATGGCGACCCAAAATGACCCACTAATCGAATTTTCTCAAACATGTGACCCAGCCCAATGGTTTTCTGGTGCCTCAAAACGAATCTAGGAAAAAAAGTAATCGGAAAAAAAAGTAAACGGAAAAAAAGTAACTGAGTCAACAAAAGCGGAAAAAAAGTAATCGGAAAAAAAGTAAACGGAAAAAAAGTAACAAGGTATTGATAAATATTGAACTTATTGATAAATAAGTGTTAAAAGATAACAAAGTAACATATGTCTGATTTATATAATTCCCGTAGGCGGATATTTGCGAATGCTATTAGGAATTGAGTAAAATCACCCCCGGAAAAAAGCACCATCGGTAAAAAGCTCCCTGATAAAGAAAAGGGGGTGGGGGTGGGGGGAAAGACTTCACGTTAAGATGGGAAAATACCACACATTTATGAATAACACGTGTTTGAATAAGCCAATTATAATTTCGGGTAAAGCACGTGGCACCACGTGTAGTAGGAACATCAGAGTATTATATACATCATATATTCTAATACGAGATCAAATCTTGTGTGTGTGTGTATGTGTGTGTGTGGGGGGGGGGGTTATATATACATGCAAATTTTATTTTAAAAACGGCTCTAACGATTTTGACGAAATTTTGTATTCTACAGTTTTGAGGCACCAGAAAACCATTGGGCTGGGTCACATGTTTGAGGAAATTCGATTAGTGGGTCATTTGGGTCACCATCGGTCAGGATCAAGCTAATTGTATCTAAAATACGGTTCAAACGATTTTGACTAAACTTTTATTACCATTTTTGGGCACGAGAAGACTATTGGGCTGGGTCACATATTCGAGAACTTTCTATTAGTGGGTCATTTCTGGGTCAACGCTGGTCAAGTTAACTGTATCTAAAAAACGATTTTGATTAAATTTTGTATCTTACGAGTTTCGGGCATGAAAAAATCATTGCGCTAGGTCACATGTCGAAGAAAATTCAATTAGTGGGTCATTTTTGGGTCACTGTGGGTCAGGGTCCAGCTAATTGTATCTAAAAAACGATTCAAACAATTTTGACTAAACTTTGTATCCTACCATTCTCGGGCACAAGAAGACTGTTGGGCAAGGTCACATGTTCGGGAAAATTCAATTAGTGGGTCATTTTGGTCATGGGTCATTATGGGTCAAGCTATTTTATCTTAAAAACGGCTCAGACTATTTACACTAAATTTTGCATCCTATGGTTTTTGGACACAAGAAGACTGTTGGGCTAGGTCACATGTTCGAGAAAATTCAATTAGTGGGTCAACGCGGGTCAAGTTAATTTTATCAGGATTTTATCATGAATCATGATTCTCAAATCTTACATTGTATTTCAAAACACTGGGATAATTTTAAGTATTAATAAAAATAATGTTTAACCAGGTATAAAGTTGTTAAAACTGCACTGTAAACTGAAATGTCTGAAATTCAGACACTTAAGTGTCTGAAACGGATGGTTAAAAAAAGAGACACTTTAAAGTGTCTTAATTTTTTAAGACACTTATTTGTGTCTGAATTTAAGACATTTGAAACGCCTGAATTGCGGCCATTTTCGTGCTCTGATCTGACGGCAATAAGTAGCCATTTCTGACCACATTTTTTTAAAGCAGTAAATGCAGCCATATTTGACCACATTGCATCCTCAATAAATGGAACTATATATGACCACAAAGCAATGCTGGTAATTTTTTAAGAAGAAGAACCTGATTAAAGCATGGATAAACTGGCCCATGGCTCTACCTCCCCCCCCCCCCGATTTTATTAGGCCCAAAATTTCGAATGCAATTTTCGTAAAGCTGATCTTTTAAATCTCTTTCGACATTGTACTGATTATATTCAATGTTTTGAGCTTTTACAGTAAGATAAGATTGAAAACAAAAATTATATTTATCTAAAAACAGTAAAATCTCTCAATAGTGGATACTTCGAGACCACAGAATTTTTCCGTTTTTACATCAGAAATGTGGAAACCTACGAATAGTAGACAAATTTTGTAGTCTTGAAATGTCTGCTATTGAACGGTTTTACTGATTTTAGCTAAATATATTTTTTGTTTTTAATCTTATCCTACTCTATAAGTTTAAAATATATTGAAAGAAATGTCAAATTTGGGAGGCACCTAAAATCAGAGGGGAGGGGGTCAAAGCCGTGGAAGAGTTTGCCCGTGCAATAATCAGGTCCTGCTTCTGTAAGCAACCCAAACCTGATTTATAGTTCGCTAAATGGAGGTATATAGAGAACAAACCCAGCAGTCCTGAGGTATCAGCTATTGAAAATTTTAACTGCATAAATACATTTTGCAGTTCATTTTCTTAGTAGAAAGTACAAGTTTCTATCATTTATGCTTTAAATTATTTTAACATTTGAATAGAATAGTTCAATAATAATAATAATAATAAATTAAGTTTTTATTCTTTTTGAATGTTTTATATTTTTATTCAAATATTAACATCCATAAAAACCATGCTGGTGTTATGAGACCTTCTTATTAAAATAAATAAATAAATAAGAAAGATTTTTTTTTTTTTTTTTTTTTTTTTTGTAAAAATGTTAAGAGTATACTAAAATTTGCTAAACAACTTTTATTTTTATCTTGTACATAGCATACTTAAATAGTTATACAAAAAGAACCAATTTAATCCTAAATTTTATTGCAAAAATAAAAACAAAATATTTGTCTCTGCCATGGGCCAAACCTGGTTCTTATCTACCCAATCCCCCCCCCCCCCCACACACACACACAACACCACCACCACTCTTTTTTTTTCTTTTTTGAATTATCTTTATTTAGTTCCACACTATTTTGATTCTTTATTTAGAATCTTATTCAATAAGACTTTTTTAATTTTCTCAGTTCATATATGATTAAGTAAACCGATTTGGATTCTTTATTTGTGTTATATATTTTGAAAATGGCTGTGTGTCCTGAAATTAAATATGTTATTTAGATGGAACACAGTAAATACATATAAATACAGTTTTTGTATTTTGAACAAGTTTTCATGAGGAAATACTTAGAAAAAATCCATTCCCATAGGAAATATTGAAAATCATTTATAAAATATTCAGAATTTCGCGACAATTTGATTAGGATGCTTTTGTGATTCGTTTTCTTGTTCTATATTCCTTTTTAAGCAACAATGTTTTTAACAGTTTCCGAACATAAATTTAATTTTGTTTAACATGAAAACATTGACTTCGAAAATATAATCTGTAAGAGAATTAACCGATCTGTCACTAAAATTAAAAATTCATATGCAAAAATATATCAATAATTCAAAGTAACTGTGTGGAAAGAACTTAATAACTCAATATCATTTAAAAATTATATATATATATATATATATATATATATATATATATATATATTATTATTATTATTATTAAGATGATCATATGGGCATTTTTTTTATATAAATAAGATGATAATTGTAAGAGCTAGTTAATAGAAAGTGTTAGTTCTCCTTAAAAATATATATCTATTATTTTTTAATAAAACTAGGAAAAATTCATTCAAGTTTCAAAACTAATTAGGTGTTAAATATACATCTTAACTGTATGTAAGTAAATATATTAAATTGTACCTTTTTTCTGATTTCCATTTTTTATTTCAAATAACTTTTTTATTTAAAAAAAATATATAAAAAATCAAAATTAAAATTAATTTACATTTTCTCCAATTTTTATAGCGTAAAGCTTTCAAAATGAATTTGTGTCTTGAAATTTAAATATGTTATACAGATGGAACATAGGATCTAATTGTAGTTTTTATTTTTTGAGCAAGTTTTCAGATTTTAAAAAAAATCCTGCAACTAAATGTAATTTTTAAACTAAACGTAAACTAAAAGTAATTTAACTTTTTTAATTAAAATTTATTTATAAAATATTCAGAATTTTATGATAACTTCATTCGGATGCTTTTATGATTATTTTTCAAGTTTTATGTCCCCCGTCTGAAGCTAAAATGTCCATAACATTTCCCATATATACATTTCATTTTGTTAACATGAAAACATTAACTTCAAAATTATAATATGTAAGAGAATTAAATGATTTGTCATTAAAAATAAAAATTCATATGCGAAATCATACCAGTAATACCTGTAACTGAAAATTGCAATTAAAAAACATATTAATACAATATCATTTAATAACTTCATACTTTTAATTATATTGTCATGTTAGTAATTTCTCTTATATACATCAGATGGTAATACCAGAGTTACTAAATTGTCATAAGAAAATTATATATATATATTTTTCAATAGCATGCAGGATAAATATTTTCTAGCTTCAAGATCATTTTTCTTTATATATAGTACATTTTATCATGTCCAATTGTCCGCAGAACGAAAAAGGAGAAAAACGTGTCGTACGTAACACGAATCGCTTATAATTAGAAATTTATTTATCGAAAAATGGAAATTCATTTCGATTCCAAATCGCGTCAATAGTCAGGCCTGTCAATTTTATGACTCTGCGTTTAAAAATGAGTCTGAATTTGTGTCAGAAAGTTTTGCGTTGTTGTGCTGAGAACCACCTTAAAAATAAAATAGTGGGAATTCGAACTCCGTGAATGCATGTAGAGAATTTATATAAGCATTCATTTTGATGCCTCGTATTATTTTCGACTTTCGAAAATGCATTAAATAAAAATATATATAAATATCAGTGGCGCAGTCAGAATTCGGCTCTGAACTAGGCAGTGATTATTTGGAAACGAATGTAGTTGAAATTCTATACGATGTCACTGACTGAATTACTATGCATTTTCAGCATTTTTCGTGTTTCGCATAAAGAAAGGTAAG
Organism: Maratus michaelseni; assembly: GCA_963931845.1. Lineage (NCBI taxonomy): Eukaryota > Metazoa > Arthropoda > Arachnida > Araneae > Salticidae > Maratus > Maratus michaelseni. Next base: position 232,643,867 of record OZ007600.1, read on the forward strand.
TATATTGAAAATTTCGTTAAACTATCGCCATTATTGTTAAATGTCTGCATAAATATAAGAGTTCTGCTTGAAGTAGATTGCGTGTTTTGGTTGAATAAATGGACTGCGACTCTGGTTGACTATGCAAAAGTTGTTATTTGTAAGTATGCTCTGCTATATATCTTAGAGTTTGTTTTGACTTTTCTTGGAGCAATCTGTATTCACGAATTTTTTTTTTTAAAGTCAATTAAAAAATATTTGCTGAAGTTTCCACGCATATATGTCATATGAACTCTCTGGAAATTCTAAAGAGTGTAAGCAGCTTATGAATGAAATCAGTCCCCCCCCCCCCCCCCCAGTGTTACTGACTTTCGTTACTGTATTTATCTGTATAAAAATAAAACATTAGAAAATATATGATTTGTTAAAACAAATGTGAAAAAAGCGGGAATGGCAGTATTTTTCTTTTTCTTTACGTTTGTTTTAACTCCCGTTTTATTTGGAGAGCCTATTTTCAATGCGACTCTTCAAGCAAGTTCTGCTTCTTTGTTTTCCATTTCTTTTTTTACTAAATTCAGACATCGTGGTGGTCAAAGTGATAGGGAACATGTCTTTTTAAAAATAATTTAACCAAATGTTATTTTGAAACTCATAAGCATTTTGTCATTTAGTTTTAAAACTTATGCCTGACTTTTGCTTATACAGTCGAACCTCGTTAACGCGAACACTCAAGTGGAAACATTTTTTTGTTGGTGTTAAAAGTAGTTCGTGTTATCCGAATTTAAATACATTACATACAATTGGACGGGGCAATCGGAAACAATTCGTGCTAAAAGTAATATTCGCGTTAAGCGTGTTCGTGTTAACGAGGTTTGACTGTATTATTCGCTAATGAAAAAACGTCATCTTTGCTAGCAAAGTCAGCAAAAATTTTCTGGAAATTGCGAAAAAATTGAATGAGTTTGAGTTGTAATTTTCGCTCAAACTCGCGGATGTTTTTAGTTCAGCTCAGCTTATCGCTCGTTTTTCAAAAAGTGAGTCAAACTTAGCTCAAAGCTCACAGAAAGTGAGCGAAACTCGTGAGGTTCCGCTGAATGATCGCGCTCAGTTACAACATTGGTCACTTTTATGCCTTTACGTTTAAACATGAGTCAGAAAGTTGCTCATTACTAAGCAGGGAATTTGATAACCCCCTTAACTAAATCCTTAATAAATTACAGAGAAATATTTTCCAAAATATACTTTTTTCCCCTTTATAAAGTACTAAAATTATGGTTTTCTTTAACCCTTTTTTTTATTTTAAACTACACAAATTTGAGTGTTCATTTTATTGTCTCTAAGTAATCATTAGTATTGTTATTCCGTATTCCATAAATTGTGGACATATAATCTGCTGTACCTAAAAAAAATTACATAAAAATGTAAGCAATATATTTTTTAAAGAACTTTAATGTTGGTTAAGAACTATTGATATGTTTTTCAGAAACTGCGTCTGGCTGAATTCATAAACTACGCAAAAAAGAAACTGCCCGAGTTGATAATTTTAGCTTTTATAACACGCCGAGCACCGCCAATAAAACTTCCGTAAAGTTTCGGTTTGAATTTTTAGATTTATTACAAGCTGGGCCGGGTCGAGCCCGAGGATATAAATGTAGGTCCGTACGGTAGATCCTCTTCCTCTACCAACCAGGAAAATTTAGTGTTTATTCTGGGAAGACAAATAAAAACAGCAACATGGCAAAATTGGAAATACCACAGAAAAATAGTATTGTGAAATCATAAAATGGCACACTGAAAGAAGCAACCAAGTATGATTAGCTTGATTCTAATGGATATGGACAGGAGGTGAACTAACGCTAAAAAGCAGTATTATCATAGACTTTTTAATAATACTATCTTTCCTTTGAGTGTATTATTTACAGTATTTCTCAAGGCGAAATTTTCAATATTCTGAGGAATACATGTTAATCTTCTTACAAAGTAAATAAAGAGAAGAATGAAATCGGCAGTTTCACAGCACTCACGTGCACAATACACGTCAACAACATAATATTTATAAATCTATATTGTTGACGTTGATGTGTGAAATTCTGAGAATCGGGAAATGCCAGGGAGTGAATACTGACTGGTTTCCAAAAGTCTGGAATTAGTGTCTAACAAAAGGGTGGAAGGCTTTTGTCCATTCCAAGGTAAAATCTCTTGGAAGGTTAGATCTCTACTCCCAACTGGATTAGTAAATGTTGCAAATACAGATTGCAATAAGAAAAAGAAAACTAACTTTTAGTATAAATGTCAGCCATTTTACTAAACTATAAATTTTTATTCTTAGACATATGAAATTGGCAAGAGCTTTGTTATTCAGAAACTATGATATAGAATAGCGTTTTCCATTTTTTATTTTACGTGCCATCATGTCTTTCTTAATTTTCGATTTATGCAATTACATAACATATCACCCACGAAAACGAAACATGTGAAATAGTTTAAAAAATTATATGAAATACAAGAAATAAACCTGTAAGTTACCATTTTTCGAGTGCAACGTGTCGTTTTTAATGTACGTCGTCGCCTGGTATTTGTTCCACAAACAAACTCTAATAATATTCCGCCCTTGTGATAATAAGTCACTGTCTGATACGGAGGTTTTACTCTTAAACGATACGAGCAAGGAAGACAGAGTTATGCTCGGTCAAAACTAGCTTTGAGTTCAAATATGTTCAACCCATGACCAAAATGACCCACTAATCAAATTTTCTCGAACATGCGACTAAGCCCAATTGTGTTCTCGTGCCCGAAACCCGTAGGATATAAAATTTAGTCAAAATAGTCTGAGCCGTTTTTTAGATAAAAATAGCTTGACCCATAGTGACCCAAAAATGAACCACTAATTGAATTTTCTCGGACGTGTGACCTAGCGCAATGATTTCCTTGTGACCGAAACTCGTAAGATACACAATTTAATCAAAATCGTTAGAGCCGTTTTTTAGATAAAATTAACTTGACCCGTGTTGACCCAAAATGACGCACTAATCGAAAGTTCTCGAACATGTGACCCAGCCCAATAGTCTTCTCGTGCCGGAAAATGGTAGGATACAAAGTTTAGTCAAAATCGTTTGAACCGTTTTTTAGGTACAATTAACTTGACCCTGACTCATGGTGACCCAAAATGGCCCACTAATCGAATTTTCTCGAACATGTGACCTAGCCCAATAGTCTTCTTGTTCCTTAAAACTGTAGAATACTAAATTTAGTTGAAATCTTCTGCGCCATTTTTAAGATAAGAATAGCTTGACCCATAATGACTCATGACCAAAATGACCCACTAATCGAATTTTATGGAACATGTGACCTAGCCCAACTGTCTTCTCGTGCCCGAAAACCACAGGATGCAAAATTTAGTCAAAATCGTTTGAACCGTTTTTTAGATACAATATTAGCTTGACCCTGACCCACAATGACCCAAAAATGACCCACTAATGGAATTTTCTGCGACATGTGACCTAGCGCAATGATTTTTTCGTGCCCGAAACTCGTAAGATACAAAATTTAATCAAAATCGTTAGATCCGTTTTTTAGATAAAATTAACTTGACCCGCGTTGACCCAAAAATGACCCACTAATAGTAAGTTCTTGATTATGTTACCCAGCCCAATAGTCTTCTCGTGCCCAAAAATGGTAGCAAAAGTTTAGTCAAAATCGTTTGAACCGTTTTTTAGATACAATTAGCTTGACCCTGACCGATGGTGACCCAAAATGGCCCACTAATCGAATTTTTTCGAACATGTGACCCAACGCAATGATTTTCTGGTGCCTCAAAACGGTAGGATACAAAATTTCGTCAAAATCGTTAGAGCCGTTTTTAAAATAATATTTGCATGTATATATACCCCCCCCCCCCCACACACACACAAGATTTGATCTCGTATTAGAATATATGATGTATATAATACTCTGATGTTCCTAGTATACGTGGTTAGTAAATACACGTGGTGCCACGTGCTTTACCCGAAATTATGGCTTATTCAAACACGTGTTATTCATAAATGTGTGGTATTTTCCCATCTTAACGTGAAGTCTCCCCCCCCCACACACACACACCCTTTTTTTATCAGGGAGCTTTTTACCGATGGTGCTTTTTTTCCGGGGGTGATTTTACTCAATTCCTAATAGCATTCGCAAATATCCGCCTACGGGAATTATATAAATCAGACATATGTTACTTTGTTATCTTTTAACACTTATTTATCAATAAGTTCAATATTTATCAATACCTTGTTACTTTTTTTCCGTTTACTTTTTTTCCGATTACTTTTTTTCCGCTTTTGTTGATTCAGTTACTTTTTTTCCGTTTACTTTTTTTCCGATTACTTTTTTTCCTGTTACCCAGTAATATACAGTAGTATTTCTGTATAGTAATGTTTGTGTATAAATGTATACATACATACACACATGCTTGCACGCGTAGAATTGCCGCAAATGCTGGCTATACTTTGCGAAATGTAAATTTAGCCTATAAAATACTTTGCCATACATATGGCTAATTTGGCAAAAATTTCTTTGAAATACGATTTTGATCAAATCTAAAGTCTTCCATATCCTGCTACCATGTCAAATTAGGGCATAAAATATTTCTTTTCAAAATGCATTAAAGACATTTCCAGCTTACAAGAGAATATTTTTCTGATTTGCGCACCTGTCTAGTGAATAATATGACAATATGAGACAAAGTTTTATTTTCTTCCACTCCCCTTTATATTACAAAAACAACTTATTAAAAACCTTTCTCAAGTTGAATCCCAGAGTGGAAAGTAAAGGGGGAATAGACAATAGGATGTGGCTTTCCTTCTGTTGCTAACTTGTTTGCAATAACTTTCAACCTATTTGGATCATTGGAAATGCAGTTACATGCAGCCTCCAACTTGTATAGTATTATTAGGGTTACAGATACACGTTCTTATAAAACACGTGCTTTACTTGAGAAAACATAGAATCGGTTTTCTATAGCTGAACTTATATACATCTCAATAAATAATGTATACCAATTTTATGTTCAATGCTATGTAATGTATTATCTTTATTTTGACCGTTGGCCATTTTACCTGTTGCCCTTTTTTACCTGTTGACGTTATTGCCCTTTTTACTTAAATTCGAACCTGCGGATGCAATGTCAGACTTGATAGCCTGTAAGCTAAAAACTTATATCCATTTAATGTATGTCGTTTTAATGAGAAATTGTGTCAAATTCACAATCAAAACACAATTTTATGTTTTCATTTTAATTAAAATAATTTATATTTTAATTTACAGTGTATTTTTTTTCCATGTGAATTTTTTTCTGATGTGGGTGCGCTTTCTTTAAGCTGCGATTTCTTCAAGGTGCGCTTTTTTCCGGTGCGCTTTTTTCCGTGATTCTATTTTGCCGATCGCTGACGGAAAAAAATCGCGAATTTCGTCAATTGTTAATGGTAAAAAACGCGAATTTCGTATATATAAATATTCCAGGAAAGACCGCGAATTTTGTCTATATCTCTCATTAAAAACCGCGAATTTCGCGTATCTACTGTTAGAAAATTGAGAAATTCGTCAATGTGTTACGAAAAACTTCAGATTTCGTCAATCGGTTGCGGCAAATAATCGCGTATTTTGTTAACTGTTCACGCAAAAATATCGCGAATTTCATCAATCGCTAACGAAAAAAATCGTGAATTTCGTCTATATATCTGGGGAGTATCGCGAATTTTGTCAATCGATCCTTGAAAAAAAATACGAAATTCGTCAGTCTGTCTTTGAAATAAAAATCCCGAATTTCATCAATCACTCGAAGGGAAAAAAGCCCGCATTTCGTCAGTCGCTCTCGAAAAAAAAATTGCTAATTTCGTTTATATATTTCAGCACAATTCTCTTATTTCGTCTATTATATCTCTCAGTAAAAAACATGAATTTCGTCTATCGACCGTTAAAAAGAATTGGAAATTTCGTCAATCGATCGTGAGTAAAAACATGCAGATTTCGCCAATCATATGCCTGAAACAATCGCGTATTTCGTCAACTGCTCATGAAAAAATATCGCGATTTTCATCTATCGCTAACAGAAAAAATATCGCGTATTTCATCAAATTATCTGAGGGAAAAAAATCACGAATTTTGTCAACCGATCTTTGAAAAAAATCGTGAATTTTTTCAATCAATCGCAGTAAAAATGCAAATTTCGACAATCGGTCAATCATCAATATATATTTTTAATGATTATATTTAAGCTGAGTGAATTGTCAATATATCTTTAATTTCTATATGAATGATAAAACAAATGTTACTCTTACATAGGCTCATTTAAAAACTCCCTTTAAGCTACGAAGAATCTCCTGTTATTTCTTTTGCTAAGGTTGGCAGCTCTACGGTGGTGATTTACCAATAAAATAATGAAACAGAGCAGAAAAAATTGCAAACTTTCAACATTGGTTGAACATTAAGAGGATTTTAGGAAGAGAGGTAAATGATGTGCATATGTTTATCACGCAATTATTTTAGAATGCCTTATCAACGCAATTATTTTAGAATGCTTTATTGACGCAATTATTTTACAACTGCTTTTTCACCGAGTGCCCCTCAATGAATACGCCGTCTGTGTCTTGAAAGTTTAAAAAAGGAAATGTTTATCATTGTTGTTGGAAGGCGAGGATATTCAACAATGGTGGGAGGGGTATATGAGGAATGTCTGAAGACTTCTTTCCAAAAGCGAAAAAAAAATATTGTATACTAATAATATAATTATATACTAATTATATACTAATAATATAATAATATTATATTCTCGGGAAATATGTATATATATATATATATATATATATATATATATATATATCCCAATATCATATTTTTTAGCAATGTATGGCTAATATGATGATGAAACATCTCATTTCATTTTATTTGTGGTATTTGGGCAATTGGGACTTGATAATTCTGTCTAAATTCCACAAATTTCATTTCATTTAATTCATTTAATTCCATTTATTCAATTTTTATTTAATTTCTTATTCTTTCAATGTTTTTGATTCCATATTAAGTGTGTTGGGGAATCTTTCATTGTCAACTAATTATTTCATACTTAATTATTTCATTGTTTAAGTTGGTGTTATGATAATGTTTCATTTATGGTTATATATATATATATATATATATATATATATATATATATATATATGTATGTATGTATATTTTCCCTAAATTCATCAATTTTTCCAACTCCCCAAAATAAAATAAATATATTAAAATATTCCTTGAAAATAAAATAAAAACTTTTAAAAGAAAGTATTTTCCAACTTTCCCAAATAATATCATTCTTTTCGAAAATAATCTCCGACTTATAATAGGATTTCTTATCTCTCCCTCCACCACTCAGCACCAGACGATCCGCCACGCTTATCAGCACCGTCACCCTCCACCACGTCACTCAACACCTGCACGATCACTGCCACTTGGCGCCATTCCACCACGCTCTTCCACCACTCCACAGTCTCCAACATGCAGAGCACCGAACCACCCACGCCGCCAATCATACAATTTTACCCTACTACTTTCCCCGACTGCGAAAAAAAAATCTTACCCAATATTTTTCATAAAATGCTCTATCCTGTATAAAATACAGATTTGTATTATAAATTTCCTTAGTATATTCTACGCTGAAAAAGGGGAAAAATGTATCTTATTCTGAATTACTTGAAAGCCTTTTCAGTGACAATCGCAAAAATCCCCTCAATTTTTTTCTTAAGTCTCATCGTTAAGATATTTCATTCATTAATTATTTTACAATTATTTCTTAGTTATTATTTTTAAGTAATTCCCGCTAGTCTAAATCTAACACCTTTCACCGTTCTTAAATCGCTTTTCATCTCAAAACAGGACCCTTCACAAACTTTTTCGTCTTTAAACGCGCCCTTCACAAAACTTTTCACCTTAAAACAGGGCCCTTCACAAAATGTTTCACCTTCAAACAGAACCCTTCACAAAATGATTCATCTTAAAGATAGATCTTTCACAAAAATTTTCTCTCTCCGAACTTAATCGTTTACAAATTTAAACATTTGAAAGTAAAATCTGAGAGTTATTTTGCACTAGATGGTAAACTCAACTAAACAATTATATTTTGTTTTATTAACTTATTTCACATAACATTCCGACAGAGTTGGAAATTGTTTAATTCATTCAAACAATTCTGAATATATTTTCCGCAGAAAAAAAATATCGTAAAATTTCTTATCATATTTAATTTTAATTAATATTTATAATGAATAATTTTTCAAAGAATACTCAAAATTTCCCGCTAAATCTAACACCTTTCACCACTTCAGAAAAAAAAATCTCGCAAAAATTCTTAAGACTCATTATTTTATAGTTAATATTTATAATTAATTTTTATGATTATTTTTTTTTAATTCTGGAGATATAAGACAGCTGTCAAAAAATCAAAACGATGTGCCTCATATTTGCTGAGATATTAAATGTCGGCTTTTCGCTTTTCCTTTGAACTCAAACTACGTGTATATATAGAGTGACGGAAATCTTCGGTTTAGGGTTTTCGGTTTTTGCTGCGTCACTCGAGAAACTACCGTCTCTCATGATAATAAATTTTTATGATTAATTTTTTTTTTAATTCTATCTCATCAAAAATCTATTTCCTGCAAAATGTTTCAGCTACATTTTCTAACTTTTCAAAATAAATATATTTAAACTATCACCGTGCTAGAATGCACACAATTCTCCGCAAAAACACTTTTACTCGACATTTTTTTCTATCTCCCCAAAATAAAATAAATATATTCGAAATATTCCCTGAAAAATAAAGAAATTTTAACATTTTTTCCAACTCCCAAAAATAAAATTAATATATTCAAAATAAAAAAAATCCTGAAATTTTTTCTAACACCCCCCCCCCCAAAAAAAAAAAAATCACTCATTTCGAAAATATTCCCCATCTTATAGTAAACGTTTTCTTATCAGCACCCTCCAGCACTTCACTCAACATTAGCACAGCCACCTCTACTTGGCGCCGCTTCACCACCTTCACTCCACGTTCTCCGCAGCACCCCCACCACCAAACCACCGACGACGCCACACTCTCGTTTATACCCTACTGTTGTGCATTGTTAAAAAAAATGTACATGTACTTTGTTAAATACCTTTTGAAGAGATTATCTGAATTGGGTTAAATGTTTATAAAACTCTAATATTATTCAAACACATGTATACTAAAAGTGGAAAATTGAATATAGTTGATGCGTTAGAAGTAGGTTAAAAAACTTTTCTTAACATACTATACATATGGGATGTTCAGAATGGCTATATAAAAGTATTATTCCAATATAGTTGTAATGTGTTTACAATATAAAACTTTACTCATGCATTCTTTTGGATATAGAAACTTGAAATGATGTTGGATTATGTTTTTGCAATCAACGTTCTATGAAATTCAATAATCAACGTTCTGTAACGTTGAAGAATTAATACAAGAAGAATATTCTATGAAACAAGCTAAAATCATAATTGTTGATAAATGGTCGATAAAATATTTAAACTAGAACTGCACCATTTTATTTAAAATACTCTAATTTGCATGAATCCTTTACTAGAAAATTTTTCTCTCATAAACATTATACACAAATATACATTTTTCAATAAATCACTTTAATTTTCTGAGAAATTCTAACACTTTTGTCAAATATTTGAAATGAAAGTACATGAAAAATTACTAAACATATTATGTAAGTGTCTAAATTTTATTTTATTTATTTATATTTCAACTCCACAAAATATTTTATTATTATTATTATTATTATTACTAGATAGTACCCGTCAAGATTTGACGGTAAATAACTTGAAAGTTCCATTAGAAATATGCCTTTATTTTTAATTAGATGCTTTTAAATTAATTAAGTATTGAAAATTTTATGAATTGTTATTATGAAGCGATTCCTATAGATATAAGACGATAGATTGTGGTGTAGGTCCAACCGATTCAACTAATGAAGTGAAATAATTTTAAGCTTGTAATTTACATCCTATTATAGTTGAATTAATTTAGAAAGAGATTTAACTAAAAATATTAATTAAATGATTTATTTTTATGCACTACAGTCTCAAAAAATTAAAAAAATACAGTCGAGTCTCTATATAACGAAATCCATTGTTCCAGTAAAAAATTTGTTATATAGAGAAATTCGTTATATAGAGAATGAGTAAAAATTCCTATTTAATGTGTAAATTTTGAACAAAAAATATTTTGGAAGTGTTAAATTAAGGATTCGAAATGTTTAACTATAAATATTAACCTAATATTGTATTTCTTAATTACGTAGTATTTAAATAGTTTCAAAAAAGACAACAGACATTTATTTAAAAGCATAATAACAATCACATAAGGAAAACATACAGTAATTTTAGACGAAGAAATCTGTAATTTTTCGCTGTTTTGTTTTAAAAATTGTTACACTCTCGAAAAAATGTTCACACTGTAGCAAGGAATGAAAAATTGTATCGGGAACATTTTCCTCCATTTGAAGTCCTCGCCTTATAAGATCAAAAGAACTCATCATTTCACTGCTTGATGGTTTTTTCTCTTGTAGTATGTTTTAGTTTTCATGCTCATTGTCACTCTCACCATCATCGTTCATAATGCTGCTTAAAATATCACTGTCAGTAGGATACTCCGCAATAGTGAGATTGTCATCCACTTCCAAAAAATCTGAGAGAGTAACATTTTCTTCGACGTTTCCACGTTCCTTAATTAATTTCCATTTTTCTTTTAAGTCTGCTAAAGCCACATCTTCTCCGTCCTCAGAATCTGCATTATTCCCCAGTTCAAAAAAGCCGGCCTTTTTGAAGCAATTGTAGATTGTTTTTTAAGTTACATCAAATCTTCAAGCTTTATAAAGTTCCGCAATTCACTTTCTAAGACTAATGATGTCTTGGATGGAATCATTTTTTTTCAATAGCTATGATCAGTTTCTTATAATACACCTTTAGATTTTTTATTATTCCCAAGTCCATGGACTGCAGTTTTGATGTGCAATTGGGTGGGAAGAAAATATCAACAGTTATTACAGATAAGAAAATATCAACAAAATATCCTTAACATTTTGCAGATTTTTTCCACACTTTTGTGCGTGAGCTGGACAGTTATCAATAAGCAAAGCAATTTTTCGGTGTTGTTTTCTCATTTGAATGTCAAGTGGTTTTAACCATTTGTCAAAAATTTCAGTGGTCATCTAGGACTTTTTTATTAAAGTCCACTTCTAAGGACTTCATGCCTTTAAAACACCGAGGAGATTTACTTTTCCCAATGACTAACATCTTTAATTTTACTTTCCGTGTCATATTAGCACACAACAGAATAGTAATCCTTTGTTTGCCGCCAAAACATTTATCTTCTTTAAACTCCAGAGTCTTGATTGGGAGACACTTGTAAAAAAGACCTGTTTCGTCAGCATTGAAAATGTTTTCAGGAGCGAACTTTTTTTAAGAATTTCTGCTACTTTAAGACTGCAGTTCTCACATGCTGTCACCGGAGCATCCGCACTTTCATCGCAGATAGTTTTCTGGGATACCCCATGTCTCTTTTTGAACTTTTCTAGCCAACTAATGCTGATTTGGAAGTCAGAGTGCCCAAGAGAGGAAGCATATTCTAGAGCCTTTTCTAAAAACATTGGTTCAAAAGGGGTAGATTCCGGTCCCTTATACCTTTAATCCACTTAAACACGGCTTCGTCTAAGTCCTCGTATTGGCACGTCCTCTTACTTATTCGCGCCGAACCAAGATCCGAATTCTGCTTGGTGATTGACTTTCTATTTTTTATGATTGTTGACAGACTACTTGCCGGAATCCCAAACTTTTTTCAAAATCTTCACTTTTATCAATTGTTTTATCAATGCACGAAATGATTTACCGCTACAGAATATACATAGGCAGACATTGTATAATATGTGTACTCATTTGTGTAAGAATAGCGTGCATATTAATAGAAATATAGCGATTTTTTTAAAAAATTAAAAAAATTCTTGCATGTTTTTTGCTTATAAAATACAGGATTACTATTATTGTTTTTAGTGTTTTTGTGGCTGTGTGGCTCAGGATGGGATAAGATAATTCTATTGTTGGTTCAGTGTATGTTCAACATACGTTTTGAATTCAGCTGTGCTGTTTATTGTGGCGTTGGTTCCGGTTTATTTTTCACAAAAATATAATTTTATGTAAAAAAATTCAGAAAACATAACTTAAACTTTTCACAAAGTGGGCCCCAAGACAATAAAACCTGCATGGACACCTGGTGAGCGTAGCTCGCAGACGCTAGAGAACCCTAGTCGTTATCGAAATAATAAAATTAAAAAAATAATAAATTTTATGTATCTCAATCCTATGCACTTTTTTATCTTTTTGTTTTTTGCTTTTTATTTTTTGTACAGTGCATAATGAATGTAAGAGATATATGTCGAGCATTTTTTCCACAAGTAGACATTAAAATTGTGTTTTTTTTTTTTGTAAAATTAAATAAATGTTTTAAATATTTATTTCCTTTAATGTACTTTTTTCGTGCGTTAAATTCAAATATCAGTTATAATAAACATTATTTTATCACTGAAGTTTAAAATTAATGTAAATGACTAATATTTTTTCTAATGTAGTAACGTACAACTGTTAATAAAATACGGAAACCGTTCTTATGTTTGATGCATATTACAATTTGCAATCTTTTTTAAATAATGTTTAACAATTTGCAACTATTAAATATAAATTCATTCTTGGCTAAAATAACATTAGAAATAAGTTAAAAAAAGAAAAGAAAGAAGAAGGAGCAGAGAAAAATGTATCATTTGTCGTCGTACCAACTTTTATTTTCAGGAAAAGCAGCCAAATGTGGTAACCTTTCACCATTTGACAGACAAAAAATTTCCCCGAATGTTAAGGGTTCTATTGTACTTGGTTTCACCCTCTCCTGATATGGAGAATAACACATCATACTGTCACTGTATGTTTTCGTGCTGAAAGTTCTCGACCACGTGTTTCATTCTTACTTGGATATTTTAAAGGAGTTTCAAGTAATTTTATTTTGTTTTTGCGCAATATCATGTATATTTATTTTTATGATTTGCATATTGCATTATGTATTTGCATTTTGTGTGTTGCATACTTGATTATTATTCTATACGGAATTTTTTTGATTTTCGTACTATTTATTAGCTGCTCCATTCCATTATTATATTGACTTAATTCTAATCTTTGGTGTTCCTCTCACTTTATTTTGGAACAACTTATTGTATACATTTTAAAACATTTTGACAACTTTTTTTTTAAATGCAATTTTATTTTAATAATAAAATAGGTATTAATATATATGTGTGTGTGTGTGAGAGTGTGTGTGTGTGTGTGTGTGTGTGTGTGTGTGTGTGTGTGTGTGTGTGTGTGTGTGTTTGCTTGTGAGTTTTACATTAGTGGCGCAGCCAGAACTCGCCTCTACTCTAGCAGATGTTTGAGTTATTTTTATTTGAGTTATATGTATTGATAGTTTATCCCTGTAGCTTGCCACTTATTATAATCACTGGTCAATTCTTTACTTCTAAATTAAATTAAATCGTAATACTACACTGTTAAAAATTTGCAGCAAACTGTACAGTCATTTGACCGTTTTCATAAAAAACGGCTACATAATCGTAATTTAACTCTATTCTGGCCATGTTATTACCCATATTATGGTCAGAACAGAGTTAAATTACGGTTCTGTAACAATTTTCTAAAAAAAACGGTCAAATGGCTGGACAGTTTGCTGCAAATTTTTAACAATATACTTTTTCTCGTACATTAGAATCCATAAGTATGATAGAAATAATTTAATGTAAATTACGTTTCTAAGGGGGGAAATATATATATATATATATATATATATATAATATATCTGTGATTCTGTTTAGTGATTCTATTTAGCCCATATTATTTATCTGTGATTCTATTTAGCTCATTTAATGGCACACAGAGTTTGTCATTTTATGACTAGACAATGACATTTTTTGTGGTGCTTTACAGTTCAATAGTACGCCATGGTACCTTTTTTTTTTCGGATTAAACACTCATAGCTTTTCTCGATGTCAAGAAACGTGTTCTGCACATACAGAAATTTTTATAACCGGGCCTACGCGACCCACTCCGTCATACATGTTATAAATTCGATTCTTACACCCACGAAAACGTTTTTTGGCCGTGCTCGTCCTTTTTAAAAAATCTAAAAATCCCAGCCTGTCCGTTCCGGGCCGTTTATTTTTCCACAGTTTATTCATCCGGCTCTTCACGAAATTTCTTCAAAACATTCTGACAGTTCTTAATCAACATTATCCTATAATTAAATATGTTTGTGTAAAGATTATTACATACATATTTTTGTAAAAATGTTAATGTGCAGCAGATAATATGTTGAATAAAAATATATATTGATGAGCACTCAGAGACAATTTTAACTCAATGAAAACTCGTTGAAAAAATTATTGTAGTTTAGAAGTAGAGAAGTAGGTTTTTTTTTTTTTAATTTAACTCATTTTTTGCCTATTATTTAGTGTGTATAAATTCTATAGATCATATACAGAGCAGCACAAAAGTTCTCGAGTACATCCGTTGATAAACGGAAATTCAAAAACGAGAAATTTAAGCTGTGCGACGTGTTTCCTAACTGAACTAAAATTTAGCATTCTATGTAGTATATATACAAAGCTACAGATCCTATACAGGGCTGCATAAAAGAGTTCAGATATTTTTTCCGAATGTTATTGGTAATTTCTGAAATTATGTTTTTAAATATGTTACGCGTTTTCCGAATTATTTACTTAGGTATCACCTTTCAACTTATTAAACGGTAAAGATTTATAAAAATATTTTGTCAGTGTTGGGAAATTTTGCATAATCTATGATGCATGATACATATGCATGATTTTTCGTTCTTGTTGCTTTTTAAGTACGGAACCCTAAAAATAGAAATCTTATTTAGATTCCAAATCGCTTCAATAGTTCTGCAATATTATACCTTTGCCGGGGTCTGTACAGACTTTTATGTAGCTTTCAATACAAAAAAGTATAAAGCTACCTATTGCAGCCGTTCGGAGCAAAGCAGTTCCGGAAAATTTCGATATATTTTCACCGATCATGACCCCCAGACCCCAAAACCACCCTCCGTTCAAATGTTGATTTATATATATAGATATATATGTCTATATATATATATATATATATATATATATATATCTGACCTATGTCATACCATAACGCTCGTATTTAGAAATCGATTTTGATGAAACTAATTGTGTGTATTAAGTTCACCAATGTCTCGACTGAGTTCGTTGGCCAGCTTGGTTCGCCATTTTGTTTCAAGATAGCGGCCATTTAAAAATTTAAAACTAAAATAAATATACAAAAAAATTAAAAATTAAAATTTATTTTTTAATTACGTGTTAGGCCTTGATACAAGGATTCCAGAGCATTTTTTGGTTTACCTCTATCTTAAAAAATGGCTGAGATAGAGCAGTTTCAAATTCTAGGGTGGCTGACATTTTGAAACAAAACAGCACATTAACGCGATTACTCGCAAATTATTTTCTTTCATTGTTGTAATAATTTTCCCAATCATACGCATAAAACTATATATTCATATCCGTTAGTGCAGACATTGGCGACAAAATTAGCAAAATTTGTGACATTTGGCGAAATATCGCCAAATTTGGCAACCAAAATAAGTCTTTATAAATGAAGCCAATTTGGCTATTGCTCAATAATTTGGCGAAATTCTTAATCAAATTCAGTATTAACGAATCTTTTGTAAACGTTTTCTTTGCATTTTAACTTGCTGTAACATTAGCTAAAATTTTAAAACGAAGATATAGGAAAGCTACCTTTTCCTCCCGGTACAGGCCGGAAGGACTTTTTTCACAAGATCTTGTTTTTGTGAAATTGTGAAGAGCTTTTTATATTTGTGAAAAATCTAATCATACTTTTGTGAATTTGAAATAGTCGTTATATACAGGTTCTTGTTTATGCATTTTTAAGAAGATATATGGATATAAAATACCTATATTTTTTTATATATATGTAAAAGTGACAGGTCATATTTTATTTTTAAATGATTTATTTGTGAAATGTTTGGTTTAAAGATGGAAATTTTTTGTGAAAAACCTATTTTTAAGATAAAGAATTTTTTGAAGGGTCCTGTTATAGGGAAAATAATTTTTTTAAGGGTCCTGTTTTGGAAAAATAATTTTGTGAAGGGTCCTTTTTTGAAATGAAAAATTTTGTGAAGAGTCCTTTAAAGGACCCAATTTTTTCCTAAATTTTTACCCAATTTTTCCCTTAATTCCCCTGCTTTGAGTTTAAAAATGAGTCAGAAATTGTGTCAGAAATTTTTTTTGCGTTGTTGAGCAGGTCATTTGAGAAGCACCTTAAGAAAATCATATTTTTATAGCTAGATAAAGAAAAAAAAATAGATTTTTTAAAATATTTCTCTGTTATTTATTAAACAGAATTAAATAACACGATTTCGTTTTAAAAAAATCAATGTCGATATTTTCTTTAGAAGCAAAATGCAACCGCGACGCATAATTTGCCCAATTTTCTTCCGTTAAGAGGCTACTTCACTCAGACGAAAACACCCGCTCGCTAATGTTAATCCTATGGAGGAAATATTTTTAGATATCTCGTTTGCATTTCAATATTTGTAAACGATTTTTTTTCTTTTTTTTTTTTTTTTTTTTTTTTTTTGCGTTGGATAGCTGAGATTGATCTCTATTTCCGCCGTTAGTTACTTTTTCGATTTCTTTGGGATTTTTTTTACGAAGGTACTTTCACTTTCGAAACCAGTTCCGAAAGTAAAAGTAACTTCATAAGAAAAATCCCAAAGAAAATCGAAAATGTAATTAATGGTGGAAACACAGATCGATCTCAGATATCCAATTAAAAAAAAAGAAAAAAAAATCGTTTAAAAATATTGAAATGCAAACGAGATATCTAAAAATATTTCCTCCATAGGATTAACATTAGCGAGCGGATGTTTTAGTGTGAGGGGAAAGGACCTTAAAACTCGGGCCGGTACTGAAAAGAATGGGCTGCAATATCGTCCCAAAATCTGCAGAAAAAAAAGTAATCACGAACCCAGCAAGTCCAAGTCTATTGAAAAAAAAAAAAATCCTTAGCTATAATAACGGTTTATAATTTATTTAATTATAGATTAAAACATGTGGGAAAATACTAGTACCGGATTTAACGAAGTGTAAAATGTTGAAGCTTTCCGGCACTAAAAAAAATGTCTGTTCGTTTTTAGTGGTGGAAAGCTTCAGAATTTCATAAGTGTTAATGTATCATAAATCGGGTTTTCTCGTAAAAGAATGAAAATTTTCTCTGATAACTTACTGGACCCAAATAATGTATACAGGCGTGAAAGTTTTCGGCTTTTTTTGTCGATGCAGGTTTTTTTTCTTGGGGCCCATTTTGTGAAAAGTAAAGGTTATTTTTGTGAAATTTATTATATTTTTGTGAAAAATAACATTTTGTAACGAAAATTGAATTGTGCATTGTTTAAAAAAAAAAATGTACATGTACTTTGTTAAATACCTTTAAAAGAGAATATCTGAATTGGGTTAAATGTTTATAAAACTCTAATATTATTCAAACACATGTATACTAAAAGTGGAAAATTGAATATAGTTGACGCGTTAGAAGTAGGTTAAAAAACTTTTCTTAACATACTATACATATGGGATGTTCAGAATGGCTATATAAAAGTATTATTCCAATATAGTAGTAATGTGTTTACAATATAAAACTTTACTCATGCATTCTTTTGGATATAGAAACTTGAAATGATGTTGGATTATGTTTTTGCAATCAACGTTCTATGAAATTCAATAATCAACGTTCTGTAACGTTGAAGAATTAATACAAGAAGAATATTCTATGAAACAAGCTAAAATTATAATTGTTGATAAATGGTCGATAAAATATTTAAACTAGAACTGCACCATTTTATTTAAAATACTCTAATTTGCATGAATCCTGTACTAGAAAATTTTTCTCTCATAAACATTATACACAAATATACATTTTTCAATAAATCACTTTAATTTTCTGAGAAATTCTAACACTTTTGTCAAATATTTGAAATGAAAATACATGAAAAATTACTAAACATATTATGTAAGTGTCTAAATTTTATTTTATTTATTTATATTTCAACTCCACAAAATATTTTATTATTATTATTATTATTATTATTATTACTAGATAGTACCCGTCAATATTTGACGGTAAATAACTTGAAAGCTCCTTTAGAAATATGCTTATATTTTTAATTAGATGCTTTTAAATGAAATAAGTATTGAAAATTTTATGAATTGTTATATTGTGTAAGCGATTCCTATAGATATAAGACGATAGATTGTGGTGTAGGTCCAACCGATTCAACTAATGAAGTGAAATAATTTTAAGCTTGTAATTTACATCCTATTATACTTGATTTATTTTAGAAAGAGATTTAACTAAAAATATTAATTAAATGATTTATTTTTACTTACTACAGTCTCAAAAAATTTAAAAAATACAGTCGAGTCTCTATATAACGAAATCCATTGTTCCAGTAAAAAATTTGTTATATAGAGAAATTCGTTATATAGAGAATGAGTAAAAATTCCTATTTAATGTGTAAATTTTGAACAAAAAATATTTTGGAAGTGTTAAATTAAGGATTCGAAATGTTTAACTATAAATATTAACCTAATATTGTATTTCTTAATTACGTAGTATTTAAATAGTTTCAAAAAAGACAACATACATTTATTTAAAAGCATAATAAAAATCACATAAGGAAAACATACAGTAATTTTAGACGAAGAAATCTGTAATTTTTCGCTGTTTTGTTTTAAAAATTGTTACACTCTCGAAAAAATGTTCACACTGCAGCAAGGAATGAAAAATTGTATCGGGAACATTTTCCTCCATTTGAAGTCCTCGCCTTATAAGATCAAAAGAACTCATCATTTCACTGCTTGATGGTTTTTTCTCTTGTAGTATGTTTTCGTTTTCATGCTCATTGTCACTCTCACCATCATCGTTCATAATGCTGCTTAAAATATCACTGTCAGTAGGATACTCCGCAATAGTGAGATTGTCATCCACTTCCAAAAAATCTGAGAGAGTAACATTTTCTTCGACGTTTCCACGTTCCTTAATTAATTTCCATTTTTCTTTTAAGTCTGCTAAAGTCACATCTTCTCCGTCCTCAGAATCTGCATTATTCCCCAGTTCAAAAAAGCCGGCCTTTTTGAAGCAATTGTAGATTGTTTTTTAAGTTACATCAAATCTTCAAGCTTTATAAAGTTCCGCAATTCACTTTCTATGTCTAATGATGTCTTGGATGGAATCATTTTTTTTCAATAGCTATGATCAGTTTCTTATAATACACCTTTAGATTTTTTATTATTCCCAAGTCCATGGACTGCAGTTTTGGTGTGCAATTGGGTGGGGAGAAAATATCAACAGTTATTACAGATAAGAAAATATCAACAAAATATCCTTAACATTTTGCAGATTTTTTCCACAGTTTTGCGGGCAGTTATCAATAAGCAAAGCAATTTTTCGGTGTTGTTTTCTCATTTGAATGTCAAGTGGTTTTAACCATTTGTCAAAAATTTCAGTGGTCATCTAGGACTTTTTTATTAAAGTCATAGTCCACTTCTAAGGACTTCATGCCTTTAAAACACCGAGGAGATTTACTTTTCCCAATGACTGAAATCACAAAATGGTCTGTAATTAACCCTTTCCGGCACAGTGATCCCATTCCGAGCACACCTAATTTTAATTCCAAACTTGCATTCGACACCAAGAATGTTTAATAAACTTTTATTTCTAGAACGAAAGCTTAAAATAAGGAGTTCTTATTTTTTAAAAAAGTTGTTTGTAAATTTTGGTGTCAGACAGTAAATTCTCACTTTACGAACAGACTTTGTCTGTACCGGAAAGGGTTAAATAAACTAAATATTGCTATTAGTACTTTCTGGTATGAATTCGAACTTTTTTAAATAAAATTAAATTCCCATAATTTTAACCCGGCAGTGAATGTGTTAAATTAATTTTTATATGTTAAATAAATCGTGAACTGCTCCATGTGCATTTCACGTAAAGAAATAGGGCTTTTCTTTGAAAAATGATGCAAACCATTTTTAGTAGTCTCCAACATAGATGAAAAGTGTATATGAATTTGGTTTGTCAGTTTGTCCGACTGTTCTTCTATCCGTCTGTCTGTATATCTGTCCGTCTGTCAATGTTCTAACTCACGTAAATATACCCAAATTGTTTTGTAATTAATACTATTGAGGTTTACCATGGGGTGTTTGTTATTGATAATGAAGCGTGTAGCATTCACAAGGCTACCAAGGCCTTTTGAATACCGGTATTTTATTAGAGAAAATTTATGTTTAGATTTTTCTTCCAAATTTCGCTGAACCCTCCTTCGGAGGTAAATTTTTGCGGAAATATTATAGAAACCTACCATGAAATTTTCTCTTAAAAATTATTGGTATACAGTTGGCGGATCATTTGGGAGCTTTGCATTCATAGATCGTTTACAGGGGCTATAAAAAAAATCCGTTACAGTATGAGCTAAAGAGAAAAATCGTTTACAGTGTATTTTGTTAGAAAAGTAATTTCTGAAATAAACATTTTATCTCTTATCATGAGTCAACCTATTCATCCTCCGACTTCAACGAGCTAGTGAAACGGAACACGTGCGCTGTCAAAGTATTTTTTCTGCATCTTTGAGATACTCATTAAAGAACTGCTGACACGTGTAACCTCAAAAAGTTCAAGGCTCAATGACGTAAACTTGACTATGTTTTTCTCATCTGTGAACTAAAAAACTCAGTCTCTAACCAACTTTCTTCGAATTAAGAACTGCAGAAAATTCTCTTCAAATAAACTTTAACTTTTAATACTTTGATGTATAATTTAATGATGTAAATTAATAATCCTTTTTCTTTTATTTTAGTGATTAAATAGTTAAATTAGAAAATATATCTTGAAGCTACTTACTTTCATAAAATATTGTGGTTGTGTGGTTGTTAACTCTTCACATCATCGGAAAAGTGTTTACTTAAAATTGTGCCATTATTTCACTGGATCAATTACTTACACTGGATTACTAATGCACCTTCGCGGACTTAACAGGTAGGAGAAACTTTCACTACCTTTATAACTGTTATGAAGTATTTAAATTGATATTAAGAATAAAAAGAGAAGAAGCACCAATTGCCGTAGTTCACAAAAACTATTTGATGATACATATACATGTGTGATGTACATATCACGATGATGCATATCATATGATACATATTGATGTTATACAATTTCAAACATATTGAAATGGATGTACATCACTTAGGAGAACTATAAGATGCTCACTATATAGAATATGACGTGTATAGCAGTTATCGTTCATTTACAGGGACATGCAAAATAATTCGGATACAGTACTGTCTATGAACGATAATTATTCGAAATGCTCTTTCAAATGTGCTATGCGTTTGTAAATGTAACTAATTTTTTACATATTACTTGGTGTGTTTAAATTCTCACTGTAAAATATTTGTAAATTCACGGGCATTCTCCGTGAATTGCTGCCGTAATTTTACGGGAAATACCCTTTTTCCAAGGTAAACTGTCAATTTCCGTAAATTGCATGTTTCAACGACCAAAAATCGTTTATGTAAAAACAAAGCTCGTTTATTTAGGGACAAAACCCGTTTTCTTATGGACATTGCCTGGAATCTCTGCTGCAGTAATTTTACTAAAGCAATTTTTTTACTGTGATAGATTATATACAGGGCTGAACAACAACAACAACAACAACAAGTTGGAAATTGTACGTTAAACGTGACAAATGAGGTGCGTTCGTATTATAGCTAGTTATATAAATATTGAGATCTTGATGATTTTTAATTCTGTGAAATGAATTCTATCGTCTGCAGATTCATTTCTGTAATAAAATAAGTATTCCGGTCGATTGACGATTCAACCTCGGAAGCTCCTATAACAAGAAAGCACCGATTTCTTTTTAAAAAATTCAAATTTCTTAATAAATATTTTTATTAATATTTTCTAAAGTTTTGATTCGATTTTCATAAAATTTGAAATTTCTCGACAAAATTCTGCAAAGATAATATATCTTAAATTTCAAACCATTCGGTTGGGTAGTTTTTGCGTTGTTACATGCGGACGGACGGACAGACAGACAGACGGACGGACGGACGGACAGAGAGGCGGACCAAAGCCATTAAATAATAAGCCCAGTCAGATAATGTTAAATTTGTTAGCGACACACCAGCGCCAAACCTTTGCTACGGAAGGAGGACAAAACAGAAGTGGGTCGCAGAGAAACGATACGATTTATTTATATCGATATTTTATACGATTTTTATCGATGTTTTGTTTTTGCACTTCCTTTAAAAGCTTGCTAATTATTGGGATCTTTTACATTAAAGCTAAAACTATAATGAAAAAAAAATGGTGGAAATTTACTGGATTAATATTTCTATATAAATATAGTGGTGGCGAAGAAGTTGATTTATTTATTAAAAGTTAAATAAAAAGTGATGGAAATTTACATCACTATGCAATTAACCCTTTCCGGCACAGACAAATTATGTTCGTAAAATGTGAAATTACTGACTGACACCGGAATTTACAAACGACTTTCTTAGAAAATATGAACTCCTTATTTTAAGCTTTAATTTTAGAAGCAAAATTTTATTAAAATATTCTTGGTGCCGAATACAGCACTCCCAACCGCTAGATGGCGCTATTTTCAACTTGCGAAAAGTTTCCCATTTATCTGACTGGGCTTATTAATTAATGGCTTTGAAGCGGACGGACCAGACGACGACAGTAGGTTCTACGTATTTATATAATTACGAACGCACCTAAAAACCGAGTACATTTCTTTTTATTGACAGAAATTGTTGAAGGGGCATTTTAAACTGTACTATTTTTTCTAAAGCGAAGATTACTATTCGTAAATTTCAGGTATTTTTAATATAAAAATGTTGCCGGTGGGATCTCGTAGAATTACGTGATTGCAATCATGCCACAGGAAGTGAATAAGGAGTTGAACATTTTATTCAAGTTCATATACTTTCTTTTAAATCCAAATTTAATTTGACTATTTGATGAGATACTCTTTTTCAAACTGATTTTTATCCCATTCGCAGCCAACCTAATTTTAAATCTCCCAGCCAAAATAGCAAACTTAGAAGGAGTTAGAAAGATTTCTTAATTTGTATTGAATCTGATGTATGTACCTTAAAATGAAAAGATTACAGAAAACAACCTACTCTTTCGAATAATACGGAAGGACTTAATTTTAATTACATTTTGTTATTTATTCTACTTATTTTTTTAAATCTCAAATCTTTTCATTCGTTTTAAGAGAATTTTTAAATAATTCACATAATAAAATAAAAGATTGGTCAATTTATTTTCTCGAAAACGACTTATTCAACTACATAAATAAATTATTTCTGACGTTATTAAAATTTAGCAATATAATTACAGTTATTTTATATGTACTCTGATTATTAGAGCTCTCCAAAAACCCTTCGAAATCAATTTATTTGAGAAAGGGATTAATAAATGGACAAACCATAATCCCAATAATAAATTAAAGCATATTTTACACCATTCGCTGTCAACCACGAGTATACTCGTGGTTTTTCAATCTAAAATACGAATGCGTACCTGAAATCTCGAAAGAAGAATTTTTATTTTATGCAATCACGAAATGTCTGTAATTAAATAACATAAATATTGCTATTAGTATTCTGGTATGAATTCGAACTTTCTAAATAAAATAAAATTCCGGTAATTTTAACCCGGCAGTGAACGTGTTATATTATATCTGTATTTCAGGTGTTTCTTTTTCAAAAGTATAAAAGTAGGCCTATCAGATTCACCTCATGATTCCACTCCGGAAAATGAAAAAGAATTCTGAGAAATTCTAGATTTTGAAGCGATAGAATTTTTATCCATAAAAAGATAGAGTAGGAAAAAGTCTCATTTGATTTTCAGATATTCTTTAGGTGAAAAATAATTTTTCTACTTCCCAGATAAGTACGTTTTTGACTTCTTTTAGTCTACTCGGATCTGTAAAAAAAAAAAAACTGGAAGAAGTTTTTTGATGTAATGTAGATTTAGTTTCCTGTTTCTCAAAAGTTATATCATTTGAATATCTGGAGCAATTTTATATCTCTCGTCTGGTATCCTTTGTTTGAAAATATGAAAAAGTGCATTTGGCAAGTCTTAGAGACAAGTATTGAAACTATACTGCAAAGTCTTTCTCGATAAAAGTCTGTTATTTTGAAATGCTGAGTTTGTATTACAGGGTTCGTATGCTTTTACCACAATTTTATAATAGGAAATTTCTATATAATATTTATATAGCAGAAATTGTAGACGCCTCGTTTAATTGCAGGATTTGTATAGTACTTTTCTGCATTTAAATAAGGCGAAAAATTTAATTAGAAATTTGTGGTAAAAGCGTATCGTACGAACCCTGTATTATGCGAGAAATAAACCTCACAAAAATGTAGAAATATTGATATTAACTCATTACTGCCTTCAAACATAGAGAATCGTATATGATCCTACATATCATTTATGTTGTCAACATCCCTTTTTCTAAGCAAATACAAAACGCAGAACGACAATTTAGATACTATTTGAAAGGATTTTGAACAGGCTGCTGACACACTTAGATTTCGTTAAAACATGTTTTTTCATTAAAATTGCAGTTAATTAACCCCTTGGGGACGAGCGATACGTATACGTGACGCATAAGATGCTGAGAATCCTCGATTGTTCCCACCAGTTATTTTTTATTGTAAGTTGTATTGTCTTATTTAATCATACCATTTCTGCGATTCAAATAGGCGAAAATTTCTGTATTGAGAAACTGGTGTAAAAAGATTAAAAATTCTGTAAAGTACGCTCGTTGCGAAGGGGTTATAAATTAAATCAGCATTGTTTCCATAAATTAAATGAAAAGTTTTCTCAAATCAATGTTGTCTCAAAAATAAAATATATCATTATATCGTGCTCAGCAATGATTATAAAAAATAAATAAATAGTACAATAAAGATAGAGTGGGACATTGTTGCTACACGGGTTTATTTTATATTTACAGGGCTCCCAAATAGTCCACCAACTGAATACCAATATTTTTTAACAGAAAATTTCATAGTAGGTTTCTAAAACATTTCCGCAAAATATCACCTCCGATGGTGGTTTCTGCAAAAATTTGCAAGAAAAATCTATAAGTAGAATTTTTCTAAGAAAATACCTGTATTCTGTTGACGGACCATTTGGGAGCCCTATATTTATGATTAAAAGGAAATTTGAAATTCCAATGCTAAATTTATGTTTCTTTGTCCCTAGTTTTTTTTTTTTTTTTTTTTTTTTTTTTTTTGTAAACAGATGATATCATTCTCTAATGCAGTTAAAATACGATTGATAATTTATTTTAGGTAGCTTTCAATACAAAAAAAGATAAAGCTACCTATTGCAGCCGTTCGGATGAAAGCAGTTCCGGAAAATTTCGATATATTTTCACCGATCATGGTCCCCAGACCCCAAAACCACCCTCCGTTCAAATGTTGATTTATATATATATATATATTTATTTATGAGCTATGTCATACGATAATGCTCGTATTTATAAATCAATTCTGATGAAACTAATTGTGTGTATTAAGCTCACCAATGTCTCTATCGAGGTCGTTGGCCAGCTTGGTCCGCCATTTTGTTTCAAGATGGCGGCCATTTAAAAATTTAAAACTAAAATAAATATACAAAAAAATTAAAAATTAAAATTTATTTTTTAATTACGTGTTAGTCCTTGATACAAGGATTCCAGAGCATTTTTTGGTTTACCTCTATCTTAAAAAATGGCTGAGATAGAGCAGTTTGAAATTCTAGGGTGGCTGACATTTTGAAACAAAACAGCACATTAACGCGATTATTTTCTTTCATTGTTGTAATAATTTTCTCAATCATACGCATAAAACTATATATTCATATCCGTTAGCGCCAAATTCTCGCCAAAATTGGCGACATTTAGCGAAATATCACCAGATTTGGCGACCAAAATGAGTCTTCATAAATGAAACCAATTTGGCTATTGCTCAATAATTTGGCGAATTTCTCATTCAAATTCAGTATTAACGAATCTTTTGTAACCGTTTCTTTGCATTTTAACTTGCTGTTTTCGTGTAACATTAGCTAAAATTTTAAAACGAAGATATAGGAAAGCTACCTTTTCCTCCCGGTACAGGCCGGAAGGACTTTTTTTTTCTCCCATCGTCCTATCTTCGATCAGTTGCTAATGTGATTTTGCTGGAATAAATTTGATGATATTATGGCTTGATTAATGTTGTTTTAAGATATTTTTAGTCCTTAATTTTCCTTTAGAAAATTAAACTTGCATCTAAAAAATATTAGATATTGCTAAAAAAAACATTAGTCTGCAGTGCGAAATCTTCGCACAGGTCCACTGGTACATACAACTAGTAAATCTGCAGATCAGGAGGCTCAACGTCAGCTCTGCAAGTCATTTGTTTTCTAAATCTCATTTTTGATATCATTTAACATCGTACAATCCGCAATTATTATTTTTTTCAATTGCATGCATATTTATAAGTTTATAAAATTCTTCGAATGGTCCAGAAATTAGAATCATTAAATTAAACACGATGTTATACAATGATATTCTGAAATTATGATGAACTGCTTATTCTTTTAAATTTTTGTTTTAATAAATAGGTATTCATCTCCCGTAGTCTTATTAAATTTACATTCATTTTGATAAAATAAAAAAATAAATAAATAATATATATTTCACCAAATTAGTGCGAGTTCCTTGAATTTTATTATTTTATGCTCTTTGAAATACGGTTGCTAAGCCACGAATAAATTAAAGTGGTAAGTAAAAATAAACGCTTTTATAAATTGTAAAAAATATGAAAATAAGATGTTTCTATTTCCCGAACAGATGCAAAAACATTTTCAAATATTTTAAGCAATTAATTTCTAAATTCTATTAAATTTATCGGCAAAATTTTAAAAGTATTGGAAATCCATATCGAAAATTTAGCATTCATAAATTTACGTCTAAATCCATTACGCAAATATTCCATTTTCATTTCAGATAAAAATGAAATTTGAAAAATCGTCTGCATTCCCATAGGAAAGCATTATGACCTAAAAAAAAAAATTATCTATATTTTCCAAACGAATGAAGCAAATTTAACCAAAAACTATACAGCTAATTCCGGATACCTCACCAACATACCTACCAAAAATCAACCTAATCGGACCATTTTTTACGGCAGTTATCGCGGAACAGACAGACAGAAACCAAAAACTTTTCGCGTCTCCACAATGAGCCTCAACTGACGTTTCAGCAACTAGTAAATCTGCAGATCAGGAGCCTCAACGTCAGCTCAAGTCACTGTTTTTTAATCTCACTTTTCATATTATTTAGCATCTTACAATCCGCAATTTAATTTTTTTCTATTGCATACATATTTACAGGCATATACAATTCTTCGGAGGTTTCAGAAATTAGAAACGTTCAATTAAACACGGTTTATGCAATGATATTCTGAAATTCTTATAAACTTCTTATTCAAGCAACTTTTTAGATTAAAAAAAACTTGTATTAAAATAAATTCTTCATTTATGTCAATAGAATTCAAAAATAATTTATTTTGCTAATAAATTATTGGAACAAAATAGTGCGAGTTACTTTATTATTTTTATCTTCTTTGAAAATATGAAAATAAAAGTTTTATATTTCCGGAACAGATGCAACAAAATTTCCAATCATTTAAACAATTAATATCTCAATTCTAATAAATGTATCGTCAATTTTTCAAAATTATTGGATATATTTAAAACCTCCATATCGAAAATCAACATCCATAATTTTACGTTGAAATCCATTATTCAAATATGCGATTTCCATTTCAGTTAAAAATGAAATTTGAAAATCGTCTGCAGTCCCATAGGAAAGCATTATGACTTGAAAAGAAATGTTCTCTATTTTTCGAACGAATGAACCAAATTTAACCAAAAACTATACAGCTAATTCCGGGTATCTCACCAACATACCCACCAAAAATCAACCTAATCGGATCATTTTTACGGCAGTTATCGCGGAACAGACAGACAGACAGACCAACAGACAGACAAACAGACAGACAGAAACCAAAAACTTTTCGGGTCTCAACAGTAAGCCTTCACTGACGTTTCGGCAACTAGTAAATCTGCAGATCAGGAGCCTCAACGTCATTGAAACGTCTGAAAGTCATTGTTTTTTAATCTCACTTTTCATATTATTTAGCATCTTACAATTCGCAATTTTTTTATGTTACATACATATTTATAGGCATATAAAATACTTCGAGGGTTTCAGAAATTAGAAGCGTTCAATTAAACACGATTTATGCAATGATATTCTAAAACTTTCTTATTCTTGTAATTTTTTAGATAAAAAAATGCATTTCTTATTTTGATATTCTTTGAAATATGGTTGCTAAGCAACTAAAAGCGGAAAGAAAAGGAAATGCATTTTAAAAAATTTATAAAAAATAGGAAAATAAAATGTTTTATATTTCCCGAACAGTTTCAAAAAATTTTCCAATAATTTAAACAATTTCTAAATTCTAATAGATGTATCGGAAAATTTTCAAAGCTATTGCATTTATTTAAGACCTCCATATCAAAAATTTAGTATCAGTAATTTTACGTTTAAATCCATAATTCAAATATGCGATTTTCATTTCAGTTAAAAAGGAAATTTGAAAATCGTCTGCGTTCCCATAGGAAAGCATTATGACCTAAAAAGAAATGTTCTATATTTTTCGAACGAATGAACCAAATGTAACTAAAAACTATACAGCTGATTCCGGGTACCTCACCAACATACTCACCAAAAATTAACTTAATAGGACGATTTTTACGGCAGTTATCGCGGAACAGACAGACAGACAGACAAACAGACAGAAACCAAAAACTTTTCGTGTCTCCACAGTGAGCCTTCACTGACGTTTCGGCAATTAGAAATTTCCATGAATTATAAATTTGCATATACTTTGTCAATATTTTCCTTGAAACTTTTAAACTAATATCAAAATTAACCCCTATTTTATCTTTACTATATATAAAACAGCTCAGATGCATTGAATTTTCACAATATCGCCTGTTTAACCACTACCTCCGTGATTACAGTTCATATTAAGATTCAAAATCATTCCTACATTTAATCTTTCTTCCAGTACTTTATTTGATGACCGCAAAGAATCAAAAATAGTGGTTTCAGGCTTGTTGAAATTTCCAAGGAATGTGCCCTCTGCAATTGTAATCATGACGAGGTTGGTTATGCATTGATGGAAGATGGAATAACTTTTCAATTTTCATACATAAAGTTTTGACGGAAGCGAAAATAATTAATTTTTTTGAATAGATGACGTTTTTCTAATATATGTATATATATGTGTAAAACAATGTTTGCTGGTGTCTATAAAAACAAGTGGGTAAGATTGATCGAAGATCGCACAAAGGGTTTCGTTTAATATTCCTTTCAAAACACTTTATCCTTTCTTTAATAAATTCAAAAAATTTCATTTAGCAACAAAAAAAAGTCTTGTTTTTTATAAAGTAAAAATTTACCGGTTTATTTTTTCGTGTTTTCGAATATCTAAACCGTGCCGATAGCGGACGAAGCCCGCTATTATACTCTGTCCTAATAATATCTGTCATGTGGACTAAATGCGATATTTAAAAAAAAATAATTTCAAAATTAAACATGTTGTACACCTTCAAAATGTTAAAATATGTGAGTATTTCCATAATCGGGTTCTTATCATGATTCAATACGTTCCTGAAACTCATATATTTACTATTCTTTATTACTCATATTGATACTCGCTACGTATTATTCTCAAACATTTGAAAAATCCGTTAAACTTCCAATATGACGTCAGATTAATTTTATTTTTAATTCCTTAATGACGTGATATTAATCTGCCTTCTGTACATACACATACTCATACTTTTTGTATTATTGAGAAATCTTTGAAAATTTCCATTTTATTACAAATATGACGTCATAATCTTTTTTTCAATTGGTGAAACTTTTTATTTCATTTTCATTTTTCACTCGGAAATCTTTCAATAGAAAATTAATTATTGTAGAAAGATTTTTACTGTGGATTTTTAATTGTTGGCAACTGCTATAATGAAACATGTTTAAATTTAATAGGAAAAGGCTGTTAGAATTTTGGTTTTTTATCTCTATTTATTAAAATAATACGATTTTTCAAATTTAATATTTTGAGCTTCACAGCAAGTATTCAGCTATATACACACAAAGTTTCAACTCTGTAAGTTATATAGTTTCTGTGAAAGGCTCTGTCACGGACAGACAACGGAGCGGGAGTAATAGGGTTTCGTGAGATGAACGAAACCCTAAAAAAAAATGAAAAAGAAAAGAAAAGAAAAAAGAAAAAGAAAAGAAAAAGAAAGAAAAAGAAAAAAAGAAAAAGAAAAAAAAAAAGAAAAAAAAGTAATTTTGAACGATGACTTGTTTAATTTCAGAAATTTAACTTAACACCACAAGTTTAGCTGATCATCCTAGAGACATAACGTCTGATGATTGTAATTGTAAAGTAGTGAAATAGCTTTAGATTGGGGTAGGCGGAGTCTTTCTTTTTTTTTTTTTTTTTTTTTTTGTATATGGATTATGTTAAAAACACTAAAATATTGTAGTCATGTTCTTTTCCCATATTGTGAGGGATGTTTTTTTTTTTTTAGAATGAACAAATATTTCTTCGCAGATATTATTTAAGCATTATTTCTTTTGAATATTAATTTGTTGATGCAAGCATGGATCTTGGGTTCGGTTATTATTTTATTTATTTATATTTATTTATTTATTTGTTCATTAATTTATTTTTGTTGATGCAAGCATGGATCTTGGGTTCGGTTATTATTTTATTTATTTATTTATTTGTTCATTAATTTATTTTTGAAGCTTGGATTGGCTTAGAGCTCCAATAATAGCCTTAGATGCAGTAACAGCAGGAGTCCGTATTGTATGCGATTCCCCCTACCTGTTTACACGTGTTTTAATTTCCTCCAAATTTTATTTATGATGAGTAATACTTTAAACTTTTGTTACAGGTTTGGGCGAGGCTAACGAAAAAGAAAGGCTACCGCGGTGCTTTACTCGTATCTTTTTTTACAGACCGCGGGAGTCACGTGATGCTCGAATGCACCAATGCGGGTGTACGAAAAGAGCATCCCGTCACTCTAGCGGTCTGTAAAAAAAGATAAGTGGAATACACCGCGGTAGCCTGTCTTTTTCGTTAGCCTCGGGTTTGGGACATATGTCGTCACAAAGATTATTTCTTTATTCTATTTTTATCATTTTTTCAATACCAATACCTGCCATACACTTATACCAAGATAATTAATTTCAAGAGAAATCTACCATAAAGAAGTTCTGTACGAGTGAATGTAAAAACTAGTCGTTAGGGCCACCGTAATACTTACCCATCATGGATACGCATAATGTAAAATATTAAATTAGAAAATGTGTAAACTACTTATAAAATGCATCGCAATTCGAATAAAATCGTGGCTTGATGACGTCCTAAACTTTAAAGGCTCTATTACTGAACTGCGTAAAAGAAACATCCTTATAACTCCAAAAATGATAATCCTATTAACTAACGGCTTATTGCGTCGGATTAAGCGTCTCATTTCCAATTAAAATATATCTTTGAATTGAAATTTGGATGAAATACAGGGTCATGAAAAATCGAAGAGTGTGGAAAATAGGATTACAAATATCTCGGCAACTCATTATCCGATCGACTTCATGCTTTATGCAAAATTTATGTTTTTTTATTGTCTTTTATATTTACTCTTTAAAATAAACAATTTCGAAAATTTTTATGTACCTTTTATCAGAACGAATATTTCGAGAGTCCGAAAAAAATAATTCCGGATAATCGAGGTTACTGAAATTCAATAGGCTTCTTTCCATCATTACATACTAAGTACATACTAAATTTCAAGTGTCTATTTCAATATTTTCGGGATATAGAGCGTTTACTGACACACAGACGGACGGCAATTTTTTTTCTAAAAATATGTTTTACGGAATCTCCAGTGTCTGAAACGTGTAAATCCGTCATTTTTTTTTTTTCAAAACGATTACAAGACCTTCCCTACACTACGTATGATGGGTAAGTAATAGTTGCCAGTCCAAACCCGTAATCAAAAGGTTAAAGCGCAAACGGGTTTGTATGAGCACGAAGATCACAACGCGTTGAAAAGCTCGCCGTAAATACGGGTTAGGATGCCTTAGAAAGCCCCCCCCCCCCCCCTAGGGCCTATATCCCTCGTGTAGATAATCGGCCTTCATAAATCAACCCAACTCAACGCGTTGAAAAGAGTTGATAATGGCATTTCAATATATTGAAGTTCAGGAAGATACAACAACAGCATCAGATGTTAAAAACACCAATTAAAATAATTTAAGACAGACATGAGTACACATAAAATAAAAATTTTTAAAAAAATATATACTTAAAAACAGTTAAAAATACAAAATAGTAGACGTTTCGCCAAGCGACACGCAAGGCATCATCAGTACAAAAACAATCTATTGCATAACAAACCACAGAACAAGGAAAAGGAAAGGTTTGAAATCAAGGAAAGTTGAAGTTATTTTAAAAACAGATAATATTCATTAGGGACAGAACGAGCTTCATTCAACGTCTGCGATCGCAATTGAAAATTTCTTTATTTTATAAATTATTATTATATAATTATTATAAAAAAGTATCGCAATTTTTTTATAAATTTTTATTTTATGTGTACTCATGTCTGTCTTAAATTATTTTAATTGGTGTTTTTAATATTTTTCACATTCAGACGTTAAAATGTATACATTTTGCAAGCATCAGATGTATTGTTGTTTAAAAGGTAGCGTGATAAGGCAGCATTGAAGTAATGCAAAGTTGAAAAACAAACCACAACTAATTTTGTAAAGAAATGAAATGTTGTATGTGTCTATGCAATAAAATGCCTACATTTACGCAATGTCCATATAAGTAAGTTGACTCTTTAATTATTTCATAAATAACATGCTTGTATAAAAATAAATTAAAAAAATAAATTAAAGAGTATTAAGGTGTTTCGGTTAAGCCGATTTTCGGATAACCGGGATTCGGATAATCGTGGTTCTACTGTATTTGCATCATGGCAGCCTAGAACATGTTGGAAATTGTACGTCAAACGTGACAAGTCAGCTGCGTTCGTACTGTAACTAGTTTTATAAATATTCATATCTTGGTACAATGGCTGTTGCACTCTTATGCAAAAATGAATGAATACAAAATTTATTTTATGTGCAAATTTTCACATTATAGATATATTAATTTTATTTTATGAAATTAAGTTTTAACTTCTACAAGCAATTAATTACAATTCTGTAACATCAAAATTATACTATGCACAAATATCCAATACAAAAGAACGTAATAAAAAAATCATTATTATTATGTCAGCGAAATGAATTATATCGTCTGATTTTATAATATGATTAATTTCCGTCATTAAATAAGTACATTTTAAGTTGACAACATTTATCTTTTGTTGACGATTACTGAAAATTCCAATGGGAAACTTAAGCCTAGCTTTGAAAATTTCCGATCTTAAAATCCATATTTAGACTTTTTTTCCCATTTAATATCCATTTCTCCAGAAACATATATCCTGAAAACTGTCGGCAGATTATAGGATTGCTATAATTAAGCAATTTTAGTATACAAATTCGGTTTTTAAATTCAGTAATATGGAAATAATATGCCTCCATCTTAAATAGGACGTAATCACCATGGCAACCTAGAATCATTACCTATCATGGCATATCATTCAATTAAATATATATGATAGGATTTAATAGAATGAAGACAACTTTTAATATCTTCTTAAGTTTTGATTCAATTTTTATAAACTTTGAAATGACTCGACAAAATTCTGCAACGATTATATATACCGGGTGAACCAAAAGTACGTTAAAACTTTAAAAATTTGGCTCACAAGGTAGTCGGATTTTATTTAGCAGCAAAAAAAAAAAAAAATTAGCTAAAAAAGTCACTTGTAGATGGCGCTAATATGCGAGAGATTTATCAGAATTATGCAATTTAGTCCTGAAATAAAAGACCGAGATACGCAAGGATTTCTCATTCGCTTTCAGAATGTTATCAATACCCGATCGAGCGTTCTATCGAGATTCCTTCTGTCGTGAGGTTTCTGCAATTCATTCCAACATGTTGCATTCAGTTGTAACGGGGGTTGTGAGTCGCCTTAGTTGTGTCATACAAAGCTCTGGAGGTCATGTTGAACAATTGTTATTGCAAGAATAAATGGATGGAGTGTACTGCTCTCCTGTTCATTGTGTTTCGGGTCGTCAGCGCCCTCTACCAGTGACATTTTTAACTAAAAAATTTTTTGCTGATAAAAAAATCCGACTACCTTGTGAATCCTTTCTTGCAAATCGCAATTCTTAATCCTAATTTCTTCCTTTTTTATAATTTTTTTAAAGTTTTAACGAACTTTTGGTTCACCCGGTATTAAATTTCAAACCATTCGGTTGAGTAGTTTTGGTGCTGCTATATGCGGACAGAGGGATGGACCGCACGACGACTGTAGGTACTACGTATTTATATAATTATGAACGCACCTAAAAAAGGTATTGTTTATATACTCTTTCTTAAATCTTCGATAGAGTTAGAGGATGGTGCTAATATTAAATGTACCAAAAATTTAATTTACGTCCTTCCGAATCACCATCCGTTCGAGATGACGTGTTTTCAAAGTGAGTACGATAAATGCTATTAAAATCCCCGTATTATATTAAAACTGTTGATAAAGTTATGAATAATATTGTATGTAGGCAGGAAAATTTATAAAATTAAATTTTTGCTTACCCATCATACGTAGTATAGGGTAAGTCTTGTAATGGTTTTGAAAATCGAAAATTTATTTTTTTATTTTATTTATTTATTTTTTTTTTTTTTTTTTTGACGGATTTACATGTTTTACACTGGAGATTCCGAAAAACATATTTTTAGGAAAAAATTTTGCCGTCCGACTGCCAGTGTGTCTGTAAACGCTCTATCTCCCGAACAAATTCAGAAAGAAACTTGAAATTTGGTATGTGCTTAGAATGTAATAATGAGAAGAAGCTTATTGAATTTCAGTAACCTCGATGATCCGGAACTATTTTTTTTTTTTTTTTTGGACTCTCGAAATATTCGTTCTGATAAAAGGTATATACAATTTTTCGAAATTGTTTATTTTAAGGTGTGCATATAAAAGACAATATAAAACATAAATTTTGCATAAAGAATGAAGTCGATCGGATAATGAGTAGCCGAGATATTTGTAATCCTATTTTCAACACTCTTCGATTTTTCATGATCCTGTATTTCATCCAAATTTCAATTCAAAGATATATTTTAATTGGAAATGAGACGCTTAATCCGATGCAATAAATCTTTAGTTAATAGGATTAACATTTTTGGAGTTATAAGGATGTTTCTTTTACGCAATTCAGTAATAGAACATTTAAAGTTTATGACGTCATCACGTCACGATTTTATTCGAAATGCAATGCATTTTATAAGTAGTTTACACGTGTTTTATTTTCATATTTTAAATTATGCATGTCCATGATGGGTAAGTATTACGGTGGCCCCCAACGACTAGTCTTATTTTGCAGGCCCAAACAGTGTCGAAATCGAGATGTACGCGGAGTGTTGAGAGACGTTATTTGTTGAATTTTTAAAGCTTCCGATGCAAAAGACCTTCTGTATAAATTTAACTCTACTATTGCTCCCATTTTATTGAATAGAAGAAATTTTATTCGTCAATCTATTATCTTCTATATAGTACTAATTGATAAAGATTTTATTTTTAATTTTATTATTTATTTATTTATTTATTTATTTATTTATTGTCACATTTTTTAATGTATTTTGTCTAAAGAACGTTTGGATAAGTCACTTAAGAACATAATGCACAAAAGTGGAATTAAAATTACTGAAAAGAAAATCTCTTTTTTAAAATCGTGTACCAGAAAGAGGGTCTAGCGACTTCAATAAGGGCATCAAGCCTGCTAAATCCGGCATTGAATGTATCTACGTGATATGGATTTTTACTACTCCATATTTAAATTCCGAATTCGGTGTATTTCTCTTTCATCAATCAAAGGTGTAATCAGAAAACTAACTTCTGATTGTTTACTTTCAAAATCTGCTAGATCAGCATTTCTTAAACTTTGTGATCTCGCGGACCCCTTTTTATGAGATATGCATTTCGGGGATCCCCAACAAAATTTTTCGTAATATAAGATAAGAAATTATTTTATTGGGTATACACCTTATTTGTATATAATCACACATATTCTATATTTAATTAACGGTGTTAGAAAAGTCAGCTGCATTAATAAGAAAAATAATTATAATATACATTTTAAGACAGGTAAAATATACGTACCACTATTTACTATGAGAAGTGTGCTGCTTATCTTTTGCTACATTTTATACATTGCTACATGTTTATCTTATGCTGCTTTTCTTTTGCCTATCTATTGTTAGTAAATGTGCAGCATTTCGTTCAATGTTTAAGTAAGTCTGGTTCGACATTCCGTCGTTTTCTACAGTTGTTCTTCATGTGTACAAGGTTGGAGAAAATCTATTCACACAAATATGTGGTGCAGATTGGAAGTATTCTTCACTGGCTTTAAAGCAACCTTTAGAGAACCATCGTATGATAATTGTGAATGTTTTTCTTGTTCCATATCAAGGTTTTTATTTCACTAATTTCTTAGAAATTAGTGAATTAATTCCCTGATCCATTCACTTTCTGACTTCGAGGGAGGAAAATAAAGTCTGAAATATATATTTTTTTTCATGTACTTCAGGTGTATAATAAATTTTTTGTAAATAAATTCTAATATCAGGGGGAATTGTATCGCCAGACATTTGTAAGAATAATGTTGGAATTGATTCAAGTGTTACTTTTAAGTTGGATTTGCGCCAAATCATTTTTTATTTTTTGTTGATCCTACTTTGTTCTGGACTTTGAAAATGTGTACCAAAGTTTCTTGTAAGCTTAAATTCAGTTCATTCAAAAATGTAAACATAACCACCAAATACGCCACCTTGACAAGCCAGGTGAAATCATTGAAATGATCATTCAAATGTCCATTAAAAGTAGTCTTATTTCATCACATAAGTGCAAAAATTGCAATTTAACCCTCGTGACAGCCAACTAATTTCTGCATGGAAAAGTACCTGACTCCGAAAATAGACTCCAATTTCTTCGCATATTATTTTAACAATGATGAATTCAATAGACGAACCGTGATATAATTTACTACTGAAGCAATTTCATTGAATGCAGTCTTCAAATCTCCAAGTATTTTTTTGACAACCAGCGACTCCCGGTGAATACAACAGTGTGTCCAAACAACATGTGGTGCTTTAGCTAACCAAACTGATCAAACCATTTTCACTCATAGCTCGAGCCTCATCTATACTTATTCCATTACAGGTTGAAGAGCTAAATTCTTTTTCTTATATGAAACTGTTTAAACATGTGAATAGCGCTACACTTGTTGTATG
Source organism: Maratus michaelseni (assembly GCA_963931845.1). Classification (NCBI taxonomy): domain Eukaryota; kingdom Metazoa; phylum Arthropoda; class Arachnida; order Araneae; family Salticidae; genus Maratus; species Maratus michaelseni. The sequence continues at coordinate 232,681,669 of OZ007600.1, forward strand.
AGTTGCAAGGGATTTGCAAAACAAAAAATTGTTACATATCTTACCACCAAATTCATATTGAACAAAAAATATTAAACTTACTGTACTAGAAATGTCTAAACTTTGATCTAGTTGCAATGCGAAAAAAAGACTGGTTATATACATGCTCAATCAATCGGTTCTTAATATTTTCTTACAGTTTCCGCCTATGGAGCATTGAAATATCCCTGCCGGCAGATTTGAGGTTTTATGCTTCTTAATGATCTATAAGAGAAGCTCTAGTTCTCCAAATCCTTCCCAAGGCTAGAGAAATTCCTTCCGTATAAAAAGTTTGAAATCAACATTGAGGTTGAGGACCCCCGTCTGTAAGCTCACGGACCCCCAGGGGTCCGCGGCCACAGTTTAAGAAACGCTGTGCTAGATGATGAACTAAAAATAAATTCAGAATCGAAATCAATCTTAAAATTTTACTGATGAAAATTTCAAAGTTTCAAACCGGAATTTTAGAGAAGAAATATATTTATGTAATAGATCCAAAAATTTCACCAGTACAAAATTATTAGATGTGTATAGAATACAAAAGAAGGGGCTACGAACAGTGGCCTCTTATGGTGTAAGAATAAATACCACATGGGGCAGTTCTGAAATAATGGGCGATGGAACAACTTATGATGCCCGAAGTTTTAGAGGAAGCTAAAATGATCTATTTTTTATATTTTTTTAATACTGCACCAAAGCCATTATATTTTGAGTCTCAGCATATGAATAGAAGAAATTTCGCAAATCGAAAATAGTGCCCTCTTACGACTGATTGTCCTTTTGTATGCTGGAAAAGGAACAGTTTAACCCCTTAATCGTCGTGCCCGAGACATTCACGGGCAGCGTAGGTTACGCGTGTTTTATTCAAATTGTTTGATTCCCACCAGTTTTTTAAAATAGTTTTATTGGCTTTATTCTTGCATTATCTTATCTGTCTATTAAATAAGACGAACATTTCTACTTAAAAAAACTGGTGGTAAACAAGCAATCTGAATTTTAAAAAAGTAACCTACACTTAAAGTGCGCGACGATTAAGGGGTTAAACAAAAAAAAAGTCACAAAATCCTTTTATAGATGAATTCTTATTTTTTTTTTCTTTTTACTTTCAACTTCATAAATACAATTGTTCATTTACTCTTTTTAAAACTTAATTTTCAGTGTTTTATAATATATGACGAATCTCTGAAAAATCGTAAGCCGAACGATCGTCCTGTTTTTCTGAAACATATAGACAATATTTGTATTTATACATTCAATGAATAATATATATATAGAGAGAGAGAGATAGATTGATTAAAAACAATACCATTGTTATATATACATCCTTTGTAATATAATATCAATGCTTAATATTTTCGCTAAATAATAACGTGCAACATGAAAGAGTAGGCGTGGCTTACTATCAATAAAACAAAAAGTAGTGATCGTGAATATGGGGATGTAACTAATTTCGTTATTTTTTCATTTAGTCAGTTTAGCCTCGTTTTAGTTAATTTTTCTTAACTGTATTAATTTTATGCATTACATTTTCTTAATGTTTAGATTTTTTTTCGCGATTTACTGTTAGCTGATTTATAGTTTCCATTTTTATAATTTGATAATAAAGGTATATTTTAATTAGATTTAACAATAAGATGTTAAAAACAGTTCCTTTTTTTGTAGTTTGGGCTTCTCAACCATGTGTAAGTGATTTAAATATCATTTTCGAAAGTTATTAATTTTAACTCGCTCCTAAATTGAAATTAAAGAATCTTCAAACATGGCTAAATAAATAATTATTTGAGAAATATTTGATTAATCGAAAGAAAAAATAGTACTTAATTTTAGTTTGAAATGTTTATATTTTCTCCAGAGATATGGACTTTATAGACTTTTATACCTGTTTACATGAAACTTTGTTTCGTATGTTATTATCTACCTATATATAAAACAGTGGGGGCTCGTCCAGGTGTACACTTTACTACCAGAATTTTAGTATAGTAAATTTGACTTTGTCTAAGCATAGAAAGTCCTAAATGTTAACAAACAGAAATTTAGTTTATTAAAATGTTGATAGTAAAGTTATTGTAAACCCCCTTGGCAATCTTCTACTGGTGCGAAGTTGCCAAGACCCATCTCGAAGCCAAACACTTTCAAAAATTCAAACACACTTTCACATTTATAATATTATTATTATTATACCATACATTTTCATTTAGTACAAAATAAAGTATAAAAATACAAATTTCTTAGTACCACAGAGGAATAATCTACTAGAGTCCACATCTCTTTGTTATATTGTTGAAAATCCGGTTTCAGGATCAGCTCGGATTGGCGCTTTAAAAAATGTCTATTTTGGCGGTGATCGCTTTCTTGGCAACTTCGATTTCATTCTCGCAATAAAAATAAACGTAAACAAACCAAAACGAAACTGTTGCTCCTTCTAAGATTTAATGTCAAAGAGGAAGGATAGAAATAAGTTATGAGAGTGAGAGTCCCACCCATGGTGAAAAAAGGATTGTTTAATCTTCTGGATGGATTTTCTTTTTCTGTTTTTGCTGCTGTATTTTATTTTAATGTTATAAAATGGCTTTATCCTTGTAATAAATGTTACTTAAATTATATTTTTTTTATTAGTGATATAAGATATTAAGTACGATAACACAAATTATTTCGAGATTTCTGCTTGGAAAGCTTCAATCTGACACAATCATTTCACGAAATGTAACAAATTAATGTCAGATTTTTTTAATTCTAAAAATGCATTAAATTTAGCAGGCATTATTAAAATAACAGAAAATCGAACAGTATTTACAGTATCTTTTTTTTTTTCTTACAAAAGTGAAGAATTTGTGGAAAGTTAGCAGTGGCATGTTATAAAATATTATTTGATTTGATAATGTATTTTATAGGTTTTGAAAACTTGAAATCACATACTGTCTTTATGTAACAATACATTCTATAGAACATATTTTTGCTGCAATCCAGAATTTTTGTTTTGCTTTTGATGTTCCAATTTAAAGGCATATTTTTGGCAATCTTTCATGTATACATATATTTTTAATTGAAAGTATAAATGTATTACAATATTTTTAATCAAAAGGAAAACATCGATAGATAACATTATACGCATTTATAGAAAAAAAAATACAAATGCACAGTATTTTTTTCTTTTCTTTTCTTTTTTTTTTTTTTTTTTTTTTTTTTTGTATGAAAAATAAAAATTCCAGGATATTTCATATCTACTAAGTTAGAACTTGTGTAATTTTTTCTCTGTTAAAATAACTATTATTTTGCATAAGTTTCTGAGAAGAAATAATTTGCAACTTTTGGATGCTATAAAAAATTAAGTTTAACTCTCAAGTGTTTTTTTTTCTTTACAATTATTGAAAACAATAACCACCGGCAACTATTGAAGATGTTGACTTCTAAACAATACTTGCTGTCTTAATTAGATGCTATTAAACCTTCTCAAATACAAAATGGCTTCTTTATGATTTTAGGTAGATTTCGTAAGAAATAATACCTATTACATTCTCCCCTATGTTGGACTTTCTGAAAATTTTTTGCAGATCTACGCCGATTACCACTTCCTGAACCCAAAACCACCCCCAATTCAAAACTTTTATCTATCTATCTATCTATCTAGATCACTTTTTTATGGACACGATAACTTCAATAATTCTGCACAAATCTCTTCCAAACTGATACACAAAATCAAAGTGCATAATATCTTGGTCAAGTTCGATAATGGGCAAAATCGAACCAAAAGGAGGGGGGGGGGTGAAAACAGAAAAATCCCCATAGCTTCTTAATTATGATACGTATCGAATTCGTTTAAAGTTATAAATACTTCTAGAAAAAGGGCCGAAAATTTATGTATGACAGATTTTTGATATAATGAAAAATGACCTCAAGGGGGGGGGGGGGATAGGGTTAAAGAAGAAAAGAATTCAAAACTTCGTCAATTCACAAGATATCAAATCTGCTTAGATTTATTATAAATCCTCTTAATAGTATCTACAACTTTTACTTTGACAAGTTTTTTTATAAGACCAACTCTTATAGCCCGAAAGAAAAAAAAATCCTGTCTACAGACACAGGTAGATTTTGAAGTGGGTGGTCTAAACTGCCGAATCATGGCTAAAAGGTCATTTCTTATGCAATTCCCAATAAACAGGTGCCCCACTATCTGTATTTTCAAAATCTACCTGTGCCTGTAGGCCGAGCCGTCAGGAAATTGTTTCATTAATTCGTGATCGGAAATGTATGAAATTGGCAGGTGTTCTTATTTAATTTGCTATCAAAAGAGGCTTTCAATAAAAGCAGAAGATATTTCAGAAAAGTCCGTCAGCATTTTGAACCGAATTTCCGATGCTGCAGCATTTGAAAGAAAAATGTTGTCACATGACAGGAATCACTTATTGTACTGTCCTCTTAAAAAAATAAATTTTGAAATTTTCTTTATATAAAGTATAATAAAGAATTTTAAAAATTAAATATAGCTAAATTTTTACAGCTTGTTCGATGATTTTAATATATTGATTATTTTACATTTTATCACTTTATTACAAAATGGCAGACAATTAAGCTCTTGCTTAATCACCAATTCTTATTTGAAAAAAAAAAAAAAAAAAAACACTTTTCTAAAAAGTAACTCATGTTATCAAAAAAAAAAAAAAAAAAAAAAAACACCTGATGTAATCAGCTGATAATGATGCATTTTATTACCTATTAATGGTCTAACCTAAAAACAATTAAAAAAATTATGTAGATATTCTAAAATTTTATTATAATAAGAAAATCTGTAAAAATGAAGCTCATGCTTTTGCCAGGTACAATATCAATGGGTTTAAAAAAATGTATAAATAATCAATATTTAGGTAATAAACTCAATTTCACATAAGAAATCTTACAAAAAGAATAATTCTCTCCCCCCCCCCCCCCCCCCCCTCCCAAGAAAACATTCCAAATTATTTCGAAAATTAACAAACTATAAACACAGCTGTAGACTCTCAACCTTTATTATAGTTATTCTGTTCTTTTATAGCTTGGAACACTGTTGCAAGATATTTTAAAATAAATAAATAGTATTTAAGTGATCCATAAATAAGACATAATAAATAAAAAACAACAACAGCACAGACACAATATAAAGTTTCGGCGGGAAATTCGGGGGAAATTCCACGTAGATTTTGGCGGGAGAAAAACCAGTTTGGCGGAATAAATCTACCACCACCACCACTGATGTCTGTCAACGAAAAGGTTACCAATGTGGGGTCTAGTATATTAAAGGTCGATGCTTAGTACGCAAAAATTTAAAAAAACTTAAAAATATTCTTTAAAATAATCTCAAATCAGAAATATTATAAAACATTATTTTGATTTCATTTTCCATAAGTAAGTATAGCTACTTCACATATGAAAGCCAAAGTATTGGAGCAACGTAACGTAGATCTCCAGTAGATCAATGTTATGTTGTATCATTTGAGAAATTTATCTTTGGCCCGATTCACTAGCGGCTCATTCGGAGGGTGAAGTGTGGGCAGCTATGTAATGTGTAATGTATTGATCATTGTAATAGAATACCTCTAATTTATTTATATTTCCCTGGTACTGATGCACCACGCTTGATAGAAACCTGGCGCGAACTGCTCATGCGCGAAAATGGGGAAGTCCGTACCATCTCGGAATGAGTTTGTTTATTAAATATCACAGATATGGTCGCATTTTTTTTGGCGAATATCTTTGGAATATTGGCTTTATTGAAATATATTTTTGTTTTTGTCATTGAATTATATGTTTTAAAATATTATATTGTAATCCAGTCATATTAAAATAAGTTATAAAAAGACAAATACAGTAAAAAAGATGGTTTAAAAATATGATCGTAAAACTAAACGTAACTTTTTCCCCTCACAATATATATTAATAAATATGAAGTGCGAAACTTAATCTTTTAAGAACGAGAACATAAATAATAAAGAACGACAACATAAAGTAAATTAAATTTTTGAAATAAATTATCTAAAAATACATTTATTAATAGTAATAATAATAAGCGAATCACATTCATTTCTGCAAATAATTTAAAATAATCAGACACTTACTTTCATTGAATATTTTTATTAAATGGTTTTTAGATACTTATGAATCACTGGATTCAGATAATAAATCTGAATCATCATCTGTTGCAGAAAGATGTATTTCGAGAAGTTCACACATTTCTTCAATTATACCATCCCTTACCCAATACATAGTTCCCAATACATGAAGCAACATGAGAACAGTATTTTTTCCAGTCTTCAATAGTGACACTTTCAATGGCTTCCCAGGTAGCACAGAAATATCGCCCAATATCAACGGCAATATTGGCCAATATTTTGAAAGTCGCTGAATGTCGTACGTCAAATTTACAACATCTGCCGATATTCACAGACATAACTTAACCCCTTAATCGTCGCGCACTTTAAGTGTAGGTTACTTTTTTTAAATTCAGATTGCTTGTTTACCACCAGTTTTTTTAAGTAGAAATGTTCGTCTTATTTAATAGACAGATAAGATAATGCAAGAATAAAGCCAATAAAACTATTTTAAAAAACTGGTGGGAATCAAACAATTTGAATAAAACACGCGTAACCTACGCTGCCCGTGAATGTCTCGGGCACGACGATTAAGGGGTTAAAATTAGTTTTAAAAAGAAAGCATTCAAAAGAACTTTTTGCATTACTTATGACATAATAATACAGAAATAGTATTCTAAACAATAAAATTTAATAATTTTACCATTTTTAAAAAACTTGACTTTTTAATGCCTTATTTTTAATATCTGGTTACATTGGCCAATGTTGCAAAAAGGATATTACTGTTACAAGATTCAGGGATATCTATTGACATTCGAAAAAACAATATCATTTTTCGAATATTTTAAGATATCTGTCAACATTCAGCATATCTGACGAAGTTTGTAATCTTGACCGAAGTGAACGGAAAGTTCTAAAGGACCGCCCATTTGTGTAGTGTAGTTTTCGTCAATGTGTTTGATGGAGGCGTTGGGCGTAAAATTTGTACAGAAAGGAAAAGCCTCTATATATAAATTTTCTGTAGGAATCTATAGTTATTTTTATATATATAAAAAAAGCGTGTGAAAATTTGTGTTTTATAAAAAATTAAAGATGTTTTTATACTATCTTTATACTATGTATTTTATACTCATTTTAAAAATGTTTTTACAAGGAAAAAAAAATCAATTTATATAGTTTTTAAATGGATGCTTGTTTATCGTTTTAAAATGCTTTCGGATTTCCGACTTTAATAAGAATTTTATTATTTATTATTGAAACAATACAAGTTTAGTTTCAAAAGTGGGTCACTGAATTTTTAATTAGGCACTATTAATAATATATATTTTATACAGTTCATCTAAGTAATTATTATTATTATTATATAATAAGCTTTTGGGCTAATTTATGTACGTGTTAACTTTCGTGTAGTGCATCAATTTTTGAAAAAATATACACATATTTCTGACTTAAAATTAATAAGAAAGAATATATATTTAATTTCTCACAAAGCAAAATTCAAAATAATGGGGTTGTTAAAACTTACTTTATAGTTTTATGAAAGGGGGGGTTACATGATTTTTAACACAGCAAGCTTTAAAATTTCTTATTTCCATTACATTCTTAAGTTTTAATTTTCTTACCTATTTTAAAACAATTTTTTTTCAAAATTTCCAACAAACTCAGTAATAAAAAGTGATATTTAAATAAATCTTTGATAAAACAGCGTAAAAAAAAAAAATATGTCGATTGTGATGGAAAAATACGAGATAATTAAATGATAGTTTTGTCATTTGTCAGACATTTTTTACTCCAGTAACAAAAAAATCTACTCCCACCAGCTTTTGTTAACAGCTTTTTATAACATCTTTTCTCCCTTGGTTTCTATTGAACATGCTTTTACAGTATTTGGGTTTGCTCTTGTCTTGTTACACAACGAGACTAGACTTTCCTTAACACTTTGAGGGGCGGTGGTATATATTATATACCACCTAATTTTAATCCGATTCAAACTAGAAACTTTTAATAAAATTTTACTCTTTAAACTTTGACGGGAAAAAGTTAAAAAATTGCTGTTCATTAATTCTTTCGTAAATACCGGTGTGAATTCGACGTTACAGGAACACAATTGCTTGCCCCTGAAAAGGTTAAACAGAGATCTCTCGTTTTATAATGAGGGTTTTCTGTTCTGTCCACCACATCTGGGGTGCGACAAAAAGATTTTTCAGTAATGAAGAAATAAGTCATTTAATATCAAAAAATGTTGTTCAGGAATGTTAGAAAAATATATCGCTCAATATCAAATGATGATATTCAGCAATGACAGAAAAAGATATCACTTAATGTCAAAAAATGATATTCAGGGATGTTGGAAAATATTGGCCAACATTCACAGATGTCAAAAACTAATATTCACAAATATTATTTTAGGGGGGGTCATTTAACGTTGGCCAATATCAAATTTTGATATTGGCCGATATTACATTTTGTTATTGGCCAATATCTTTGTGCTACTTGGGTTCATGTGAATATGTTAATAATTTTGACATGCAAATATCTCCCGTCACATTGTGTTTCTGAATAAAATTCTTGATTTCCGCACAAACATATTCGATTGCATTAATATCGCAATGATAAGGTGCCAGTCTCAATGTTGTAATTTGTAAATCCATTTTGTGGGAGCATAGAGTCAAACTTATAGGATTTTGTGCGAGGCTGATTTAGTTTAACTAATTCCAATAATTCAGTTTTTCGCAAATCATTTGAATATGGAATATTATTAGAGGAAAGCCAATCCATAATGTCATCCTTTCTATTCGATGAGTTTGGCACTTTATTTACCTGGACTGAATGGTAAAGAGTATTATCAATTACTACCACAGCATTTTTAGGAAGGTTTGGAATCAACTTTTCTGCAGCCCATTTTTCAAAAACTCCTGGAATTCATTTGTCCGTGATAATCTCCACTTGAAGAGCTGGCTTTATATAATAAATTGGAGTTCGGTATAAATCCCATATCCCCTCCGGCACACAATTCGTCTTGATGCATTTCCACTTTCAATGACACCAAATATGTCATTTGTTTGCCAACATTTAGTACCAAAAGTTAAGTTGCTATCGATCCATGTTTCATCTAAATACACAATCAGCTCGTTCTGTTCTCTGTGTCGTTTTATACTTCTTAAGAATTGTGTTCGAGCCAAAACTATGTCACTTCGTTCCATTAGATGTTTTCTCTTATTCTGGGATTTCTTAAAAATGAATCCTATTTCGTGCAGAATCTTTCTCAAAGTTTCCCTTTGCCACGAAAAGTTTGTTTTTCTTTTAATACTGGAATCAGTTAAGGAATTGTAGGAACTATTTTATTAACCTCATAAAATTCATGAATTTTTCGTCGAATTACATCACAATCAAAATTATCTAAATCACTGTTTTCAATAGTACTCTTTTTTTTTTTTTTTTTCAGTTTCTTGGATGATATAAACTTTGGAGTTTCTTCTCCCTTTGATTATTTTCGAATTATTTTTATGCTGAATTCCGATATACCAGTTATTTCACTCGCACGTTTTACGAACTGCGAAACTGGAACAATAATTTTTCCTCCTAAAGCTTCCTTGTCGCAAAATTAAATTACATTATGCAAAATACGCTTGCATAATGCACTTCTTGTAATACTTCGAAAAGGCCTAGTCCGAGAACTAGTACGATCCATTTAATAAGAGATTATAAATTTTACTCAAAACAGAAAATAGTAAACGATATTGAACACTGTATATTGACCACTAATTGTAATCTTGGATAAAGAGCGGTGATTTCAGTTTCTTTTGCCGAGGCTATTCTCCCTACAGTGTGAATGGAATCGGCTTGGCATTCGGCCAACCGGAGTTCTCAGAAGCTTGGTTGAACAGTAGCAGTTTAGTGGAAACACAGTAATGATAAAAGAAATAGAAGCAATTCTACTTTCTTTGGAATGGTGAACGCACGAGAATGATGAAACCGCACGGACAACGCGAATTTAGAATCTTCCGTCGTTTGGGCCATTTGTCGCCAGTTTGGCGAAAAAGCCTTGCGCCGATTTTGGCGTGCAGAACTGGTAAAAGGGTTGCACTTGCCTTGCCGGTCGAAATGAAGGAACTTTCTAATAGCTCTGTTTTGGAAAAGGCAGATACTGCACAACAACATTTTATTTTATTCTTGTTGAAAACGTTTCGACCAAAGAAATTGTTATTCTTTGAACGCAATGTCACAACGTTGATGAAGTGGTAGCATCTATTAGAGAGATTAAAAGGGGATAGTAAATTCAAATTTCGAGTAGAAGTTCAAGAAAAAACCCAACAAAGTAATTTTTTTTTCTTTTGTACGTGAAACATATCCATGACTTTTTTACCTGCTGCTAAAACTTGTTTTGTTATTTAATATACTAATATAATTGCATGTTCCTAAACTTTAATGTCGTCTGAAAGGCTTATATTTCTACAATTTTTTTTTTTTTTTTAATGCAATGTAGTGAAATGTTTTTTTCCTGGTCTCTGACAGGTTTTTGATCATTTTACAGTTTTTCTTTTATCCCCATATTAAATCATCATATCAATATCAAAAGTCTATTTTCTAATGCTATCTAATGTAATTTTTTTTTACCTTTTCTCCACAGTTTTGATTCCCATTTTAAAATCATGTCACTGGCCTATTTCTGTATGTCAAATTTGACAATAGTACAGTTTTAATATGTAGACAAACCCCTAGTTTTAATATTGCATTCATATTCTGAAAAAAGACTATTCAGAGTCTAATGATATCTTTGATTAGACATCAGCACCTCAAACCTGGCATTTCATAATAAAGTGAAGATATTTTATTTTGTACAATATTTTTAATGCTGACAAAAATTTTAAGAAAAAAAATTGTTTTTTCTGTTCTCCCATTTATATCGAATGTTCAAGTTCAAGTATTCGTAAAACCTTGTTATATACCTTTTGGAAATTGTGTATATGCTTTACCAGCCCTAAAACTATTTTCTTTAAAAAAAAAAAAAAAAAAAAAAAAAAAAAAAAACTAGTTTCATACAATTATAACTGTGTGTACCAGGCATGAGATTTCGGTGACTTTCTATCCTTTTGTTATTTTCTAATAATTAAAAATTAGATATTTTTTATTACTAATTTTTTAGGACGTCAACATTCGTAAAAAAAAAAGTGAAAATTTAAGTATTTGTCAAAGATAATGCTTACCCTATTTAATCCTTCTCCATCCACTATGTTTTTAGCATAAGAGTTCCAATTAAAAAAAGCCACTGCAGTGGCCTTTCATCGTTTTAACCAGCAATTTTGGCCAAAATTGATTTTTACACAGTGAAGCATTTTAATTATAAATTGCACATTTTAAAGCTTGTACACTAATTTTGTTTATACCGGCCTTAACTTATAAAGAAATTTTACTGATTTAAATAAATTTGATTTAAATAGACTATAGGGAGGACTGAGAAAGTGGCACTGTTCAATGTCTGTAATCAAACGATGACTTACACTACATGTATAATGTGTTCTTCTGAGTGCAATATATAAATTAATCTTTTCTCAGTAATTTCTTATGTTAACTTTATGCCAAATTTTGGAAATGTGGTCTTTAAACCTAATGGAAACACTTGGTTCTACTAAAATTGCTGAAAAATAGCTTGATATTTGAGCGTTTTGCCTCCTAACAAATGCTATGAAATAGGGTCCACATGCCATTTAGGAACACTGAGAAAAGATAAATAAATGGCGTATGAAATTGAACCATTCCATTGCTTGTGTAAAGCAGTAGCTGCTATTTGTAGATATATAAAACTACTGTCGTGTTGCTGTGTTATTGATAAGTACTCAATTAATATATTTTTCTTTAATTACATTGTGTATGTATATTTATTTTTGTCTTCTCGTCGTGTGTACATGCTAAATTAAATTTAGTGCAATAGTAATATTGTATTGCAGTAATTTTAGCATCTTCTGAATTTTTTATCATTTATTATATTATATATATAAATATTTAAGATATTTTAATTTTAGCCCCCCCCCCCTTCCTTAAAAAATTTAAGTACATAAATTGTTTGCATCAAACACCTAAATTTAACATTAATCTGTATATCATATTACTGATTTTTCTGTTTGTATATGTTGCATCTTTAATTCTTAGAATTTTCTAATTTAACAATTTATATGATTAAAATTCGTTAAGACTAATGCTTACAAAATCATCGACATAAGCTAGAGAGATCTGCAAACAAATAAAGATGCACTATCGAAATATTTTCAACACATTGGTGTTTACTGAAATTTTAAATTTCTATCAAAATTAGTGCAAGTATTTGCTTCAGTGTTGAATTCCGACATTTTTCTATGGGAAGATTTCCCTTCCCTCGGCTATCCCCTGATTTCATCACCGCTTTGCTTATTCTGGTGTTTAACAATTTTATAGCATTGCATCTGTATCAATTACCAGTTATTTATTTTTTTTATTTTTTTTTTTTTTGGGGGGGGGGGGTGTTGAGGGAGAATGGGAGAGGTATCTTTTATCTGTACAGCAAATTTTTTCTAATGAAAACAAATTTTAAAGTCCCACAGAATGATTTTCGATACTGTCTACGATGCTAAATTTTCGCTATCTTAGTTGATTTTGCCTGTACTTCATTTAGGTAAAAATATTTCATACTGCATTAGATAAATAGTTATATTTAATATTATATCAGGTATAAGATGATTATTATATCCTGATAAATGTTGTAGTCAATTTAGGTTTCTACAATCTTTCTGTTAAAAAAAATAAGAATTGTAACATAATTTGGTTGATATTCTAGAGGTAATTTTGTAAACTGAGATAATGCTGTATTATATAAATTCTGTTGACTGAAAACACATGCTCATGTGATAATGTCTAAGAGCTGGGTTAAAATTGATTATCCTAATATTACAGACAGTAGAGTAGGCTGTGCGAAAATAACGAATCCTCTGCAATTTATTCATTATTAAAGTATAGATTTAATAACAGATTAGGCAACAATTTTATAATTTTCTCAGTATTTAAAAAATAAATTTCTTTGATCAGAGTCTTTTTGAGAATATAATGCAAAATCAGAAATGAATTTTTTTGTTTTTTTAATGAAATTTTGAATTTAATGAATAATATTTTAGACTCTGAAATTATCATTAACTTTTTCATATTAAGTATATTTAAATATTGTTATCAAACTGAAATTTTTTTTTATAAAATTTCTCTCTTAATTAAACTTTTTATTTTAACAAAATTTCTGAAATCTGTTTTAGAGCCTATTTTGTTGATGACTTATGGTGCCTCCATGACAAGACATCAGACCAAGTCTCAAAGCCGCTGAGTGAAAAGTGTGCCTCTTCTGTTTGATGAGATACCACATGACAGAAAACTATTCTATCCATAGCTTGGCAACTTTTTCACCTATTGACCTCCAAGTAAGATTTTATATGCTAGCCTCTAGCATTGGCAAGGCATTCCCAGGAGCCATCATAGTCTTATCTGAAATGACTGCATCTGATGCTTCTAAACTAATGGGGAACTGGTACTGTACAGTTGAATAAATATTCCTGCTGTGTATTAGTTTATTTGAATAGTACACATAAGCAATATTTTTTCGACTATTAAAGAAATGTACACCGGCAAGTAAAATGAAGAAAGCTCTATTCACCAGCAACTGCAGGAAAAAAGTTTTGCCGATAGTATGTATTTATTATTGTATTATTCACATTTTTATTAATATTAAGGTTTTTATGATACTTTGCCTTTCCTAAATCTAGCCTAGTGTTGGACTATAAAGAGATGTTTTTCTCTATTATATGGACGTCTTAATTTTTTTCAGTTGTGTTGTTTATCGATGGCTCCAGTCAATTTAAGAAGTCAAATTAAGCCAGTTAATGCCACTCTTTTAAGAATCGTTTACTGGTAAAGTGGGGTTAGTCAGCATTAAAGGGACCCTTCACTCATGTGAAAACATCCGCTTGTTAATGTTAAATCAATGGACAGGTTCTTTTTTAATTTGAATACTTTTAAATGATTTTTTTTTATATAGGATATCTGAGGATGACCTCTAATATGGCAAATATTTACTTTTTTAATTTTGGTTGAAATTGTTTTTTTATAAAGGTACTTTCACTTTCGGAAATGGTTTCAAAAATAAAAGTATCTTTATTACAAAAATCTAAAAAGTAAAAAATAGCCATACTAAAGATCGACCCCAGCTATCCTATGCAAAACAATCGTTAAAAAATATTCAAATTGAAACGAGAAATTAGAAAGGAACCTGGCGATAGGTTTTTAACATTAGCGAGTGGGTTTTCATGCATTGAGTTGTGCTTATAATACAGGGTAATAAATTTTTTCTGGTGTAGTGGCATATGTCACACAGAAACATGCATCTCTGATACTTATTATAGGTCTTATAGTGGCTCCTCTACCCTCAGTCTCAAATTAGTAGTTTTCTAGTTCTCTTGCCCCACCTCCCCTTAACTTTGCAGATTTCTTAAGATATATTCTTGCTCTTCTGTCTTTCTCCCATGACAACTTGGTTTCTTTCAGCAAGGAACATCAACCCTATCTCTTCCTCATTCCTTACATACATAAATATTTTATAACTAAAATGAACATTCAATGGACCCCATGTAGAGTATTCTATTATAGGACCATTAGGTCATCTTCCTTAAATTTGCTTTTAGTCTTTTACTAGGGGCTCCTCACCCTTATAATGCATGATTTATTTACAATCATTAAGGAAATGAACTAATTTTATTAAAACAATGTTTTCTTTTCAACAGTATATGCTTCTTTTTAGTTGAAATTCCTTTTTTTTAATTATTACATTTTGAAAAAAAAAATTATTAAACAGATCTCATTATATCTCATCCTTGTTTTTAAATTCAATGATTTATAAATATTGTGATTTGAAATTTATATTAACTTATCATTCTATACATTATACAAAATGATATAATATAGATTGCCTGTCTGTTTGTAATTTACTTAAAATTTTTATTGGTAAATTAAAATGAAAATCAAATCAAAAGTTGTGAAATGTTAGAGCATTTTTAATTTCTGTATCTAAAAAACTTTGAAACTGTATTATGAAAACTTGTGTTCAGTTAAAAAAAAAAGAGGGCAAGGGAAGGCCTTTTACAAAATCATAATGTCTGGATAAAATTTTTGAAAAAAATATCAATCCAATTTTAGCATGATCTAAGACATAGAAAACATAATATTGACAATTTTAATCAGTGTAGTTTAAATGTGTTTATTTCTTAAACATTTGGTGATATTTGTTAAAAAATCTCTGCATTACTTGTTGCGCTGGCAAGTTCTGTTTATATTTTGAAGAGTTGTGACTAGCTTGTAACAGCTTATGGTGACTTCCAAGCAGTCATAAATATTTATAACAGTCACAATTTTCTGACAATGTTTGTTTCTTTTGTATCACCTTCAGTAGGATTTGCGACCGTGACTCAAGTTCTGTTAGTAAATATTAAGGCTTCATCAATGCTTAAAAATGATATGGTAGATACTTTTTCTGTACAATCGAAATTCAGCACTCTGTCGCCAAAATTAGTTATTCTTTGGAAACTTTATTGCTGCTATTTACACCTTCAATGCATGATATTGTTTATAAGTCTGGTTTGCCATTGCTCATATATGAAATCTGTATTTATTAGAACTCATGAACATGTGTTTAAAAGATTAAACTTTGTACTCTTTTGATGTTTAATTCTTTGGGATATTTTTTTTCTTTTTACTGTTTTATTAGATATTAATTCTTCTTTTTGTTACAATTAATTCAGCATCTGACATACAACAGGGGTTAAGAATGAGCCCCCCCCCCCCTCTTTCAAATGTTAGAAGAATTTTAAAAGAATGCTGAAGAACATATTTATAAAAAGTTGTGATTGTGTCTAAACTGCTTATTGCATAATTGCAATTTTATAGCATGACAGTGTTTTGTTTTAAAAAAATGTTTTAAGTTATTATTTGTTTAATTTACAATAAAACGTTAATTATAGTATTTAATTATTATATTAGATTAACAATTTAATTAATTTAACAATTCATTACTGTTATAATAGTATTACACTAATAAAAATTAATAAATTTAGTAAAAAATAATATAAAAAATCAATAAAATTAATAGATAATTATTAAAAAATTATACTGATAATTTTAAATTCAAATTTCTCTCATTTTTTATTATACTGGTAAGTTTATTTAATGTGTAGGTTCTTATTTATTTTTGAATCCTTGAAAGTCTTTGATTTTTATCTAAACAAATGTGTATGATTCCTGTATGTTCTTATTGCATGTTGAACTACAAGAAATCGACAATACAGCCTTTATTTTACATTAAAAAAAAGGTACTACTCTATTATGCCGTCGACCACTTTTCATAACAAAAAACTATCGCCAAATTGTAAGATTAAATGCCAAAAATGCAGTCCCACTTACTTGATGTCAGAAGCATTATATGTGTCTGTTATGTCATCAAGTGGTTTTTAATTCGACATTTGCGTGTATTTTTCATTATGTTTTACTGATTTATTAGTTATTTCATTAATTAAAATAACAATTGAGTCCTTAAATTCTTATATTTTATTTATTTATTTATTTTGATATTCGAATGGCAACGTTCTCCCGTTTGTTTGGCGTTACAGATTGGCGATAATTTTTTGTTATGAAAAGTGGTCGACGGGATAATAGAGTAGTACAAAAAAAAAAATATGTTTTCAGTGTTACAGTGGAAGTTTATTTGAAAATGACCCTTGTCAATTTATCTACTTTTATTTCATAGTCAAGTAGATCTGAAAATTCCCAGTTGCCTTTCACCACATGACGTCTAAACAAAAAATGTGGCAACTAAATAAAGTTTTTAAAAACTTTCACTTTTTCTAAAAGTATTCCAATTTTAAAATAATTTGACCCACATTTTTATACTTGTTTTATACTTTTTTACCCACAATTTAAATGGGTTGGGTTGATTATTGACGGCCAATTATCGACACTAGGGATATAGGCCCGGGGGGAGTGCCCTTCGTGGGGGTCTTTCTAATCCACACACAATATAAATGGACATTTTTTCAGAGGCTTTTTTAACTGTTGCAATCTATATGTATTGTAATCTATATTCATCTATTTAATTCGACAAAAATTAAGATTGTGAAAAAGTGGCTACTATTCCACAAAAGTCAGCAACTAAAATTCTCGATTTTCAAGTTTGTAGTCAAGTTGAACTTATGCAGTTACTAGTCAATAAAGAGAAAAAAAAAACTTTTTCAAATCATGATTTCTTTTGTTTGCAGATAAAACAAGAATATTTTGAAAATGTATTTAGCTGTCTTATGAAGCTGGAAGATTACACAAAAGCAAATTAATTACTAATGATCATATACAATAGCATATAATTCTGCTAAAATCCAACACAATCACACATAGCTGTACAATATATGGCATAACATTAATTTTGGATCCATTTGTGACCTGTAAGCTGAAAGAAAAGTTCAATAATTATGAAAAAAAAGTACTTATTTACCCAGTTGCTTTTTATTTTGTCTAATTTTTGAGAAATACTTATACAAATCAAGTTTCTATAGTACAAACAATTTCTATATATTTGTAAGCATATATATCTTATTTTTTTCGTGCATGCCACACCTTCATTTTTAATATCCTCTGTTATTAGTTTTTAGCTCACAGGCTATCAGAGCCCTAGAGCTAATATGCCCACAGGTTCTGTATGTACATAATGCAATAACTCTTGATAGAATTATCCGATTTGATACAAATTTTGTATATAGGTGCTTCCCTGATTAGTTTTGGAGGTTCATTGGTTAAGTATAACCCCCCCCCCTCTTAATTTATTGTTCATTTCTTTATTTTCCAAGGGGAATTATTCTTTGAAATAAGAGTACAATATACAATTAGTGTGAATAACCTGTGAGCTTAATGCCATCAGTTTAACTGGACACTTTTCTTTTTATTTACAACTGTGCCACTTTTTAGAACACTCGAGTTATGCCCATTCAGGCTCTGCAGCCTCTAAAAACATATAACATGCTCTGTCTTAAAAAAAATTACCCAGTTATGGAAGACTGAATTATATAACGACGATCTTCTGTAATCGGGTTACTATGTTTTACCATTCAACTGGGACATTTTTATATTCCCATGGCCTGATCCACTGCTGGCGTGTCAGCTGATGGCTGTTTTTGGAACTGAAAAGTAAGGTCAATTCACAATTTAAATTCAGCTTGTATATGTATTCAGCTTGTAATTCAGCTTGTATAAAATTAAAATGGTTGAGTAAAAAATGTAATTGCCTCTTGGACGACTTAATAACAATATTCTTCCTTTGGGTTTGATGCTACAAAAATTCATCTGTTTGTGAATAGCATTCAAACATGGCATTGAAAAGCATGTGCTCCAATATAGAAGCTGTCACTGCTTCATGGCATCTTCTGTAAATAAATAATAATTTAAAAAAAAAAAAAAACCTATTTTCCAAAACAAATCTTAGATTATTTTCTGAGACAGGAAATGTTTAAACAAAAAAAACGACAGATTTTATCATACAATATTGCATAACTTTCATTTATTCATAATTTGTCTTTGTTGAATTATTGCTATAGATTTAAAAAAAAAAAAAAAAAAAAAAAAAAAACAAGAACAAAAAATCATGCGTCAAGCATAGATTATGTAACACTTTCCAACGCTTCCCAAATAATTTTACAAATCATTACCGCTTAATAAGCTGAAAGATAACATCTAAGTAAAGATTTAGAGAAACAATGTAAAGGTAGAATTTGTATGAGTGTTCTGATCAGTGGATTAGAGAGACTGGTGTGAACTATTCGACAATTTTTAATTGATAAAAACAAAGTTGCTTGCGAAGGTTTTGGAATTCCATGCTGTAAATTTCACGCTTTGTGATTTTAGCACTCATTGAATAAAGTCTGCTTTAGGTGGATAAATAAATATTTTATCAGCGCCTCTACAAATGATCACTTCTGTAGAAACTATTATATATATATATTGAACAAAAATTGCATGTTTATTCTGACCATTAGGGTTTAGACCTCCGAGCAAAACATATATTTTTTTATCTATTCTATCTTGTACTCTGGACCTACTTTCATGTCGTATGGAGGATTTTTGTTAAGGAAGAGCGGGGTAGAATGGGAAAAATAGGCTAAATCTGGCAAAAAATTCTTACTTTTTCAAAGATTTAGATTGGCAACCCTCCCCTGCACCTCCTGCATATGCCCATGTGTGTATCACAAACTAAATAAATAAATGTGATTATTGTCAGATCTATTCATTTGAATTCAAAATATAAAATTGAAAGCATTGAAATACATTTGCATTTATTAGATTTATATGTAATGTTAGACGCTATGGGTACTGAATTCTATGTCAAAACAGTGAAGTTTTGTGAGTACTGTGTCAAAACAGTTCAATTTAAACATAAATAACTTATGAGCTACAACGATGGCTCTAATATACAAGGAAAAATATAATTTATAAAAGATAGTTTTAAATTCCAGTGCATTTTATGTCCTACTAGCTGATTTGCCCGACACTGGCCGGTGAAATCGGCTTAACTACTCAAAATACGAACAAATAAAACATGACAAACTATAGCTACGTACATTTTTCTTTCTAGCGGTGCAATCTGTTAAAAAAATATTAATGTTATCTCTTTAAAAAAAAAAAAAAATCGAAACTTCAAATTTGTGTTTTTTTATCTGCATTAGCTTAACTATTTGAAATATGAAAACAAATACCCACTTTATCTGGGTACCTTTGTTTCTTCAGTGCTGCAGTCTGTTTTAAAAAATATTAACCCTTTCAAAAAAATTCACTTCCGAACAATATTTCGGGGGTTTTCGTTTTTCATACATTTTTTTAAAATGTGCATCAATTCTGGAAATCAAAATACGAAAAAAAAAAAAAAAAAAAAAAAAAAAACATATCTACGTTCATTTTTCTGTCGAACAGTGCAATTTGTTTGAAAAAAAAAATCAATTTTAACCCTTTAAAAAAAAAGTGTTTTCGAACGTCACTTTTGTGGTTTTTGTCTTTTCTGCTGCGTGCAGACTTTAAAAATCAGCATTCATTTTCCTGTTTCAAAATACAAAATAAATATTCAATTAATGAGAGTTCCATTTTTCTTTATAACAACATGTTGGGTTTAAAAATATATTAATAATAAATCTTTTAAAAAATATATTCCTTTCCGGAACTCACTTCACGATTTTGCCAGACTTTATTCTTTCTCAGTGTAATGAAAAGATGGATTTTCACTTAAAAATACAGGGTGTTTCTACGATCATGGGATGAATGTGGAGGGGTGGTACAGGACACTGTAGCAAACAATATTTGTATAGGAAAGCAGTGTCGCAAATCTATTTATGTAGTCAAAAATACAGGGCCTCTCACTCCAATCCAAGATTGTGTTTTTGTTCATAACTTTAACAGTAGTGAAGATATTTTAACGAAATCCTTACAATATGCATATGATTCATACAAAGATGAGTCTGTTGCAAATTTTGTTAAAATATCTTCACTACTGTTAAAGTTATGAACGAAAACGGGACTTCGGTACTGTATTTTTGACTATATAAGTGAATTTCGACCCTGCTTTCCTATACAAAAATTGTTACTCTTGCAGTGTCCTGTACCAGACCTCCAGGTTTGTCCCATGATCATAGAAACACTGTATAAAATCATATAAATTCGAGGATGTACACTGTCAAAGACAGTAAGGCTCCCCCCAACATTCAGTTCGTTTGGACAGATTTTCATTTAAAAATATAAAATCATTCAACAGGTATGTTTTACGACTGCATCACGGGCCTGGAAACATCGTGCGGGTCAACAAGTTTAATATAGTTATTCAAATGAATTAATCACTGTTTATCCAAACTTTATAATTGTTTTTTGGATTCTTTTGTCATTGTCGGTATCTATAGCATTTACGGTACCCTTGTTTTCTAAACTTAAAATTATGAAAAAAAGGAATAAAAAAATAAATGTGTTTCATGATGGTGCAAGACAGACTTTATGTATTGTATTATTTTCTCTGAGGAAATGAAATGTTTCCGATTAATGCAGTATTCTGATCAGAAAGGTTCCATTTTCAAAGTTTTATTGTATTTCGAATTTTATTTACATAGCTGTAAACCTTACTTATTTTTCAAGTTAAATAATCATATTTTGAACCAGAAATTTTATTTAATAAATGTAATCAAATAAGAACCCTATAGAAACAAGACACATCTTATTAAATACATTTTTTAGTTTGAAATATGTTTATTTGACATGGGAAAAAAAAAACCTGGAAAATTGGCAGCTATGCATGTATACTCATTGAAACAACAAAAAAAAAAAATCTGGAGAAGGGGGACATAGGGTGCCAACTGAAGTTTTGCACACAAGTGCCAGATACTGCTGGCACGCCCCTGTCCTAATGTACTAGACACTGATCAAAATACAATATTCTCAAATGTATTTTTAAATGTCATAGTATGTAGAAGTATGTTATTAAATTTCAGAATAATATTTTATAAAAAGAAAACGCTTCATTTTCCCTTTTTTCAATATATGTAAAAAAAGAAGTTAATAAATTATGCTTAACACTTGTATTACATACTTGCAGGACTTGACTTGAAATAGAACCATCTCAGATTCAGAGTTTAATAAATGAAAGAAAAAAAATAGTTAAAAAATATCATTAAGGTAAAAAATGGAATATAGTTTGTGTACAAATTTTATCTGTCAATGTTATCACCCCAAATATATATGAACTTTTAAATAGAAATGTTTTCACATCTATATTTTTTAAAATTAACCTTACCTGCATAATTTTGAAATAGTTATCAAAGTACAAAGGGAAGCAAGAAACTACCATCACTTATACTAATTTATAATTTTATTGAATTATAAATCTCATTCATGAAAATAACTTATCTGTAGAAATATTTTATAAGGTTTTGAACAGACAGGTTTTTGACATGACAATAAACCAGGGTTACTCAAAAACCTGCCAACACTGATTTATTTACTATTACTACAAAGTCATAAATAATAAGAAAAAAAAATTACAGTTTAAAATAATTTAAATTTTATTTACTAGGGTAACAAAAGTGTGGGAGAAAATAGAAACTTCAAGAAGGATTAAAAATCTACATAGATAACAAAAATTAGATGTTACCAAGTAATTTCTTATAGTTATTAAACAATACTTATTAAGCAGAAAATTATGAAAGTTATTGCAAAAGTTTAAAAGAAAACCTCAAGAAAATAATATAATTGTGGGGATTTTGAATACCCTAGATTTTATAAATGTTCATACATTATTCAACAAAAATTGAATTAAAAAATCCCCTTAAATTTAAGCAGAAAAAGTCTGCATACAGCATTCAGTTATTTACCTTTGAAAAAGCTAAATAACTGTCTTTAAAAGGAAGCAATGAAATAAAATAGTATAAGTATTTTATTATTATGAAATAACTAAATGAATACAACCTCTTCAACAATTCTTTAAACTTAAAATCTTGTTAAATCATAAATGAACAAAAGATAACAACATCAACAAACTATAAACAAACACAAACATTTAAAACAGCGCCCCCTGGTGCTGCTTTAAAACTAAAACAAACATGATACAAGCTCCATCTGTTGATGAAATAATGAAACAGTGTTAAGATCATTTAAAAATATGGCTGTTATATTAGTTGAATAACTTTTAGGGAGAAAATCATTAATTCAAAAATTAGATTAAATAGTGGAAATTTATTATTTAAGAAAAAAAAAAAAAGCAAAATAAATACAAATGTTATATATATTTTTTTTAATCTAACATACACTTTAATGTCCATGATATAAGAATTACTTTAAATAATTTATACTTTGTTAGATTTTATTAATCTCTCTTTAAAAAGTATTTTCTTGCTATTGTCATTAAAAAGTAAAACAAATCTATTAAATAAAACGTTTTTGTTTATATTTACATTAGATGGATTAATATTTAAAAAAAAATTAGTTCCCTCAAGAAAACTAATCTCACATATATTTTTTAATGTCATAATTAAAAAGTAATGTTTCAGGGATCTTAACCATATAAAACTCTCACAAATAATGGAAAATAAATTCCATTAAAAAGAAAAAAAAGTTTAACTCACTTTGTTTCAATAGCTAAGAAATCATACTGAATTAAAAATGTTAATGTACTTAGATAATGAAGACAAGTGGAACTTTATGTACTATATATGTTTTGGGAAAAACTTTTTTATGACTATCATGTATATGCTGAGAATTGTTGGCTCACAAAGAAAATTTTACATCTTATACAACTTATAAGTTTATATTTAAAGCAAAAAGTTTATTGAAACATAAAAAAATAACACTACTTGCTGGTTATGAATATGACAAGGATATTTGTACAATTTTGTTCACAAAAAGTTGTAGTAAATATACACCAAAAGTTAATTCAATAGTTAAAATTTTGTTTTCTCCAACACAGATGAAAATTTTGGTTAATGTATCTAAAATTTCACGAATTAGTTGGCTAATACTATTTTTAGGGTTTTGTTCATCTCACGAAACCCTATTCGTTCCGCTATGTTGTCTGTCCGTCACAAAACCGGTTCTCAGAAACTATATAGCTTACAGACTTCAAATTTTGTGTACTTATAGCTGAAAACTACTACGAAGCTGAAATTCAGAAAAAAAAATCGTATTATTTTAATCAAACTTAGATAAAATGTGAAACTGTCTGCAAGCTCAAATAATTTCTTAAAATTTTTCTGCAAAAAAAAACGCTGCACCCCTCCCGAGTCTTATCAGGGGTCTGTCCAGACTTTTTCCCCAGGGTCCGGTTTTTGTGAGATTGTGAATAACTTTTTATATTTGTAAAAAATCTAATAATAATTTTGTGAATTTGAAATGATTGCTATATCCAGGTTCTTATTTATGCATTTTAAGAAGATATATGGATATAAAAAAGTCCTTCCGGCCTGTACCGGGAGGAAAAGGTAGCTTTCCTATACCTTCGTCTTAAAATTTTAGCTAATGTTACACGAAAACAGCAAGTTAAAATGCAAAAAAACGTTTACAAAAGATTCGTTAATACTGAATTTGAATAAGAATTTCGCCAAATTATTGAGCAATAGCCAAATTGGCTTCATTTATAAAGACTTATTTTGGTCGCCAAATTTGGCGATATTTCGCCAAATGTCACTAATTTTGCTAATTTTGTCACCAATGTCGCCAATTTGGGCGCTAACGTATATGAATATATAGTTTTATGCGTATGATTGGGAAAATTATTACAACAATGAAAGAAAATAATTTGTGAGTAATCGCGTTAATGTGCTGTTTTGTTTCAATATGTCAGCCACCCTAGAATTTCAAACTGCTCTATCTCAGCCATTTTTTAAGATAGAGGTAAACCAAAAAATGCTCTGGAATCCTTGTATCAAGGCCTAACACGTAATTAAAAAATAAATTTGAATTTTTAATTTTTTTGTATATTTATTTTAGTTTTAAATTTTTAAATGGCCGCCATTTTGAAACAAAATGGCGGACCAAGCTGGCCAACGAACTCGGTCGAGACATTGGTGACCTTAATACACACAATTAGTTTCATCAAAATCGATTTATAAATACGAGCGTTATCGTATGACATAAGTCAGATATATATATATATATATATATATATATATATGGATATATCTATATATATAAATCAACATTTGAACGGAGGGTGGTTTTGGGGTCTGGGGGTCATGATCGGTGAAAATATATCATAATTTTCCGGAACTGCTTTCCTCCGAACGGCTGCAATAGGTAGCTTTATACATTTTTGTATTGAAAGCTACCTAATACATATATTTTCTTTATATATGTAAAAGTGACAGGTTAGATTTTACTTTTAAATGATTAATTTGTTAAATGTTCGGTTTAAAGATAGAAAAATTTTGTGAAAAACCTATTTTTAAGACAAAGAATTTTGTGAAGGGTCCTGTTTAAGGGAAAATAATTTTGTGAAGGGTCCTGTTTTGAACTGAGAAATTTTGTGAAGGGTCCTTTAAAGGACCCAATTTTTTCCTAAACAGATCCCTGCTTATATCGCAGCTAACAGCAAAAATGAAAAGTTAAATGCGAGTGGAGTGCCACTAAGCAACACCACTAAAAGAAAAATATTAATTTACAAGCCTTATTAAAACTCAGTCAAGAAATGTAATGTAGTACAGTAGAAAGCCACTAATCCGCAAAGCTTGGTTCCAAGTGTTGTGCGGATTGGAGGCTTTTTGCGGATTACAGGCCATGTCTATTTAATCTTTGTTTACATTTTTTTTAATTCATATTTTGGACAAATTTAGATTGCTAATACTAAAAAATAAATAAATTACACATTTTAATATATAGATAAAGTAATAACTATGTAAAAAATAATTTATTATTTTTTAAATTTCTTAAATATGGCATCAATTGTTGTCTGTTTTAAGACATTTGGTTTATAGTGTTGAATTTTATCTTTAAGTAAGAGTTCAAAAGCAATATATATGTATTTTTTTATGTGTTTTTCAATTTTATAATTACGATTTAATGAAAAAATAAATAAATTATAAAATATATTGTCTAAGTAAGGATTTTTTACCATTAAAATTAAAAAAAAATCACAAAAGCTCAAATTGTATTTTACAAATATTGTATGAAGAAATGAATAAATAAAATAATATACTAATTAAATGTGCTTTCATTTTAAACTATAAAGAAGAATGTTATAAGATATATAATAGCTATAAATAAAGATAAGAAAAAGGTTAAAATGGGTGAAAAAAAATTTCAAAATTCAAAATTTTGTCACCATTGAAGCATTTTTCAAGAATTAAATTTCTTTGTTTACATTCATAAATTGATTGCGGATTAGAGGCCTTTGCGGATTACAGGTTTGCAGATTAGCGGCGCTCTACTGTATTGAATGGTATGCTTAATACAGACAACTAATGAATGAAAGAAAAACTAATGAAAATGAAAAAATATATATATTTATTAAAATGCGAAATATTTTAATCATTAACTTATATAAAGATATCAATTTATGATTGCTCAACAAAACCTATTTTATTAATCTATAAAATAACTGAAATATAAATAAATGAATGTTAAAATAAAAAGTTATTAGTCCATGATTGGAAGAGATGAACTCTTACTGATCAGTTTATCTACTGTTTTTGAGACAAACCATTCCTTAATATTGTGACTTTTTCTTAAAGAATGCCAGTCACTCTGCTTAAGGGGCTACTTCACTCAGATGAAAACACCCGCTCGCTAATGTTAATCCTATGGAGGAAATTTTTGAAGATATCTCGTTCGCATTTCAATATTTTTAAATGATTTTTTTTTTGCATTGGATAACTGAGGTCAATCTCTATGCACGCTCTTTTCTACTTTTTCGATTTTGATTACAAGTTTTTTTGATTAAGAAACTTTCACTTTCGAAACCGGTTTTAAAAGTGAAAGTATCCCCAATAAAAAAAAACTGCTACAAAAATCGAAAAAGTAAAAAGGAACGTGCATAGAAATTGACCTCAGCTATTGAATGCAAAGAAAATCATTTAAAAATATTGAAATGCGAACGCGATATCTTCAAAAATTTCCTCCATAGGATTAACATTAGCGAGCAGGTTTTTTCGTCTGAGTGAAGTAGCCCCTTAACAAATAATTGGTTCAAAGCATTATTAATGACAGAATCACATCTTGTTGGCAATGGTCCATTTACAGATACCATCATTTCGTGGTGGGCTGTTTCTAAAATAATCTGCAGCACTGTTTCTGCTAATGGCTCTGGCAGGAGAAAAAAAAAAGAAGCATTGTACTCGTTTTGGCATACGCACCGCACTTACAATATTTTTAAGCATTTCTAGCAAACTTTTTTTTCCTCCAGTTGAAAAATAGTCTGCAGACCTTCTCAAGAGTCCGCGACGTGCGTCGCACCGATTCTCCACCCAGGGTCTTGATTTTATATACATATATATATATATATATAAAGAAATTTGTAAAAAAAACATCAAAACTGTCTGCAAACTTTGAAAATTTTCTGCAGATAGCATTCGCGTGTTTGTCTATATTATCTGATTCTGATTTTAATATAGAGAGATTTTTAAAAAATCTAACAGCTTTTTTCTATTAAATTTAAACATTTTTTGTTATAGCTAACCATTAAAAATCCACAGTAAAATTCTTTCTACAATAATTAATTTTCTATTGAAAGATTTTCACGTGACAAATGAAATAAAAAGTTTCGCCAATTGAAAACAGTTTAATATGACGTCATATTGGTAATAAAATGGAAAATTTCAAACATTTCTCAATAATACAAGGAGTATGAGTATGTGTAAGTACAGAAAGCAGGTTAATATGGTGTCACTAGAGAAATTAAAAAGAAAATTAATCTGACATCCTATTGGAAGTTTAGCGGACTTTTTCAAATGTTTGAGAATAATTCAAAGAGAGTATCCATATGAGTAATAGATAAAGCAAGTAGATATGATGTCAGCAAGTGATTATAACATCATATCTCATATGAGTTTGAGGAATGTATTCAATCATGATAAAAACCAGATTATGAAAATATTGGCATATTTTAACATTTAGAAGGTCTCTATACGACATGTTTAATTCTGAAATTGATTTTTTTTTTTTTAATACCGCATTTAGTCCACATGACAGATTATAATAGCGGGCTTAGCCTGCTATCAGACCAGTTCAGATTTTTGAAAAAACAAGGAAAATAGACCGGTAAATTTTTACTTTATAAAAAACATGACATTTAAAAAAAAATGAAATTTATTTGGATTTATTAAAGGATAAAGTGTTTTGAAAGAAATATTAAATGAAACTCTTTGTGTGATCTTCGATCACACTTACCCACTTGTTGATAATTAGCCAAGATATTAATTAAAACTCTAATGAACAAGGTTCAGCTTCTCTTAGTTTGTTGGCTCTATGATCGCTTCCAACATGTCCGGGGAAAACGTTCTTCAGGAACAGATTTAATAAACATTCAAGGGAGGGGGGGGGGGGGGGGGGGTTTGACATTTTAAAATCGCAATTGCCTATGGAGTTACAAAATATATAGATATATATGTGCATTTTCACGCTATGTTTCTGGTACTAATAGTATTTTACTTTAAAAATAAATAACAATATTTACTGTTTAAAAAAATTATTTTATGATGTTAGTTTTCACATTTTCCACAAAATTCATGCTTGCTCCAGGGCAAAGAAATTCCAGTTTTGGTCAGAAGTAGTATTATAAGTGTTTTCAAGAACAGCCTCAAATATATTCAAATTAAAATACTGCAGAACATTCAGTATATTTTAAAAAATAATAAAAAATCTCTTAACACCAATTCAATTTCAAATTGTATACATGTTTAAGTGGTATTGCTGGATTATTTATGTTTAAAATAAATTCAAATAATGATGTTTATATAAATAAAAATATTTTTGTTGCGGCATGTTTGCGCATTTAAAAAAGCATTGTAATTTTAATAACACATTATAGATTTAGTGTTTTAAATCATGGCAATGTTTTATACAGAAACTTCTTGCAGTAAAATTTATTTAACCAAGGTTGTTTTGTTTCAAGGGGTATCTCACTAATTATATGGAATTATAAGCGTTATGAGGACTCATTTAACATTGAATGTAAGAAGGATAAAGTATGACTGGATATATATATATATATATATATAAGTAGAAATGATAAATATTCCTTATATATTAATGGAAATAATATACCATCCTGGCTTACAGAAAATCAGTTTGATATGTCTAAGTATAAAATAAAAATTCTTAAATTATTACATTAATTTTCTTTTAAAAAACATAGTACATTTAACAGTGATAGTAACAAGTTCTTATTTTAGCTAAAATGGTATATTAATTAAATGTATCAACAGATAAAATTATGCTATTAGTAATTTATTCTTAAGAAAAGTCTTCTTGTCTTATTAATAGCATCAAGGTGTATAAAATATTACAAAAAATACACCAAGCTGTTAAAATTATTAAACATACAAGTAAATATGATTAATTTTTATTTTACCTTATTTCCAATTTAACGTTTATAAAAACTACAATAAATATATAGTTTTAAAAAAGGATAGCAGTTAAATCGCTCTTCTGTACACCTCTTAAATAATTACTTTATTATACAACTTTAACAAAAGTATTTTTCGTTTAATTCACAAAAAGGATTAGATGTATAAAGATAAAAAATAACTAAAAAAAATTAAAGCACAAAACTATAAATAAATTTAGAATAAAGAATATTAATTACAAATAAAAAATTAAATATATCCGATTTATACTCTTTACGTAACTAATCTAATACTTGAGCATTATTATTATTATTTTTTTTACCTTGCTATGCAACTACAGGCATAATAAATGCAGCACAATTTTTAAATATTATAAACTAAAATTGTAATAATTAGATGAGCGTTTGATGTTGTGTTATAAAGCAGAAAATTAATAACTGGCTTATTTTACAACATTATTGCTAATAAAGATTAACAATTTAACATGCACGCTTGACAATATAAAATGATAATAAAATAAAACAGAACGTCTTGCATTTCTCTTTTTAAAAATTATCACAAATAAATCAGTATCTGCTATAGCTACATGTATCAAAGCAACCCCCCCCCCCTCCCCAAATCAAAATCAAACCCGTATTTAATTTTAAAAAATTAACTCAGCTTTCTAATTAAATGTGGAATGAACAACAGCATTAGCATTTCAGAATGGCGATAGCGTAGCGACTGAGCCACGAGCGATCCTTTCAAGTTCGGTGCCACATTTTGTATTTCATCTCGAAATGCCTCTATCGCCAAATTTTTTCGCCAAAGTGGCCCAAACGACGGGAGATTCTAAATTCGTCGTCATCGATATCTGTCAACATTCAGCATATCTGACGAAGTTTGTAATCTTGACCGAAGTGAACGGAAAGTTCTAAAGGACCGCCCATTTGTGTAGTGTAGTTTTCGTCAATGTGTTTGATGGAGGCGTTGGGCGTAAAATTTGCACAGAAAGGAAAAGCCTCTATATATAAAT
Organism: Maratus michaelseni; assembly: GCA_963931845.1. NCBI lineage: Eukaryota > Metazoa > Arthropoda > Arachnida > Araneae > Salticidae > Maratus > Maratus michaelseni. Next base: position 232,711,893 of record OZ007600.1, read on the forward strand.
TTTCTGTAGGAATCTATAGTTATTTTTATATATATAAAAAAAGCATGTGAAAATTTGTGTTTTATAAAAAATTAAAGATGTTTTTATACTATCTTTATACTATGTATTTTATACTCATTTTAAAAATGTTTTTACAAGGAAAAAAAAATCAATTTATATAGTTTTTAAATGGATGCTTGTTTATCGTTTTAAAATGCTTTCGGATTTCCGACTTTTATAAGAATTTTATTATTTATTATTGAAACAATACAAGTTTAGTTTCAAAAGTAGGTCACTGAATTTTTAATTAGGCACTATTAATAATATATATTTTATACAGTTCATCTAAGTAATTATTATTATTATTATATAATAAGCTTTTGGGCTAATTTATGTACGTGTTAACTTTCGTGTAGTGCATCAATTTTTGAAAAAATATACACATATTTCTGACTAAAAATTAATAAGAAAGAATATATATTTAATTTCTCACAAAGCAAAATTCAAAATAATGGGGTTGTTAAAACTTACTTTATAGTTTTATGAAAGGGGGTGGTTACATGATTTTTAACACAGCAAGCTTTAAAATTTCTTATTTCCATTACATTCTTAAGTTTTAATTTTCTTACCTATTTTAAAACAATTTTTTTTTCAAAATTTCCAACAAACTCAGTAATAAAAAGTGATATTTAAATAAATCTTTGATAAAACAGCGTAAAAAAAAAAAAAATATGTCGATTGTGATGGAAAAATACGAGATAATTAAATGATAGTTTTGTCATTTGTCAGAAATTTTTTACTCCAGTAACAAAAAAATCTACTCCCACCAGCTTTTGTTAACAGCTTTTTATAACATCTTTTCTCCCTTTGTTTCTATTGAACATGCTTTTACAGTATTTGGGTTTGCTCTTGTCTTGTTACACAACGAGACTAGACTTTCCTTAACACTTTGAGGGGCGGTGGTATATATTATATACCACCTAATTTTAATCCGATTCAAACTAGAAACTTTTAATAAAATTTTACTCTTTTAACTTTGACGGGAAAAAGGTTAAAAAATTGCTGTTCATTAATTTGAACTAAATTCTTTCGTAAATACCGGTGTGAATTCGACGTTACAGGAACACAATTGCTTGCCCCTGAAAAGGTTAAACAGAGATCTCTCGTTTTATAATGAGGGTTTTCTGTTCTGTCCACCACATCTGGGGTGCGACAAAAAGATTTTTCAGTAATGAAGAAATAAGTCATTTAATATAAAAAAATGTTGTTCAGGAATGTTAGAAAAATATATCGCTCAATATCAAATGATGATATTCAGCAATGACAGAAAAAGATATCACTTAATGTCAAAAAATGATATTCAGGGATGTTGGAAAATATTGGCCAACATTCACAGATGTCAAAAACTAATATTCACAAATATTATTTTAGGGGGGGTCATTTAACGTTGGCCAATATCAAATTTTGATATTGGCCGATATTACATTTTGTTATTGGCCAATATCTTTGTGCTACTTGGGTTCATGTGAATATGTTAATAATTTTGACATGCAAATATCTCCCGTCACATTGTGTTTCTGAATAAAATTCTTGATTTCCGCACAAACATATTCGATTGCATTAATATCGCAATGATAAGGTGCCAGTCTCAATGTTGTAATTTGTAAATCCATTTTGTGGGAGCATAGAGTCAAACTTATAGGATTTTGTGCGAGGCTGATTTAGTTTAACTAATTCCAATAATTCAGTTTTTCGCAAATCATTTGAATATGGAATATTATTAGAGGAAAGCCAATCCATAATGTCATCCTTTCTATTCGATGAGTTTGGCACTTTATTTACCTGGACTGAATGGTAAAGAGTATTATCAATTACAACCACAGCATTTTTAGGAAGGTTTGGAATCAACTTTTCTGCAGCCCATTTTTCAAAAACTCCTGGAATTCATTTGTCCGTGATAATCTCCACTTGAAGAGCTGGCTTTATATAATAAATTGGAGTTCGGTATAAATCCCATATCCCCTCCGGCACACAATTCGTCTTGATGCATTTCCACTTTCAATGACACCAAATATGTCATTTGTTTGCCAACATTTAGTACCAAAAGTTAAGTTGCTATCGATCCATGTTTCATCTAAATACACAATCGGCTTGTTCTGTTCTCTGTGTCGTTTTATACTTCTTAAGAATTGTGTTCGAGCCAAAACTATGTCACTTCGTTCCATTAGATGTTTTCTCTTATTCTGAGATTTCTTAAAAATGAATCCTATTTCGTGCAGAATCTTTCTCAAAGTTTCCCTTTGCCACGAAAAGTTTGTTTTTCCTTTAATACTGGAATCAGTTAAGGAATTGTAGGAACTATTTTATTAACCTCATAAAATTCATGAATTTTTCGTCGAATTACATCACAATCAAAATTATCTAAAGCACTGTTTTCAATAGTACTCTTTTTTTTTTTTTTCAGTTTCTTGGATGATATAAACTTTGGAGTTTCTTCTCCCTTTGATTATTTTCGAATTATTTTTATGCTGAATTCCGATATACCAGTTATTTCACTCGCACGTTTTACGAACTGCGAAACTGGAACAATAATTTTTCCTCCTAAAGCTTCCTTGTCGCAAAATTAAATTACATTATGCAAAATACGCTTGCATAATGCACTTCTTGTAATACTTCGAAAAGGCCTAGTCCGAGAACTAGTACGATCCATTTAATAAGAGATTATAAATTTTACTCAAAACAGAAAATAGTAAACGATATTGAACACTGTATATTGAACACTAATTGTAATCTTGGATAAAGAGCGGTGATTTCAGTTTCTTTTGCCGAGGCTATTCTCCCTACAGTGTGAATGGAATCGGCTTGGCATTCGGCCAACCAGAGTTCTCAGAAGCTTGGTTGAACAGTAGCAGTTTAGTGGAAACACAGTAATGATAAAAGAAATAGAAGCAATTCTACTTTCTTTGGAATGATGAACGCACGAGAATGATGAAACCGCACGGCCAACCCCTCACATCGACTAGTGTTTGATTTCCACCAAGAAGTGTTGATCACACGACGTCGACGTTAAAAATAAAGATAAAAATCATTGATCTTTCGTATTGGAAATAAAATTTTGTATCAATCACGCATTTTACTTTATTTCACGTTATTAACATATAATTTAGAAAAAAAGAAACATTTTTGGTAAATTATATCTTCTGAATATCCTTATGCTACTGTCAGTTTGCTAATAAATTTGCAAAAGACACATTATAGAGCTACTTTTTAATAGTTCTACGCAAAAAACTTTATAAGTCATAAGCTTTGTTAATTTGGTGATTTATCATTAGCATAATGGTATTAAAATAACAAATTTTGTGATTAAAAATATTTGTGTTTATTTTATTATTATTAAATATTTTTTTTACATATTACAAAGTACCTTTTTTTCCGCCTCTGGTGGGTTTCATGTATTTCATTAGAATTATTAAATTTTCGTCAATTTAATTAAAAAACAAAATGTGTTTTAAACTTTTAATTATTTTTTTTTTTTTTAACCATTACAAAAATTGCTTTAATATTTCTAGTAACATCGGGGTTTTTTGACCCCATTATTTTTCGTTTTAAATTTTTTCGTGGTTCAAACCAAAAAAAATTATAAAGTGAACTTAATCAGTAAAATAAAATTAACGCCACGTACGGACAAACTCCATTTAAAATACAATTAAATTTCAGGTTCAAATCATACAAAAATAAAAATGCTCATCAAGTATTAAAACCTGGTAATAGGAGGGTCATTCAGTTAAACATCATATTTAAAGCTGTTTGGTAATTCTGTCAAATCAAATATTCCATCGAAATTCGACCGAATACGCATGCGTCAAAAAATCACCGGCCGATGAGGTGAGGGTCTATGACTGTCTCTACAAACGTGTTTGGGATCGTATCATCTGTTTTTTTTTTTTTTTTTTTTTTTTTTTTTTTTGTCACGTTGCGTTAAACCTAGGAAGATATTTATCTAGAACTCACTGTAGAGTGTTTAGAAAGTATTTATTTTATTTATTTATTTTATTTATTGTAATTTGTATGAATACTTAGGTGTCCATTTCGGATTTACTGTTTAAAAATGAATTTAGGCTCATACGTTGGCGAAATCCCGATGGAAATTTTTTTTTAGATCTCTATCATTTTGTTTATATAGTACAGAAAATAATTATTCAAACGTGTAGAACACGTAATACAAAATTGGACCACTTATGTTCTGTTTATTATCGGGAATGAATCTTATGGTGTTCCGATTGATAATGAAAACGATTATGTAAATATAATGTCAAAAGACAGTACGCACGGTAGTAATATTTTTATTGTTCGAAAAAAGCAGAATCTGAGCATCTGAATATAAGTTATAAAATAAACAGAAATATATTATCTCTATTCGATTTAAAAGTTTTGTTATTACATAAGTGGGCTATTTTATTTGTAAAGAGTATGTATGCATTATATTGTTTGTTTGTATACAAATCTTTATAATGTTTTGATTTGCAAACTCTTAATATTTGAATAATGTTTACATTATATTTGTTTGTATGTATACAAACAATATATGTATACAAAGAAGTATATATACAAACAATGTATAATGTATCATGTAACAATATTAATATTTACATTGTATTGTTTGTATGTATACAAATCTTGAATGTTTTAAATGGGCAAATTTGTAATGTTTTTTTCTGTTATTTTTTTTAAATGTCAAAAAAAGATAAATTTTCAAACTTGGTATAAAAAACTTAGGTACTTTTCTCTATTATCCCATTGACCACTTTTCATAACAAAACAGAAATATATTATCTCTATTCGATTTAAAAGTTTTGTCATTACATAAGTGGGCTATTTTATTTGTAAAGAGTATGTATGCATTATATTGTTTGTATGTATACAAATCTTTAGAATGTTTTGATTTGCAAACTCTTAATATTTGAATAATGTTTACATTATATTTGTTTGTATGTATACAAACAATATATGTATACAAAGAAGTATATATGCAAACAATGTATATAATGTATCATGCAACAATATTAATATTTACATTGTATTGTTTGTATATATACAAATCTTGAATGTTTTAAATGGCCAAATTTGTAATGTTTTTTATGTTACTTTTTTTAAATGTCAAAAAAAGATAAATTTTCAAACTTGGTATAAAAAACTTGAGTACTTCTCTATTATCCCATCGACCACTTTTCATAACAAAATACTATCGCCAAACTGTATGATTAAATGCCAAAAATGCAGTCCCATTTACTTGATGTCGAAAACATTATACACGTGTTTTTTATGTCATCAAGTGGTTTTTAATTCAACATTTGCGTGTATTTTTCATTATGTTTATTAGTTATGATTTATTAGTTATTTCATTAATTAAAATAACAATTGTATCCTTAAATTCTTATATTTTATTTATTTATTTTGATATTCCAATGACAACGTTCTCCCATTTATTTGGCGATAGTTTTTTTTTATGAAAAGTGGTCGATGAGATAATAGAGAAGTACCAAAACTTAATTACGTATATGAGTATATTCTTTGACAGTATTAATCATTACTCGATATTTTAAAACTGCATCATATTTGTAGAATTATATTAATTTAAACAATGCTTCTATTGAAGTGTGAAGAACCATATACCTCTATGAAGAACCATATATTTACATAATTGTCTTCATTAGCAATCGGAACACCATAAGATTCATCCCCGATAATAAACGGACTATAAGTGGTCCAATTTTGTATTACGTGTTCTACGATATTTTTACATACATTTGAATAATCATTTTCTGTACTATATAAACAAGAACGAAAAATCATGCGTCAAGCATAGATTATGTAACACTTTCCAACGCTTCCAAAATAATTTTACGAATCATACTCTTTAATAAGCTAAAAGATAACATCTAAGTAATCCAAATACTTTTATTCAGCCCTGTATAGGATCTATAGATTTGTATATATACTACATAGGATGCTAAATTTTAGTTCAGTTAGGAAACACGTAGCACAGTTTAAAATTCTCCGTCTGGAGTTAAATAATACGGAAATGTGTTCCCGAACTTTTGTGCTTGCCTGTATAGGATCTACAGAATTTATGCACACCACGTAATATACAAAAAGCGATTTAAAATTAAAATCGCGTTCAGTAACTTAAAACGCACTTCCAGGAATTATTGTTAACATACAGTAGAGAATTCTTTTGTGTGTCCCTGTAAATGAACGATGACTGCTATACACACAATATTCTGTAGTAAGTCTCTTGTAATGAACCTTACATAAATTTCAATGCGTTTAAAATAGGGAAACGTTATTTAAATAAACCGCAGACGATTTTTCTCCATAGACGTAATGGAACGGAATTCTTTTGACTGTCCCTGTAAAGTCTAAGTAAAGTGTAAGTAAAGTATAAGTGCTATGCACACCCTATTCCATATTAAGCTTCTTCTAATGCACCTTAGTGATATATATAAATTTCAGTGCGTTTAAAATAGTGAAACATTATTTAAAAAAACCGCAAATGATTTTTCCTCATAGACCGCAATGTAACGGAATTCTTTTGAGTGTCCCTGTAAAAAAACTATAAATGCTACACACTTCCATTGAAATAGGGAACATGCTTAACGATTATAACATATAAAAATTGCAGGGCAATCCGAGCATATTTACGGGAGTTAGAGCACGGACAGACGGCAGACGGCCAGACAAACCGAAGTCATAAACACTTTTCAACTAGGTTGGAAAGTGTTAACAAAATGATAGAGATCTAAAAAGACAATTTCCATCGGGATTGATTTCGCAAACGTTAAAAGAGCCTAAATTCATTTTTAAACAGTAAATCCGAAATGGACACCTAAGTATTCATACAAATTATAATAAATGAAATAAATAAATACCTTCTAAACACTCCACAGTGAGTTCTATATAAATACCTTCCTAGGTTTAACGGAAAGTGCAAGAAAAAAATAACAGGAGATGATCCCAAACACGTTTCTAGAGACCGTAATAGACCTTCACCTCATTGGCCGGTCCTACCGGAAGATTTTTTTTACGCATGCGTATTGGGTCGAATATTGTTGAAACATTTGACAAAATAAGCAAACTGCTTCCACCTAGGTATTTATACACAATACAACAAATAAAATAAATGCCTTCAAAACCCTTTTGATCATCACATCAGCGTGCAAGACAATTTTTTTACCGGAAACCGTTTGATGAATTTCATTATTTTTCCGTTATCGATTGACAAATTTTACGATTTTACCGCTAACGATTGCTGAATTTCACAATTTATCGACTATTTGATTAACGAATTTCATGATTTTTTCCATGAACATTTGTCGAATTGCACAAAAAAAATTAAGAATATCGTCAAATTGTCTCGGGTAAAAAAATTTTGAATATTGTCAAATGCCATCGAGAAAAAAGTCTCTTTGTCAAATGATTTTGAAGAAAAAATCGGGAAATTCACAAAATGGTTTCGGAAAAAACTTCACCAAATGGTTTCAAAATTCTTTGAGTGACAGCGGGAAAAAAAATTTCATTTTACATTCAATCATCGCAATTGGCGAGTGTGACTAAGTTTAGCCAGTGGTGGCAATAACATCAATCACCAATTTCCAGTATTACTCGCCGATTGGTGAATGTTAATTTTGTCTTATATCACAAACTGTATTTACATATACTACTAGATATAATGATTATGAACCATGATTTTTCTGACGATCCTTAACGAAATTCGCATTTTCCAGCAATTCTTTGATAAAATACATTTTATTCCGCAATTTTTAGACGAAATTTAGTAAAAAAGCGTGATCTTTTGGTGAAATTTCCTTTTTTGCGATTCTTTGACAAAATTTGCTTATCTTTCGCGATCCTTTTGCATAATTACGTTTTTTCTGTGGTCTTTTAACAAAAGTCATGTTTTCCCATGATCCTTTGATAAAGTAGTGTTTTATCCTCAATCATTTGACAAAATCTGTTATTTTCCCCCCGCGAAGATTGGTTAGATGTTTTTAGTCTGCAGGTGCCCTAAAAAGTCTGTGACGCCCGTTGCTGCATCGCACACATTCTTCCATGGGGCATCGAACGAAGTAAATTCAACCTAAAGAATCATTGTTTCATTCCTGACATTTCTCGAAAGAAACAACGTTCAACTCATTGACTGAATTGTAAAGGGCGAAATGTGTCAATTAGCAGAAAGTGCGCAATTTGTTCGTTCATGGAAAAAATCGTGAAATTCGTTAACCGATAGTCGATAAAATTCGAAATACGTCAATCGATAGCAGAAGAAGTGCAAAATTCATTAATCGACACAGTGGAAAAATCGCAAAATTCATCAACTGGTTTCGGGAGAAAAAATTTTCGAATATCGTCGAATGGCTTCGAGAAAAAAATTCACAATCTGCCAATTTCGGGGATGAAATTTGCCAAATGGTTTCAAAATTTGTCGCGCGACAGCAGAGAAAAAAATCTTTTTCCATTCAATCATCGCAATTGGTGAGTGTGACTATTATGTTTGACCAGTGGTGGCAATAAAGTCCATTGCCAAATTTTCAGTATTACTCGCTGTTTGGCAAGTGCTAATTTTGTCCTATACTTCAAAACCCTTTTGATCATCACATCAGTGTGCAGGACAATTTTTTTTACGGGAGACCATTTGATGAATTTCGTGATTTTTCCGTTATCGATTGACCAATTTTACTGCTATCGATTGTTGAATGTTATAATTTATCAACTATTGATTAGCGAATTTCATGATTTTTTCCATGAACGTTTGACGAATTACGCAAAAAAAAAATAAGAATATCGTTAAATTGTCTTGGGTAAAAAAAAATTTAATATTGTCAAATGCCTTCGAGAAAAAAGTTGCAAGTTGAAACGGCTGTAACCTCTTTTTCATGTTATGCATCTCTGGTGTCCATCCCCCTACTCCCCCCCCCCAAGTGGGACACTTTTCTAAATTTTGCACACACCCCTCATGTGATATATCGGTGGAAAAGTCTTTGACCACTTATTCATGTTATGCATCTCCGGGGTCCATCCCGCCCCCCCCCTAAGGGGGGCCCTTTTCAAAATTTTGTTGACACCCCTCATGTCATACATTGTTGGAAAGGTCTGTGACTGCTTAATCATATTATGCATCTCCGGTGGACATCTCCTCACTTTGCCCCCTCCCCCAAAGGGTACTTTCTAAGTTTTGCACATTACCCTCATGTTATATATCATTGGAAAGGTCTGTGACCACTTAATCATTTTATGCATCTCCAATGTCCATCTCCCCACTTTCCCCCCCCAAGGGGTACGTTCTAAATTTTGCACATTACCCTCCTGTTATATATCATTGGAAAGGTCTGTGACCACTTAATCATTTTATGCATCTCCAATGTCCATCTCCCTACTTTGCCCCCCCCAAGGAATACTTTTCTAAATTTTGTTGACACCCCTCATGTCATATATTGTTGGAAAGGTCTGTGACTGCTTAATCATATTATGCATCTCCGGTGGACATCTCCTCACTTTGCCCCCTCCCCCAAAGGGTACTTTCTAAGTTTTGCACATTACCCTCATGTTATATATCATTGGAAAGGTCTGTGACCACTTAATCATTTTATGCATCTCCAATGTCCATCTCCCCACTTTCCCCCCCCCAAGGGGTACGTTCTAAATTTTGCACATTACCCTCCTGTTATATATCATTGGAAAGGTCTGTGACCACTTAATCATTTTATGCATCTCCAATGTCCATCTCCCTACTTTGCCCCCCCCAAGGAATACTTTTCTAAATTTTGTTGACACCCCTCATGTCATATATTGTTGGAAAGGTCTGTAACTGCTTGATCATATTATGCATCTCCGATGTCCATCTCCCCACTTTGCCCCCCCCCAAAGGGTACTTTCTAAATTTTGCACATTACCCTCATGTTATATATCATTGGAAAGGTCTGTGGCCACTTAATCATATTATGCATCTCCGATGTCCATCTCCCCACTTTGCCCTCCTTCCCCCCCCGCCAAAGGGTACTTTCTAAATTTTGCACACAACCCTCATGTTATATATCATTGGAAAGGTCTGTGACCACTTAATCATATTATGCATCTCCAATGTCCATCTCCCCACTTTGCCCCCCCACCCCCCTAAGGGATACTTTTCTAAATTTTGTTGACACCCCTCATGTCATATATCTTTGGAAAGGTCTGTGACCACTTAATCATATTATGCATCTCCAATGTCCATCTCCCCACTTTGCCCCCCCAAGGGATACTTTTCTAAATTTTGTTGACACCCCTCATGTCATATATTGTTGGAAAGGTCTGTAACTGCTTAATCATATTATGCATCACCGATGTCCATATCCCCACTTTGCCCCCCCCCAAAAGGGTACTTTCTAAATTTTGAACATTACCCTCATGTTATATATCATTGGAAAGGTCTGTAATTGCTTTATCATATTATGCATCTCCGATGTCCATCTCCCCACTTTGACCCCACCAAAGGGTACTTTCTAAATTTTGCACATTACCCTCATGTTATATATCATTAGAAAGGTCTGTGACCACTTAATCATATTATGCATCTCTGATGTCCATCTCCCCACTTTGCCCCCCCCCGTATTTTCTAAATTTTGCACACAACCCTCATGTTTTATATCATTGGAAAGGTCTGTGACCACTTAATCATATTATGCATCTCCAATGTCCATCTCCCCACTTTGCCCCCCCCACCCCCCCTAAGGAATACTTTTCTAAATTTTGTTGACACCCCTCATGTCATATATCATTGGAAAGGTCTGTGACCACTTAATCATTTTATGCATCTCCAATGTCCATCTCCCCACATTGCTCCCCCACCCCCCCAAGGGTACTTCTCTAAATTTTGCACACAACCCTCATGTTATATACCATTGGAAAGGTCTGTGACCACTTAATCATATTATGCATCTCCAATGTCCATCTCCCCACTTTGCCCCCCTTCCCCCCCAAAGGGTACTTTCTAAATTTTGCACACAACCCTCATGTTATATATCATTGGAAAGGTCTGTGACCACTTAATCATATTATGCATCTCCAATGTCCATCTCCCCACTTCGCCCCCCCACCCCCCTAAGGGATACTTTTCTAAATTTTGTTGACACCCCTCATGTCATATATCATTGGAAAGGTCTGTAACTGCTTAATCATATTATGCATCTCCGATGTCCATCTCCCCACTTTGCCCCCCCCCAAAGGGTACTTTCTAAATTTTGCACATTACCCTCATGTTATATATCATTGGAAAGGTCTGTGACCACTTAATCATATTATGCATCTCCGATGCCCATCTCCCCACTTTGACCCCACCAAAGGGTACTTTCTAAATTTTGCACATTACCCTCATGTTATATATCATTAGAAAGGTCTGTGACCACTTAATCATATTATGCATCTCTGATGTCCATCTCCCCACTTTGCCCCCCCCCGTATTTTCTAAATTTTGCACACAACCCTCATGTTATATATCATTGGAAAGTTCTGTGACCACTTAATCATATTATGCATCTCCAATGTCCATCTCCCCACTTTGCCCCCCCCACCCCCCCTAAGGAATACTTTTCTAAATTTTGTTGACACCCCTCATGTCATATATCATTGGAAAGGTCTGTGACCACTTAATCATTTTATGCATCTCCAATGTCCATCTCCCCACATTGCCCCCCCACCCCCCAACGGTACTTCTTTAAATTTTGCACACAACCCTCATGTTATATACCATTGGAAAGGTCTGTGACCACTTAATCATATTATGCATCTCCAATGTCCATCTCCCCACTTTGCCCCCCTTCCCCCCCAAAGGGTACTTTCTAAATTTTGCACACAACCCTCATGTTATATATCATTGGAAAGGTCTGTGACCACTTAATCATATTATGCATCTCCAATGTCCATCTCCCCACTTCGCCCCCCCACCCCCTAAGGGATACTTTTCTAAATTTTGTTGACACCCCTCATGTCATATATCATTGGAAAGGTCTGTGACCACTTAATCATATTATGCATCTCCGATGCCCATCTCCCCACTTCCCCCCCCCCTCGAAGGGGTACTTTCTAAATTTTGCACATTACCCTCATGTTATATATCATTGGAAAGGTCTGTGACCACTTAATCATATTATGCATCTCCGATGCCCATCTCCCCACTTTCCCCCCCCAAGGTGTACTTTCTAAATTTTGCACATTACCCTCCTGTTATATATCATTGGAAAGGTCTGTGACCACTTAATCATTTTATGCATCTCCAATGTCCATCTCCCCACTTTGCCCCCCCCAAGGGATACTTTTCTAAATTTTGTTGACACCCCTCATGTCATATATTGTTGGAAAGGTCTGTAACTGCTTAATCATATTATGCATCTCCGATGTCCATCTCCCCACTTTGCCCCCCCCCAAAGGGTACTTTCTAAATTTTGCACATTACCCTCATGTTATATATCATTGGAAAGGTCTGTGACCACTTAATCATATTATGCATCTCCGATGCCCATCTCCCCACTTTGACCCCACCAAAGGGTACTTTCTAAATTTTGCACATTACCCTCATGTTATATATCATTAGAAAGGTCTGTGACCACTTAATCATATTATGCATCTCTGATGTCCATCTCCCCACTTTGCCCCCCCCCGTATTTTCTAAATTTTGCACACAACCCTCATGTTTTATATCATTGGAAAGGTCTGTGACCACTTAATCATATTATGCATCTCCAATGTCCATCTCCCCACTTTGCCCCCCCCACCCCCCCTAAGGAATACTTTTCTAAATTTTGTTGACACCCCTCATGTCATATATCATTGGAAAGGTCTGTGACCACTTAATCATTTTATGCATCTCCAATGTCCATCTCCCCACATTGCCCCCCCACCCCCCCAAGGGTACTTCTCTAAATTTTGCACACAACCCTCATGTTATATACCATTGGAAAGGTCTGTGACCACTTAATCATATTATGCATCTCCAATGTCCATCTCCCCACTTTGCCCCCCTTCCCCCCCAAAGGGTACTTTCTAAATTTTGCACACAACCCTCATGTTATATATCATTGGAAAGGTCTGTGACCACTTAATCATATTATGCATCTCCAATGTCCATCTCCCCACTTCGCCCCCCACCCCCCTAAGGGATACTTTTCTAAATTTTGTTGACACCCCTCATGTCATATATCATTGGAAAGGTCTGTGACCACTTAATCATATTATGCATCTCCGATGCCCATCTCCCCACTTTCCCCCCCCGTCGAAGGGGTACTTTCTAAATTTTGCACATTACCCTCATGTTATATATCATTGGAAAGGTCTGTGACCACTTAATCATATTATGCATCTCCGATGCCCATCTCCCCACTTTGACCCCACCAAAGGGTACTTTCTAAATTTTGCACATTACCCTCATGTTATATATCATTAGAAAGATCTGTGACCACTTAATCATATTATGCATCTCTGATGTCCATCTCCCCACTTTGCCCCCCCCCGTATTTTCTAAATTTTGCACATTACCCTCATGTTATATATCATTGGAAAGGTCTGTGACCACTTAATCATATTATGCATCTCCGATGCCCATCTCCCCACTTCCCCCCCCCAAGGTGTACTTTCTAAATTTTGCACATTACCCTCCTGTTATATATCATTGGAAAGGTCTGTGACCACTTAATCATTTTATGCATCTCCAATGTCCATCTCCCCACTTTGCCCCCCCCAAGGGATACTTTTCTAAATTTTGTTGACACCTCTCATGTCATATATTGTTGGAAAGGTCTGTAACTGCTTAATCATATTATGCATCTCCGATGTCCATCTCCCCACTTTGCCCCCCCCCAAAAGGTACTTTCTAAATTTTGCACATTACCCTCATGTTATATATCATTGGAAAGGTCTGTGACCACTTAATCATATTATGCATCTCCGATGCCCATCTCCCCACTTTGACCCCACCAAAGGGTACTTTCTAAATTTTGCACATTACCCTCATGTTATATATCATTAGAAAGGTCTGTGACCACTTAATCATATTATGCATCTCTGATGTCCATCTCTCCACTTTGCCCCCCCCCGTATTTTCTAAATTTCGCACACAACCCTCATGTTATATATCATTGGAAAGGTCTGTGACCACTTAATCATATTATGCATCTCCAATGTCCATCTCCCCACTTTGCCCCCCCCACCCCCCCTAAGGAGTACTTTTCTAAATTTTGTTGACACCCCTCATGTCATATATCATTGGAAAGGTCTGTGACCACTTAATCATTTTATGCATCTCCAATGTCCATCTCCCCACATTGCCCCCCCACCCCCCAAGGGTACTTCTCTAAATTTTGCACACAACCCTCATGTTATATACCATTGGAAAGGTCTGTGACCACTTAATCATATTATGCATCTCCAATGTCCATCTCCCCACTTTGCCCCCCTTCCCCCCCAAAGGGTACTTTCTAAATTTTGCACACAACCCTCATGTTATATATCATTGGAAATGTCTGTGACCACTTAATCATATTATGCATCTCCAATGTCCATCTCCCCACTTCGCCCCCCCACCCCCCTAAGGGATACTTTTCTAAATTTTGTTGACACCCCTCATGTCATATATCATTGGAAAGGTCTGTGACCACTTAATCACATTATGCATCTCCGATGCCCATCTCCCCACTTTCCCCCCCCCCTCGAAGGGGTACTTTCTAAATTTTGCACATTACCCTCATGTTATATATCATTGGAAAGGTCTGTGACCACTTAATCATATTATGCATCTCCGATGCCCATCTCCCCACTTCCCCCCCCCAAGGTGTACTTTCTAAATTTTGCACATTACCCTCCTGTTATATATCATTGGAAATGTCTGTGACCACTTAATCATTTTATGCATCTCCAATGTCCATCTCCCCACTTTGCCCCCCCCCCAAGGGATACTTTTCTAAATTTTGTTGACACCCCTCATGTCATATATTGTTGGAAAGGTCTGTAACTGCTTAATCATATTATGCATCTCCGATGTCCATCTCCCCACTTTGCCCCCCCCCCCCAAAGGGTACTTTCTAAATTTTGCACATTACCCTCATGTTATATATCATTGGAAAGGTCTGTGACCACTTAATCATATTATGAATCTCCGATGTCCATCTCCCCACTTTGCCCTCCTTCCCCCCCCAAAGGGTACTTTCTAAATTTTGCACACAACCCTCATGTTATATATCATTGGAAATGTCTGTGACCACTTAATCATATGCATCTCCAATGTCCATCTCCCCAGTTTGCCCCCCCACCCCCCTAAGGGATACTTTTCTAAATTTTGTTGACACCCCTCATGTCATATATCATTGGAAAGGTCTGTGACCACTTAATCATATTATGCATCTCCGATGCCCATCTCCCCACTTTCCCCCCCAAGGGGTACCTTCTAAATTTTGCACACAACCCTCATGTTATATATCATTGAAAAGGTCTGTGACCACTTAATCATATTATGCATCTCCAATGTCCATCTCCCCACTTTGCCCCCCCCACCCCCCTAAGGGATACTTTTCTAAATTTTGTTGACACCCCTCATGTTATATATCATTGGAAAGGTCTGTGACCACTTAATCATATTATGCATCTCCAATGTCCATCTCCCCACTTTGCCCCCCCGCCCCCCTAAGAAATACTTTTCTAAATTTTGTTGACACCCCTCATGTCATATATCATTGGAAAGGTCTGTGACCACTTAATCATATTATGCATCTCCGATGCCCATCTCCCCACTTTCCCCCCCCCAAGGGGTACTTTCTAAATTTTGCACATTACCCTCCTGTTATATATCATTGGAAAGGTCTGTGACCACTTAATCATTTTATGCATCTCCGATGTCCATCTCCCCACTTTGCCCCCCCCCCCGTACTTTCTAAATTTTGCACACAACCCTCAAGTTATATATCATTGGAAAGGTCTGTGAACACTTAATCATATTATGCATCTCCAATGTCCATCTCCCCACTTTTCCCCCCCCCACCCCCCTAAGGAATACTTTTCTGAATTTTGTTGACACCCCTCATGTCATATATCATTGGAAAGGTCTGTGACCACTTAATCATTTTATGCATCTCCAATGTCCATCTCCCCACTTTGCCCCCCCAACCCCCCCAAGGGATACTTTTCTAAATTTTGTTGACACCCCTCATGTCATATATTGTTGGAAAGGTCTGTAACTGCTTAATCATATTATGCATCTCCGATGTCCATCTCCCCACTTTGCCCCCACCCCAAAGGGTAATTTCTAAATTTTGCACATTACCCTCATGTTATATATCATTGCAAAGATCTGTGACCACTTAATCATATTATGCATCTCCGATGTCCATCTGCCCACTTTGCCCTCCTTCCCCCCCCCCCAAAGGGTACTTTCTAAATTTTGCACACAACCCTCATGTTATATATCATTGGAAAGGTCTGTGACCACTTAATCATATTATGCATCTCCAATGTCCATCTCCCCACTTTGCCCCCCAACCCCCCTAAGGGATACTTTTCTAAATTTTGTTGACACCCCTCATGTCATATATCATTGGAAAGGTCTGTGACCACTTAATCATATTATGCATCTCCGATGCCCATCTCCCCAATTTCCCCCCCCCGAAGGGGTACTTTCTAAATTTTGCACATTACCCTCATGTTATATATCATTGGAAAGGTCTGTGACCACTTAATCATTTTATGCATCTCCCATGTCCATCTCCTCACTTTGCCCCCCCCCCAAGGGATACTTTTCTAAATTTTGTTGACACCCTCATGTTATATATCATTGGAAAGGTCTGTGACCACTTAATCATTTTATGCATCTCCAATGTCCATCTCCCTACTTTGCCCCCCCAAGGAATACTTTTCTAAATTTTGTTGACACCCCTCATGTCATATATTGTTGGAAAGGTCTGTAACTGCTTGATCATATTATGCATCTCCGATGTCCATCTCCCCACTTTGCCCCCCCCCCAAAGGGTACTTTCTAAATTTTGCACATTACCCTCATGTTATATATCATTGGAAAGGTCTGTGGCCACTTAATCATATTATGCATCTCCGATGTCCATCTCCCCACTTTGCCCTCCTTCCCCCCCCCGCCAAAGGGTACTTTCTAAATTTTGCACACAACCCTCATGTTATATATCATTGGAAAGGTCTGTGACCACTTAATCATATTATGCATCTCCAATGTCCATCTCCCCACTTTGCCCCCCCACCCCCCTAAGGGATACTTTTCTAAATTTTGTTGACACCCTCATGTCATATATCTTTGGAAAGGTCTGTGACCACTTAATCATATTATGCATCTCCAATGTCCATCTCCCCACTTTGCCCCCCCCAAGGGATACTTTTCTAAATTTTGTTGACACCCCTCATGTCATATATTGTTGGAAAGGTCTGTAACTGCTTAATCATATTATGCATCACCGATGTCCATATCCCCACTTTGCCCCCCCCCCAAAAGGGTACTTTCTAAATTTTGAACATTACCCTCATGTTATATATCATTGGAAAGGTCTGTAATTGCTTTATCATATTATGCATCTTCGATGTCCATCTCCCCACTTTGACCCCACCAAAGGGTACTTTCTAAATTTTGCACATTACCCTCATGTTATATATCATTAGAAAGGTCTGTGACCACTTAATCATATTATGCATCTCTGATGTCCATCTCCCCACTTTGCCCCCCCCGTATTTTCTAAATTTTGCACACAACCCTCATGTTTTATATCATTGGAAAGGTCTTTGACCACTTAATCATATTATGCATCTCCAATGTCCATCTCCCCACTTTGCCCCCCCCACCCCCCCTAAGGAATACTTTTCTAAATTTTGTTGACACCCCTCATGTCATATATCATTGGAAAGGTCTGTGACCACTTAATCATTTTATGCATCTCCAATGTCCATCTCCCCACATTGCCCCCCCACCCCCCCAAGGGTACTTCTCTAAATTTTGCACACAACCCTCATGTTATATACCATTGGAAAGGTCTGTGACCACTTAATCATATTATGCATCTCCAATGTCCATCTCCCCACTTCGCCCCCCACCCCCCTAAGGGATACTTTTCTAAATTTTGTTGACACCCCTCATGTCATATATCATTGGAAAGGTCTGTGACCACTTAATCATATTATGCATCTCCGATGCCCATCTCCCCACTTTGACCCCACCAAAGGGTACTTTCTAAATTTTGCACATTACCCTCATGTTATATATCATTAGAAAGGTCTGTGACCACTTAATCATATTATGCATCTCTGATGTCCATCTCCCCACTTTGCCCCCCCCCGTATTTTCTAAATTTTGCACATAACCCTGATGTTATATATCATTGGAAAGGTCTGTGACCACTTAATCATATTATGCATCTCCGATGCCCATCTCCCCACTTTCCCCCCCCCAAGGTGTACTTTCTAAATTTTGCACATTACCCTCCTGTTATATATCATTGGAAAGGTCTGTGACCACTTAATCATTTTATGCATCTCCAATGTCCATCTCCCCACTTTGCCCCCCCAAGGGATACTTTTCTAAATTTTGTTGACACCCCTCATGTCATATATTGTTGGAAAGGTCTGTAACTGCTTAATCATATTATGCATCTCCGATGTCCATCTCCCCACTTTGCCCCCCCCAAAGGGTACTTTCTAAATTTTGCACATTACCCTCATGTTATATATCATTAGAAAGGTCTGTGACCACTTAATCATATTATGCATCTCTGATGTCCATCTCTCCACTTTGCCCCCCCCCCGTATTTTCTAAATTTTGCACACAACCCTCATGTTATATATCATTGGAAAGGTCTGTGACCACTTAATCATATTATGCATCTCCGATGCCCATCTCCCCACTTTGACCCCACCAAAGGGTACTTTCTAAATTTTGCACATTACCCTCATGTTATATATCATTAGAAAGGTCTGTGACCACTTAATCATATTATGCATCTCTGATGTCCATCTCTCCACTTTGCCCCCCCCCGTATTTTCTAAATTTTGCACACAACCCTCATGTTATATATCATTGGAAAGGTCTGTGACCACTTAATCATATTATGCATCTCCAATGTCCATCTCCCCACTTTGCCCCCCCCCCACCCCCCCTAAGGAGTACTTTTCTAAATTTTGTTGACACCCCTCATGTCATATATCATTGGAAAGGTCTGTGACCACTTAATCATTTTATGCATCTCCAATGTCCATCTCCCCACATTGCCCCCCCACCCCCCAAGGGTACTTCTCTAAATTTTGCACACAACCCTCATGTTATATACCATTGGAAAGGTCTGTGACCACTTAATCATATTATGCATCTCCAATGTCCATCTCCCCACTTTGCCCCCCTTCCCCCCCAAAG
Source organism: Maratus michaelseni (assembly GCA_963931845.1). Lineage (NCBI taxonomy): Eukaryota > Metazoa > Arthropoda > Arachnida > Araneae > Salticidae > Maratus > Maratus michaelseni. Next base: position 232,731,310 of record OZ007600.1, read on the forward strand.
GGTACTTTCTAAATTTTGCACACAACCCTCATGTTATATATCATTGGAAAGGTCTGTGACCACTTAATCATATTATGCATCTCCAATGTCCATCTCCCCACTTCGCCCCCCCACCCCCCTAAGGGATACTTTTCTAAATTTTGTTGACACCCCTCATGTCATATATCATTGGAAAGGTCTGTGACCACTTAATCATATTATGCATCTCCGATGCCCATCTCCCCACTTTCCCCCCCCCCCCCCTCGAAGGGGTACTTTCTAAATTTTGCACATTACCCTCATGTTATATATCATTGGAAAGGTCTGTGACCACTTAATCATATTATGCATCTCCGATGCCCATCTCCCCACTTCCCCCCCCCAAGGTGTACTTTCTAAATTTTGCACATTACCCTCCTGTTATATATCATTGGAAATGTCTGTGACCACTTAATCATTTTATGCATCTCCAATGTCCATCTCCCCACTTTGCCCCCCCCCCCCAAGGGATACTTTTCTAAATTTTGTTGACACCCCTAATGTCATATATTGTTGGAAAGGTCTGTAACTGCTTAATCATATTATGCATCTCCGATGTCCATCTCCCCACTTTGCCCCCCCCAAAGGGTACTTTCTAAATTTTGCACATTACCCTCATGTTATATATCATTGGAAAGGTCTGTGACCACTTAATCATATTATGCATCTCCGATGTCCATCTCCCCACTTTGCCCTCCTTCCCCCCCCAAAGGGTACTTTCTAAATTTTGCACACAACCCTCATGTTATATATCATTGGAAATGTCTGTGACCACTTAATCATATGCATCTCCAATGTCCATCTCCCCAGTTTGCCCCCCACCCCCCTAAGGGATACTTTTCTAAATTTTGTTGACACCCCTCATGTCATATATCATTGGAAAGGTCTGTGACCACTTAATCATATTATGCATCTCCGATGCCCGTCTCCCCACTTTCCCCCCCAAGGGGTACCTTCTAAATTTTGCACACAACCCTCATGTTATATATCATTGAAAAGGTCTGTGACCACTTAATCATATTATGCATCTCCAATGTCCATCTCCCCACTTTGCCCCCCCCCACCCCCCTAAGGGATACTTTTCTAAATTTTGTTGACACCCCTCATGTTATATATCATTGGAAAGGTCTGTGACCACTTAATCATATTATGCATCTCCAATGTCCATCTCCCCACTTTGCCCCCCCGCCCCCCTAAGAAATACTTTTCTAAATTTTGTTGACACCCCTCATGTCATATATCATTGGAAATGTCTGTGACCACTTAATCATATTATGCATCTCCGATGCCCATCTCCCCACTTTCCCCCCCCCCAAGGGGTACTTTCTAAATTTTGCACATTACCCTCCTGTTATATATCATTGGAAAGGTCTGTGACCACTTAATCATTTTATGCATCTCCGATGTCCATCTCCCCACTTTGCCCCCCCCCCGTACTTTCTAAATTTTGCACACAACCCTCATGTTATATATCATTGGAAAGGTCTGTGAACACTTAATCATATTATGCATCTCCAATGTCCATCTCCCCACTTTTCCCCCCCCCCCACCCCCGTAAGGAATACTTTTCTGAATTTTGTTGACACCCCTCATGTCATATATCATTGGAAAGGTCTGTGACCACTTAATCATTTTATGCATCTCCAATGTCCATCTCCCCACTTTGCCCCCCCACCCCCCCAAGGGATACTTTTCTAAATTTTGTTGACACCCCTCATGTCATATATTGTTGGAAAGGTCTGTAACTGCTTAATCATATTATGCATCTCCGATGTCCATCTCCCCACTTTGCCCCCACCCCAAAGGGTAATTTCTAAATTTTGCACATTACCCTCATGTTATATATCATTGGAAAGGTCTGTGACCACTTAATCATATTATGCATCTCCGATGTCCATCTGCCCACTTTGCCCTCCTTCCCCCCCCCCAAAGGGTACTTTCTAAATTTTGCACACAACCCTCATGTTATATATCATTGGAAAGGACTGTGACCACTTAATCATATTATGCATCTCCAATGTCCATCTCCCCACTTTGCCCCCCCACCCCCCTAAGGGATACTTTTCTAAATTTTGTTGACACCCCTCATGTCATATATCATTGGAAAGGTCTGTGACCACTTAATCATATTATGCATCTCCGATGCCCATCTCCCCAATTTCCCCCCCCCGAAGGGGTACTTTCTAAATTTTGCACATTACCCTCATGTTATATATCATTGGAAAGGTCTGTGACCACTTAATCATTTTATGCATCTCCCATGTCCATCTCCTCACTTTGCCCCCCCCCCCAAGGGATACTTTTCTAAATTTTGTTGACACCCTCATGTTATATATCATTGGAAAGGTCTGTAACTGCTTTATCATATTATGCATCTCCGATGTCCATCTCCCCACTTTGACCCCACCAAAGGGTACTTTCTAAATTTTGCACATTACCCACATGTTATATGTCATTAGAAAGGTCTGTGACCACTTAATCATATTATGCATCTCCAATGTCCATCTCCCCACTTTGCCCCCCCCACCCCCCTAAGGAATACTTTTCTAAATTTTGTTGACACCCCTCATGTCATATATCATTGGAAAGGTCTGTGACCACTTAATCATATTGTGCATCTCCGATGCCCATCTCCCCACTTTCCCCCCCCCAAGGGGTACTTTCTAAATTTTGCACACAACCCTCATGTTATATATCATTGAAAAGGTCTGTAACCACTTAATCATATTATGCATATCCGGTGTCCATCTCCTCACTTTGCCCCCCCCCAAGGGGTACTTTCTAAATTTTGCACACAACCTCATGTTATATATCATTGGAAAGGTCTGTCACCACTTAATCATATTATGCATCTTCCATGTCCATTCCCTCATTTTGACCCCCCAAGGGTGTACTTTTCTAAATTTTGCACACACCCCTCATGTGATATATCGATGGAAAAGTCTGTGACCACTTATTCATATTATGCTCCCCACTATGAAATTTGTCAAGTTAAAGTAACTATAAATTTTACTTTTATGGTATTATCAAGTTGTTTGCCGTCAAATTTTGACGGGTTCCATCTAGTTTATTTAAAAACTGTTTTAGACAAATATTTGCTCAAAATACTCCACTACTTAAAAAAAAAAAAAAAAAAAAAATCAATAATCGAAATCCCCCCACCCCACCTCCCCAAAACTCTTCACACAATAAAAGATGTTTCTAGGATTGAAAAGGGCAGAGTAGAACATTTTCTTCTTCTTCTTCTTTTTTGTTTTTTTTCTTTTTTTGGCCATTTGACTGTTCACACCTCTTTTGTTTGATACTTACCATTTTTATTAAACTAAAGTGATTTTTTTTTTAAATACTAGTATTGAAAAAAAAATTAAATTTTTAAATAGCAAAAAACTTTCTTTCTTGGGATGTTAATTTGTGCGTAACAACATCCGCTGTAGGATATTTAAATAGGAAATTGGATCAACGAATGGACAATAACCTCAAACGTAAAATTTGACCAGAACAATAAGCGGAGTGCTGTGCAATATAGTTCAGATCGTACCCGACGTCAGAAGCTAGGCTAGACGTTAATACTCCCTATCTCCCCTTTACTTCTGTCACCACCTTCCACATTGGGCCATCTAATAGACTAATCGGCTACATGGTGAGCCACTCTTCGGAGGAACCGCTGCCGCTTAGTGCCCAGTTCTATTAACGTCTTCAAAGTGGCTCGTGACATTTTCATCAAAGTCGAAGAGACGGAGATTGCAGTGTAAAAGTGTCAAATCCATAAATAAGGACTTCGCGCTACAATACAGCATCATAGGAGATTATTAGAGGTCTGAAAAAAGTTAAAATTTTAAATAGCACAAAACTTTCTTACTTGGGATGTTAATTTGTGCGTAACAACATCCGGGTGTAGGATATTTAAATAGGAAATTGGATCAACGAATGGACAATAACCTCAAACGTAAAATTTGACCAGAACAATAAGCGGAGTGCTGTGCAATATAGTTCAGATCGTACCCGACGTCAGAAGCTAGGCTAGACGTTAATACTTCCTGTCTCCCCTTTACTTCTATCACCACCTTCCACATTGGGCCATCTAATAGACTAATCGGCTACATGGTGAGCCACTCTTCGGAGGAACCGCTGCCGCTTAGTGCCCAGTTCTATTAACGTCTTCAAAGTGGCTCGTGACATTTTCATCAAAGTCGAAGAGACGGAGATTGCAGTGTAAAAGTGTCAAATCCATAAATAAGGACTTCGCGCTACAATACAGCATCATAGGAGATTATTAGAGGTCTGAAAAAAGTTAAAATTTTAAATAGCACAAAACTTTCTTACTTGGGATGTTAATTTGTGCGTAACAACACCCGGGTGTAGGATATTTAAATAGGAAATTGGATCAACGAATGGACAATAACCTCAAACGTAAAATTTGACCAGAACAATAAGCGGAGTGCTGTGCAATATAGTTCAGATCGTACCCGACGTCAGAAGCTAGGCTAGACGTTAATACTTCCTGTCTCCCCTTTACTTCTATCACCACCTTCCACATTGGGCCATCTAATAGACTAATCGGCTACATGGTGAGCCACTCTTCGGAGGAACCGCTGCCGCTTAGTGCCCAGTTCTATTAACGTCTTCAAAGTGGCTCGTGACATTTTCATCAAAGTCGAAGAGACGGAGATTGCAGTGTAAAAGTGTCAAATCCATAAATAAGGACTTCGCGCTACAATACAGCATCATAGGAGATTATTAGAGGTCTGAAAAAAGTTAAAATTTTAAATAGCACAAAACTTTCTTACTTGGGATGTTAATTTGTGCGTAACAACACCCCGGTGTAGGATATTTAAATAGGAAATTGGATCAACGAATGGACAATAACCTCAAACATAAAATTTGACCAGAACAATAAGCGGAGTGCTGTGCAATATAGTTCAGATCGTACCAGACGTCAGAAGCTAGGCTAGACGTTAATACTCCTTGTTTCCCCTTTACTTCTGTCACCACCTTCCACATTGGGCCATCTAATAGACTAATCGGCTACATGGTGAGCCACTCTTCGGAGGAACCGCTGCCGCTTAGTGCCCAGTTCTATTAACGTCTTCAAAGTGGCTCGTGACATTTTCATCAAAGTCAAAGAGACGGAGATTGCAGTGTAAAAGTGTCAAATCCATAAATAAGGACTTCGCGCTACAATACAGCATCATAGGAGATTATTAGAGGTCTGAAAAAAGTTAAAATTTTAAATAGCACAAAACTTTCTTACTTGGGATGTTAATTTGTGCGTAACAACACTCCGGTGTAGGATATTTAAATAGGAAATTGGATCAACGAATGGACAATAACCTCAAACATAAAATTTGACCAGAACAATAAGCGGAGTGCTGTGCAATATAGTTCAGATCGTACCCGACGTCAGAAGCTAGGCTAGACGTTAATACTCCTTGTTTCCCCTTTACTTCTGTCACCACCTTCCACATTGGGCCATCTAATAGACTAATCGGCTACATGGTGAGCCACTCTTCGGAGGAACCGCTGCCGCTTAGTGCCCAGTTCTATTAACGTCTTCAAAGTGGCTCGTGACATTTTCATCAAAGTCAAAGAGACGGAGATTGCAGTGTAAAAGTGTCAAATCCATAAATAAGGACTTCGCGCTACAATACAGCATCATAGGAGATTATTAGCGGTCTGAAAAAAGTTAAAATTTTAAATAGCACAAAACTTTCTTACTTGGGATGTTAATTTGTGCGTAACAACACCCCGGTGTAGGATATTTAAATAGGAAATTGGATCAACGAATGGACAATAACCTCAAACATAAAATTTGACCAGAACAATAAGCGGAGTGCTGTGCAATATAGTTCAGATCGTACCCGACGTCAGAAGCTAGGCTAGACGTTAATACTCCTTGTTTCCCCTTTACTTCTGTCACCACCTTCCACATTGGGCCATCTAATAGACTAATCGGCTACATGGTGAGCCACTCTTCGGAGGAACCGCTGCCGCTTAGTGCCCAGTTCTATTAACGTCTTCAAAGTGGCTCGTGACATTTTCATCAAAGTCAAAGAGACGGAGATTGCAGTGTAAAAGTGTCAAATCCATAAATAAGGACTTCGCGCTACAGTACAGCATCATAGGAGATTATTAGAGGTCTGAAAAAAGTTAAAATTTTAAATAGCACAAAACTTTCTTATTTGGGATGTTAATTTGTGCGTAACAACACCCGGGTGTAGGATATTTAAATAGGAAATTGGATCAACGAATGGACAATAACCTCAAACGTAAAATTTGACCAGAACAATAAGCGGAGTGCTGTGCAATACAGTTCAGATCGGACCCAACGTCAGAAGCTAGGTTAGACGATAATTCTCCCTGTCTCCCCTTTTCTTTTTCTTCTGTCACCACCTTCCACATTGGGATATCTAAAAGACTAATCGGCTACATAGTGAGCCACTCTTCGAAAAAGCCGCTGCCGCTTAGTGCCCAGTTCTTTAAAGTGGCTCGTGCACTTTCATCAAAGTCGAAGAGGGCGGGGATAGCAGTGTAAAAGTGTCAAATCCATAAATAAGGATTTCACGCTACAATACAGCATCATGGGAGATTCTTAGAGGTCGGCAGTAGCGTACCTAAAGGGGGCAAGAGGGACGGAAGTCGCGGACGCCAATCGGTTAAAAATCGCCAATTTTGTTTTTAACCGCAATTATTTCACATATTTCAATTTTTAACTATTTTTGGAGCGCTTGGGGTACCGGAAGATATGAACGGATTTCAATAATAAAAAATGTGTAAACTAATATACATAAAAGGACACTTTTGCACCCCGCGCCAAAAGTAATTTCGAGAAAAAAAAATCTTATGCTTTTCGATCCACCCTAATATACACAAAATCAATATGAAAATAATGTGCATTTTAAATTAAACTCACACCAAAAATTTTATTTGATACAGTATTTAAGTAAAAAACAAGAGTTTTGGTATCATGCAATCCGTACAAAATGAGTTGTTAAAATAAATCGGTAGCTGACATGTTTAAGCAGCCGATTCGTGTTGTATAGATAGAACAAGCAAACTTCTGGAGCTTTGAATGAGGTGCCTCCAAAGCATTTTTAGGTGCGTTCGTAATTATATAAATACGTAGCACCTATAGTCGTCGCTTGGTCCGTCCGTCTGTCTGTCTGTCCGCATATAACAACGCAAAAACTACCCAACCAAATGGTTTGCAATTTAAAATATATTATCTTTGCAGAATTTTGTCGAGACATTTCAAATTTTATTAAAATCGAATCAAAACTTTAGGAGATATTAATAAAAATATTTATTAAGAAATTTGATTTTTTTTTTTTTTTAATCGGTGCTTTTTTGTTATAGGAGCTTCTGAAGTTGAATCGTCAAGCGACCGAGATACTTATTCTATGCCAGAAATTAATCTGCAGACGATATAATTCATTTCACAGAATTAAAAATCATCAAGATCTGAATATTTATATACAGTGTCTCACAAAAGTGATGGGACACTTGTGCTTTATAAAAAGAAACTGCAATAAAATAAATAAACAAACATGTGCAAAAATTTTTTGGGTGTGTTTCATATTTAAAGTTAGTAACAATTATTACATAACATACATTTTGTCAAAATATTAAAATATTAATTTAGTAAAAATACAATTGTTCAGAACGGAGCAAAAAATGGCTCACATAAGTGATGGGACACTTACTTTTCCATCAAATATTTATCCAAAAATTTTACTTTTTAAAAGGTTTTAATATTTTGTTGGATTTCCTTTTACTTTTAAAACATGATTTAATCTTTTTGGGATGGATTCGACTATTTTTTTTTGTGATTTCTGGAGTGATTTTACCCCATTCTTCTTGAAGCACCGATTTTAGTTGTTGTTTTGAAGAAATGGTGTGTTTGCGAATTCTTGATTCCAATTCTTGCCAAATATTCTCTATGGGATTTAAGTCTGGAGATTGTGGTGGTGTTTTTATTATTTCAGGACAGTTATATAGCAGCCAGAGTCTAACGTTCAGAGCAGTGTGCTTGGGGTCATTGTCCTGGTAGAATTTAAAATCGTTATGAAGGTTCAATTTTCGTGCTGAAGATTTCAAATTTTGCTTTAAAATATCAATATACTTGTACTGATCCATTATACTGTCAATAAAAACAAGATTACCAACTCCAGCGGACGACATACACCCCTATACCATAACTCCTCCTCCACCATGTTTTACTGTTGGTACCAAGTTCTGTTTGCGAAGTTCTTCCCTGGGTTTTCTCCACACCAAGATTCTACCGTCAGAACCAAATATATTAAATTTACTCTCATCAGCAAATATAACTTTATTCCAGTAATCAGAATTCTTATTTATGTTGGATTTTGCGAAAGCTAGTCTGAGTTTTCTATTCTTTTCACTTACGAAGAATTTTTTCCTGGCTACTCTACCGTGATATCCAGCAGATCGAATTACCCTTCTAATAGTTTCAGGATTAACAATTATTCCATATAATGCTTGTAAATCAGCAGCAACTTTTGAAGCACTAATTCTTGGATTTTTTTTAATATTTCGAACGATAATTCGCTTTATTCCATTGGATAGCTTTGATGGTCAGCCAGGTCTTCTTTTATCCTGAATCATATGATTCTTTTTATATCGTTTAATGATATTGAAAATTGTTGAACGACTCAAGTTAACTGTTTCAGCAGTTTTTCTAATAGATTTTCCACATTCAATATGCAAATTAATAACTAATTTTCGAATTTCAGGCGAAGTTCCTTTTCGTTTAGCATTCATGACTACACAGAGCTAAAAAACACAAAAATTCCAAAACAAACTGGAGAGAAATACTGCAGACGATTTTATAAATTATTGCCAATTGCTTTTAAGTAAAAATAAAACCCCAAAAAATATTTTTATTGCTTATTTCAGACGATTTTTGTTGCATATATAATGGTGTCCCATCACTTATGTGAGCTATTTTTTGCTCCGTTCTAAACATTTGTATTTTTATTAAATTAATATTTTAATATTTTGACAAAATGTATGTTATGTAATAATCTTTACTAAATTTAAGTATGAAACACACCCACAAAAAAAATGTGTACATGTTTTTTTAATTTATTTGATTAGTTTCCTTTTGTAAAGCACAAGTGTCCCATCACTTATGTGAGACACTGTAAGTAGCTGATACATATTTATCTGAATATTTATATAACTAGTTAAGATATTTGTATGAACAGTGTCATAAAATATATACTTAACTAGCTGTTTAACCCGTTCTACGCACGGGATATCATGAATTTAATTCTAAAACGTGCGTACGAACGCACCTCGTTTGTAACGTTTGACGTACAATTTCCAACTTGTTGTGTTTTGTCATGACAATGTCCTGCTTCCAATCCAATGGAATGAGATCGGTAAGCGTTTTACACGTAAGAACTACAACTAGGTGATGAATAAAGCAAAGCAATGCCTTGCTGTGTGCTTCTTACAATCTGCGTTAGGATTAGGAGATTGGTACTTTAGTGTTGTTGTCAGGAAGATAAATAGCAGCTATGAAGTCATAGTTGCCGAAGCGTCACTGAAGGTTCTTTGTGCAGACGCTAAAAGTTTTTGGTTTCTGTCTGTCTGTCTCGTTCCGCGATAACTGACGCAAAAAGTGTCCGATTAGGTTGATTTTTGGTAGGTATGTAGGTGAGGTATCCGGATTTAGCTGTATAGTTTTTGGTTAAATTTGGTTCATTCGTTCGAAAAATATAGAACATTTCTTTTTATGTCATAATGCTTTCCTATGGGAATGCAGACGATTTTCAAATTTCATTTTTAACTGAAATGAAAATCGCATATTTGAATAACGGATTTAAACGTAACATTATGAATGCTAAATTTTCGATTTGAAGGTCATAAATATATTCAATCGCTTTGAAAATTTGCCGATACATTTATTAGAATTTAGAAATTAATTGTTTATATTATGGGAAATTTTTTTGCATCTGTTCAGGAAATATAAAATATTTTATTTTCATATTTTTTACAAATTTTAAAATACATTTCTTTTTTCTTTCCTTTTTTAATTTATTAGTTGCTTAGGAACCATATTTCAGAAAATATCAAATTAATAAAATTCAAGTAACTCGCAATATTTTGCTGCAATATTTTATCAGCAAAATAACTTATTTTCGGGTGATTAGTATTCTATTGATATAAATGAAAATTTATTTTGAGACAAGTTACCTTTTAACTACTATAGAATTATTACCGAAATATTTTTTCCAAACGAAAATTGCAAAAACATTGAAAATGTAATTTGGATTCAAGTCTCGTAGTTTTCATTTGCATAAGTATATTTCTTACATGAGATATTATTCATTTACTGGAGCAGATGTGGATGTTTTGTCGTTAAAAAGTTTTTTTTTTTTAATAGGATAAAATCTCTTGTACAACGAGGTGGTTAAACAAAAGAAATTATAATGGTAACACGCATCATATCTATCGTCAAATCCTGAAATATTACAATTACTGGAAATTGAGACTCAAAAAGCTATCACAAAAAATACTTTATACGACAAAACACGTTTGCTATTTAGAGAATTGGCAGTGGAGACAATTATGAACTATTACCCAATAGGTTTTAAAATTTCCAAATATGCCTATTTTGGGGAGATTTTAGTATGCTATTACCATCGAGTTAGATCAGGATGTACTTAGATAAGATAAATATTATAGAATTACCATCAAAACTGTTTTTCTGAAGAAAAAAATTGTAATAACACTAGATTTCTAAAATAGATATAAGTGAAACATATAGTAGATTCAGTTTACATTTCCATAAGTTGCTTTTGTACATGAGATATTATTCTATTTATCCATCCGATTCAGGTGTTTCGTGGTCAGAAGGTAAGTAGATATTGCTATTTGGGTATTAGGATAACATGAAATTATTTTCCAAACTGTTGCTTAGTTTAAAACGAAATCCAAGATATACTATAATCATTTACACAATCAATAGAAAATTACGAATATAAATTTAATAAGATTACAGGGGGTTAGGAGGGCAGAGCCTCCCCTGAAGAAATGTACTTCTTTATCTAAAAAATTACATGAATAAGAATTTCAGAATATCATTCTGTAAACCGTGTTTAATTTAACGTTTCTATTTTCTGAAAACCTTCGAAATATTTTACATGCATATAAATATGTATGTAATATAAAAAATTTAAATTGCGGATTGTAAAACGCTAAATAAAAATGACTGTTAAAAAAAAAAATAGATTCCAAAGAATGTAAAATTGAATGCTTATCTTAAATTAAGTTCAGGACGTACAGAGCAAGAAGCTAAACCTTGGAAAATCTTAGGAAGGAATTTTAATATTTTTTCATAAAATCATCTTTCGAAACCTGATGTAAATATTACTTTTAAAATAAGGGTGGAGTTTCTGCTTTCCACATACTGACAAGAATGAGAATAGTCAATCAATTGGAATAGTTAAAATTCTTATTCTCAAGTTTTATAAATTTTTAATATGCTATAAAAATGTATTCCATTAAAAAAGTTTACAGTTTATTGTTAATGATTTAGATCATATGTATAATCATGCTTAAGTAAATTCGATAATTATTATGTCGTATATTTAGTGAAGAATATTATATATTGCATTTTGTGAGATGATTGAAGCGCTAATTACTGTAACAATTTTTGTTATAGCGTTGAATGAATATCATATATACATATACAAATCGCGGAGGTAAATTCCTTTATTCTAAAACAAATCTTGCGAAAGGAGAGTGATAACGGTATTGTAAAGTGATTACTTTGGACCTAATGCAACAGACAGCAGAGTCAAGTAGTGGCAAAATTTTGAAATTATTAAGCCTAACTCGAAAAGTGTAAACGAATAAAGATTCAATTACAAAATTGTAGAGCATCCTCAATTTAGTAAGAAATGATGTCTTACATGTGAAAATAAACTTCAATAGAAGCTCTCAATTGTATTTTGATGTACAATTACCAATTAAATACGTCACCACATGCCAAAATTTGGCATCATAAGGCAAATGCACATCAGCTAATAAAACTAACATATATCAAAGAAGGATACAGTATATTTCTCTAATTAAACCAAGGTAAATATGTTCAATGTGTCCATCACTGGTAGCAGTTGACGTGCCTTAGATGCATACACATTTAATTATCTTTCAATAAAGTTTTCTTTTAATGTTGAATGTATATATATACACAAAATCAATATAAAAATAATGTGCATTTTATATTAAAACTCACACCGGAAAATTATGTTGATAAAATATTTTACTAAAAAATAAAAGTTGTTAAGATATATTCACATTATAAGTGGTGACTTAAAAGCGATTGGTAGCTTGTTTAAGCAGCCGATGCGTATTTGTATAAAGGAAAAGGAAGCTTTTGGAGCCTCTGAAGCGTTTTACCACCGCCCCCTGAATACTAGGCCCATGAACATAGATACCTTCTAGTTTCTCTTCTAGGTTCATGACTAGGCCTGAGGGCTGACAGCAATGGCGGCTGTCGCAGGCCGATTTTTTTTTTTTCAGCGTTTGAACGGTCCCTCGAAATTCCACACCAATAATTTCTAAAAGTTTTCTTCGCCTCGTTTTTCGGAGATCAAATAAGTCAAATAAAACTTTTAGATATTATTGGTGTTGAAGTTCGAGGGACTGTACAAACGATTCCGCCTGCGACAGCCGCCATTAATTTTAAGCGCGCAGGCCTAGTATTCAGGGGGCGGTGGTTTTACTCATGACAATGTCATGTTTTTACATGTAAATTATCAAAGAAAAGAAACAGTTCTTTTGTTAGATGAAATTTGTTGATTTTCAGACAGGAATATTTGTTCCATCTTTTAACAAAAGTTTGACTGCCTAGAAGACATAATGTCAACGTGTTCATTAAAATTGGAAGGTAATGAAATATGTTAAGATTGAAAACGGCAGAATCATCCTTTTGATTTGCAGAAGGATTATGTTGCGGTTACTAGAAAATTGTGGTAATTTCTTTTCCTGTAATGTAACAAGTTTTTTTTTTTTTTTTTTTCTGGAATTAATGAATGTTTTTCCGCATATATTTATTACACACTATACCTTTTAAATATCAGTTAATGTAAGAGGGGATCTTGGGCCCGATTATCTATTTATTTATTTATTCATTGTGACTTGAGTAGACTTGGAAATTCGAAAACAGCAAATTAATTTAGTGGTTCTAATGATTAAAGAAAAATAGAAGAAAGGAACGTCTCACTTTCTCAAGTAATCCAAAGTTTCTCCAATAGAGGGACGGGTACGGTTAATTGCATTGTGTTTTATTAAAATGTTATAAAATTTGTATTATTTTATTGAGTACAATACTGTAATGTGTTTTTGTATTTTACTGCATTGCATAATGCAATGCACTGTGGTATCGTGGTCGTATACATATAATTAAACACATCCCTTCGTATTAAAAGAAAAGTTTTATTTCAAAACCACAATTGTAAAAAATGAAATGAAAGACATTTTTGTACATCTCAGGAACACCAAAAACAAGGTCCAACTCTCCAGAAGTCAAAAACCAGTCTGCCTCTTCATGTCGAAAAACTCTCCTCTTCCCCTGTGCATAATCCACTGATCCTCCTTGATTGACACCCCCTTCTTCATCCCCCTGCACCTTTGTATCAAGGGTTCTTCGAAATACCTTTCTTTAGTCATGCCATTCATATGAATACCTTCCTTCACGCCACTTCACTATACTACGAACGTCTAAATTCAATTTAACAAAAAAGGTCAAAAGTTGTTACTTTCGTCATTTATCACAAAATAAACGTTACCGAATGCCTTTAAAATCGTCAATGAAAACTTATTCATTATAAATTAAAGTAAATTAGCAGCATTTTATTAATTTCTCGGAGTTGCTGTTTATCGTTTAAAATTGGAAATTTTTTTTAACAAGAATTAAAAGTGTAAGTATTATTATACACGGATAAAATTAAAACGTTAGTTACAATAAAAGTTGTATAAACAGGAGTAAAACTTAGCACAATAAAAAAAACCTACCTTCCTAAAATCACAATGAAAAAATACAAGCACAGGAATGAGTTTTCGAAGTATATTTCATCATCGGTAACAAAAAGACATGCTCTAGCCCTTTGAGGGCAGGAGCAGGATTTTAAGATATTATTGTTTAGTGATATTAATGTTTACCAGTGAACCTGTGCGAAGATTTCGCACTGCAATCTAATGCTTTATTCCAATATCTAATCTTTTTTTAGATATTCTCATTCTATTCCATCAAAATTACAATAAAAACTTATGAAAGACAGGAAAAGGCACGCGCCAAGGGAAAAAAAGAAATAACTATCGTATTTTAACTGCAGTACAGGATATCGCCATCTGCTTCGGAAAAAAAAACATTGGACAAAGAAAAGCAAATTGAATACGTATAAAGAATAATTTGATCTAATATAACAAAGCATACATGTTAAGTTAAATACCTCTATATTCAATGGTTGGAGTATCACAGTTGAGATTTTTTCCAACAGAGTGAAAATATGCCGGGACCAGGACTCGAACCTGAGTACTTTGGTTTGCCGTACCAACGCCCTCCCTACTGAGCTATCCCGACGATATCCTGGTCTGGCATATCTCACTCTTATTTGTTGGACGAAGGCTGCGAACTGCAGCGCTAATTTCATTCATCCGAGCTATAACTAATAGCATTTACATGATGAATCTTGAAACAGCACGGAAAATCCTGTATACCATGCAATTAGGTCATAATGAACAGAGGAAAGTATAATCAACTGGGTAAATTCTATTCAATGGTTGGAGTATCACAGTTGAGATTCTTTCCAACAGAGTGAAAATATGCCGGGACCTGGACTCGAACCTGGGTACTTTGGTTCTTTTCACTCTGTTGGAAAAAATCTCAACTGTGATACTCCAACCATTGCCCAGGTAATTTACCCAGTTGATTATACTTTCCTCTGTTCATTATACCTCTACTTTGATTAATCCATGGTACCTTTTTTCTCCTAATCGCTGTAATTTCAATTTTGATTTTTAATCATAAATAGAAAAAACACAGTACATAGACCTGCTTTATCTTTTTTGCGCTATTTATTTATTTATTTATTTTATAATCATTATTGACCCCGATATAATGCAGTATTTTATTTTAGCAACAACATTGGTTTCAAAAAACCTTTCATTTCATTTATGAAAACAATGCTGATTTAATTTTTAATTAACTGCAATGTTTAATCAAAAAGCATGTTTTAACGTAATGTGGGTGTAATATGTCAGAAGCCGCTTCAAAAACCTTTCGAATGATACCTTATTTATTGTTCTGCGTTTCGTAAACTCATAGAAAAAAAGGATATTGAGAACAGAAATAATATACATGATTCTTTAAATTATATATTTTTTAATATAGCTGTCCCATAAATTTGCTTAAATTTACTTTCTTCACATAATAATTATTTGTGACTCAAAACACGTTTTTAAAACTACATTTTAATTATGAAATATGAAAAAAATATTTTAATACTATTTTTTAAATATCTGTGCCATGATATTTTGCATAGAAATTATGTATACAAGTAAAAAATTATATACAGAATCAACCCGCCCACCGTAAATAAAAAATGCCGAAATTCATCCGGTTTTGATCGGATAGGTTCAATCGATCCGATGCAGAACTCTAATTGGAAGCGATATTATCCTTACATTAATATAGAAAAAATATCAAAATTAAATTTAGTTATTGAAGAAGGTATCAAAAACTCGCCTCTCTATTACATAACTAGCTGACTCTGTAATCAAAGGTTTTTCTTAAATGCGTTCGTAATTATATAAATGCATAGCACCTATAGTCGTCGTCTGGTCTGTCTGTCTGTCTGTTCGTCTGTCCGCATATAACGGCGCAAAAATGTACCCAAACGAATGGTTTGATATTTAATATATATAATTGTTGCAGAATTTTGTCGAGTCATTTCAAATTTTATGAAAATCCTATCAAAACTTAAAAAGATATTAATAAAAGTTTTCTTCATACGTAATTCTTATCATACGTAATTAATTCAATGATATCCCATGATAGGTAATGATTCTAAGTTGTCTTGGTGATTACTTCCTATTTAAGATGGAGTCCTATAATTTTCGTATTACTGAATTTAAAAATCGAATTTGCATACTAAAATTGTTTAATTAGAGAAATCCTATCTGCCGACAGCAGTTTGGATATATGTTTCCGGAGAAATAGATTTTAAATGAAAAAAGAGTCTAAATAAGAATTTCAAGTTATGAAATTTTTAAAGCTAGGCTTAAGTTTCCCATTGGAATTTTCAGTAAATGTCAACAGAAGATAAAATGTTGCCAACTTAAAATGTGCTTATTTTATTACGGAAATTAATCATATCATAATAACAGGCAATGTAATACATTTTATTGAAACTAGATATAGTACGAATGCACCTCATTTGTCACGTTTGACGTACAATTTCCAACTTGTTTTTCTTCAGTTCATTCAATAAATCTTTCATAGACGTAATTTGCTTCGTCATTCTCAGTTTTTTTTATTTAAAATCTTGATCTTTGTGTATGTTATGTATGATGGGTAACGATACAATTTCCATTCAATCATTTTCACCAATTTTTATTAACAGTCTTTCATGTGCTCAGGTCCGACACTGCAGTACAAAAATAAACCAAGAATACGTTCGATAATAAATATTAAAAATACTGTTTTTTTTTTTTTTTTTTTTTTTTAAATCTAATAACAGTGTTTCCAGATTGGTGAATTCGTTATCCAACACTGCAAATCTTTATACACTTTTCAAAACACCTTTTAGAACACTTATTTTGTCACCTTTTTTAGAACACTTTGAAGCGCACCTTATGGAACAGTTATAAGAATACTTCTGAGAACACGTTTTTTGCTAAGCACACTTTCTTACACACTTTTTAAAAGCTATGATTTCACAAGTGTGCCCAAATTTGCTCCCAATCCGTTCTCAAATGTGTTCCGAAGTTTAGATTTAACATATATCCTGAACAGAACACTTTCGGTGCACTTTCAGAACACTTTATTTACAGCGGAGCATATTCGGAACACATTAAGGTAACTGGAACACTTTTTTTGAATCAAAGTGTTCCAAAAGTGTGTTTCACAAACACATTCTCAGTTTCTTTATTTAAAATCTTGATCTTTGTGTATGTATGATTGGTAACGAAACAATTTCCATTCAATCATTTTCACCAATTTTTATTAACAGTCTTTCATGTGCTCAGGTCCGACACTGCAGTACAAAGATAAACCAAGAAAACGTTCGATAATAAATATAGAAAATACAGTTTTTTTTTTTTTTTTAAATCTAATAACAGTGCTTCCAGATTGGCGAATTCGTTATTCGACACTACAAATCTTTATACATTTTAAGAACGCTTTTTAGAACACTTATTTTGTCCCTTTTTTAGAACACTTTGAAGCACACTTTTTGGAACAGTTATTAGAGTACTTCTGAGAACACCTTTTTTTGCCTAGCACACTTTCTTACACACTTTTTTAAAGCTATGATTTCACAAGTGTGCCCAAATGTGCTCCCAATCCGTTCTCAAATGTGTTCCGAAGTTTAGATTTAACAGATATCCTGAGCAGAACACTTTCGGTGCACTTTCAGAACACTTTCTTTACAGCGGAGCATATTCGGAACACATTAAGGTATCTGGAACACTTTTTTATATCAAAGTGTTCCAAAAGTGTGCTTAATGTGTGCTGAAAATTTGCAGTGAAAATAACTACCACTTTTCCCGAGGGGCAAGATTAACTTTATTTAATAACTGAATGCCTGCCATTAAATAAAGCAAAGGTTAGTATTCTGAGTTAGTGGTAGATATTTTGACTTTAAAAAATCGAACACTGACTAATAGCAACATCCAATTTAGACATTACATAGATTTTTTTTTTTTTTTTTTTTTACAAACATTCGATACAAAATAATTACGATTCATCAAGGAACAAAAAAAAAAAAGTGAGAACTTTTTTGTCGTTTTCCTCAATTAATCTAAACGAAAAAGATCTAGTCATTCATCGATTAAGTAAAAGGTTTTATTTTATTATATATGCAAAACTTGGGACAAAAATCATATTCAAAAATTTAAAGTAGTCCGTAAGTACAGTGCCTAGAAGTAGGCACTACTTCTAGGCACTGTACCGTAAGTCAAAATTTCAAAAATTGATATTTTCATTAACAAAACATAATTCTGATACAAATTTTTATTCTATAAAGAAAAGAAAATAATCATTTAGATCCGCGGTTTTCAGATTTTTTTCTCTCACGGACCCTTTGCTTGGACTTCTCATTTATGCGTACCCCTTCTCACATAAACCCGTTCCCAAAATTTTTATTTTCGTTCCATTTTTTTTCTGCAAATCAGAAGTGTAGTATGGTACACAACAAAGCAATGAACCATTTTTGACTAAAAAACAAATAAAAAAATCATTTAAATTATACATAAAAAAAAAGACACGAGAACGCAATACAAAGATTTCTCCATTAATTACAGTGGATAAAAGCGCCACCTGTATTTCTCCGAAGCGAAAGCCTGATTCCGCGAGAAGAAAGGTATTTTGACTGTTTGGTACGGCTTTCAGATATTTTAAGGTGAATCGAGTTCGGCTGTGCTGAAGCTCACCGTAAAACAAGCCTTCATCATATGCGTTCTACCTCTACAAAGGCGTAATTTATGCAAATTTTATCATCACCGCTGACAAATCACAAAATTTTACAAATATTCTAATATTTTTAAACGCTTCTGGAAATATTTTAATTTTTTGAATAGATTTTTCTTTTTTATAAAATTTTAATGAATTCCTTAGGAAACACTATATCGTACATCAGCCTTTTCTGAACAATTTATAATTGTTTCGTTCGTCCCCATTGCTTATTTTTCCAGATATGAGGCATTTTATATGACAATGTAGTCTCTTTTTTCGTGATTCTAATATTTTGAATTGGAGTAGTACTTGCTACGTTCAATGAATTGGTGGAAGTAGAGGTGGTTTCATAGATTTATAAGAAGTATTTTGACCAGGAAACCACGCCATAGTGTAATAATGAAAAAAAATCTAAGTAAGCAGCAATCGAAATAGCATAGTGAAATTTGTTTTTTAACACATAAATCATTTGCCCTCGTCTCCTCGTTATCGCGATATAAAGTCTTAAAGTTTGTAATTTTTGTTTAATTTAGGGAGAAAAGGCGTGGTTCTGATTCAGATATTTTATTAATCAGATTATTATAAAATACAAAACATATTTAGATATAGTAATATATTATAAAATAATAATAATAATAAATTGCTATTGACAAATATGGTACTGAACCAAAAAATGATTGAAGCATAGAAAATAGTGGCACCAAGAACATTTCATGAACTTCTTTCTAGTGCAATGATTACAATGGTCCACCTACTGCAAAAAAACAAAATTGCAAGGTGTTTCAAATAGAAGTGGACCGGTTTGCACTAACTCAGACTTGTAACAATCATACCGAATCATGTCGGAGTATTCCAGAGCACTAAACTGGCAATAGACAAGTGACTGGAGTTTGATTATGTTATGTTGTAAACGTGGTGACTCCTCCTTCCATCCTATCGACTCCTCCTTCCATACTATCGACTCTTCCTCCCACCCTATTAAATCAGTAAATTAGCAAATTTTAAGACGTTATATCTCAATAACGGGGAGACGAGGGTAATTGATTTATGCGTCAAAAAAACATGTTTCACTATGCTCTTTCGATTGCTGCTTATTTAAATTTTTTTCATTATTACACTAACAGCGTGGTTTCCTGGTGAGTATACTATGAACCCACCGTTGTCGGTCTAAAAGTCTGTAAAAAAAAAAGGGGGGGGGGACGCATTATACACAAGGAAATAAGGTACTCTTTTAATGAATTTTTTGATATATCATTTTCAAAAATGAGAGAAAAGCGATTTTATTAATTTATTCTATTAAGTCGGTCGTGCGACAATCGAAAACCAATAACAAATACATGCAGTGCCGGAATTAATACTAGGCTTTTGAATGCTCAAACATTATAAATGATTCTTTAATGATGCAGTGAATATATATATATATATATATATATATATATATATATATATATATGTATGTATGTATGTATGTATATCCAAAATACAGAAATTTCAGCCTCTTTTTTAATAAACTCATTTTATTAGATAGAAATATTTGTTACTTCTCCATTATCCCGTCGACCACTTTTCATAACAAAACTATCGCCAAACTATAGAATTTAAAGCAAAAAATGCATAGTCTTCACACTCACTTGACGCCAGAAAAGTTACACGTTTGTTATGTCGTCAAGTGGATTTTAATTTGACATTTATCTTGTATATTTTACTGATTTATTAGTTATTTCGTTAATTAAAATAACAACTGCGTCATTGAATGGCGGTATCATGATATTAAAAGAGAAAAACGTTGAGAAAATGTTGCTATGCATAGTTATGTACAATAGATCAATTTCAACCGACATCACAAACATTTAATTACCAGCCGAGAGATATAATTAAGAAAAATAATGTAAATAAATAAATATGAAAGATTTTTTGTTCTGTTTTCGTTAAATATATTGTAAATTTATAGTTTAACAGTTACTAAGTTGACACACTGGTGAGTGGGGCATTTTCGAATTTCTTGTATTTATTTATTTTTATTATAATTTTTTAGATTCCAACGGCAACATTCTTACATGTGTTTATTTGGCGTTGCAGTTTGGCGATAGCTTTTTGTTATGAAAAGTGGTTGACAGGAGAATAGATAAGTACCAAATATTTTTTTTTTCATCAATCTGTTTATCTATAAATCTACTAATTATTTTTTTGTTCATTTGTTTTTCTATTTTGTGCAAATTTAAGATCCTTAAGAACTTCACGTGCAAAAGTAAAATGAAAATAATTGGAAATAAACATATGAATTTAAAAATCGTGTTTGAGAAAGAGGACCAGCGACTTGAATAAGGAGGCCTCAAAATTTGCTAAGGCCGGCATTGAATGCATATGCGTGATATGGAATTTTAATATTCAGCATTTAAATTCGAAATCCTTGAAGATGCTCTTTCGTCAATCAAATCTAAACTAGAAAAAAAAATTCCACGATTGATTATTTTCAAAATCGACCAAATGATGAACAATGCTAATCTGTCTAGAGAGTGCAGCGTTTCAACTGATAGGTGAAATGAATTCAAAATCTTCATCAATAATTAAACTTTTATTTATAAAAATTTCTGATACTGACACCGGAATTTTAAACCTAAATAATATTTATGGAATATCTCTCTGGTAATCATGGTTTAAGTGGACTGTATAAACGCTAGTTCAAGAGGAAGAGGCCGCAGCTTGGGCGAGTGGCCTCTTGAAATATATAAGAGTCTCTGACGCTGAGTACAAGTGGTGTGTGTAGTCACAGAATTCTTTGGTGTAGTTATAGTAGTCATATATTTACCCTAAATGTCGCGAATGTTTTGTCTATAATTAATGAATGTTTCACCGCAGGCAGACCAAAGAACTCTAGCGTATATATATATATCTATTACAAGGTCTTTGGGCAGACATTAACTACGCACTACCCCTTCTGAATATTAATTAATGCAAACAAGGATCTTGGGACCAATTATTTAAGAAATTATTAATTTTTGAGTCTTGGTTAGGTTTGCTAATTCAAAAACAGCAAATTAATTTAGTTGTTGTAAAGTTCTAAAAATAATAATAAATGATGAACACCCCTCTTTCTCAAATCCTCCAAAGTTTCGCCAATAAATTGATGGAAAATGTTATTTGTGCTGTGTTAAAAAAAAAAAAAAAAAAAAAAAAATGTTATAGTGGCTCTATACATAAAATTACGATTCATTAAGCGCATAAAAAAAAGTAGATTTTTTAAAAACTTTTTCCCAGTTATCTTAAAAGAAAGATCTAAGCACTCATCAATTAAGAATTACGTTTCCTTTTGTTAGCTATGCAAAAAGTAGACCAAAAAACATAAGCAAAACTTAGGAAATAGTCTCTAAATAGAAAATTAAAAAATATATTTTTTCGTAAATAACATACAATTCTGCTACAAATTTTTATTCTGTAGAGAAATTTAAATTCAAAAACCAAATTTCGTATCATTTATATCTTAAAATTCGCTATCATAAGTACTGCAACAATTAAAATTTATAATGTTGAAATATTTCAAATCTTCATTCATATTTCCTAAAATTTTAGATGTTACATATAATATTCTCGTATTATTATACGTCAGAAAAACCCAAACATAAATACATTAGTTTTCTTGATGGGAAAATTAAATCGCCGCCTACGGCTCCATGGATTTCCGCGGGTTATCAAATTCAGCCGCCACTATTGGTCAGGTGAAAATATCCAGCAAAGGTTCGTAAGACTACCACTAAAAACAGTAATATTTCTGAGAAAAATCATATATAATTTATCATCTCAATTACTTAGTGTTCCAGGCTTGGCTAAATTTAATTTTGCTTATATCTTTAACAATGATATTGATTATTTTATTGTCAAACTGCAATTAGTAGCTAATTTACTTGAAACAATCATGAACTTATTTCAAAACTTGGCCTTCCTATTAAGGATATCCTAAATATGACTTGTAATTCACTTTAAAGTGATAATCAGCCCTCAAAAAATTAATTTTGTAATAAATTCTCTTACTTTTATTAATAACCTAGTAATAGTTTTTTTTTTTTTTTTTTTTTTTTTTTTTTTTTGTCTTTTGTAAATATATAAATAACTTAATTGTTATATTATTCAACTTGTAACATTTGTACTTAAAATAAATAAAGTATGGCTTCTGAAAAGAGCCTTTTTGGGAGACAGTCTTATGGGGGGGGGGGGGGGGGTTTCCTTCACCAGTTTTATGTTCTGGACATTCTGGAATTATTAGTTTTGAATGTAATTCTTTATAACTAGAGATTATACGACTTTTTGCTATCTGTACAATTTTTGAAATCTGTACAATTATTAAATCCAAGTCCAAGTTCTAGAATTTCCTAAGGCAAGTATATTATTTCTATGTTCCTACCCCTATTGTCAAACAATAATCTACGTGGTAGATATCATCATTTGATATTGAGCGATATATTTTTCTAACATTCCTGAACAACATTTTTTGATATTAAATGACTTATTTCTTCATTACTGAAAAATCTTTTTGTCGCACCCCAGATGTGGTGGACAGAACAGAAAACCCTCATTATAAAACGAGAGATCTCTGTTTAAGGAAAGTCTAGTCTTGTTATGCAACAAGACAAGAGCAAACCCAAGTACTATAAAAGCTTGTTCAATCGAAACCCAGGGAGAAAAGATGTATAAAAAGCTGTTAACAAAAGCTGGTGGGAGTCGATTTTTTTGTTACTAAAGTAAAAAATGTCTGATAAATGACAAAACTATCATTTAATTATCTCGTATTTTTCCATCACAATCGACATATTTTTTTTCCGCTGTTTTATCAAAGATTTATTTAAATATCACTTTTTATTACTGAGTTTGTTGGAAATTTTGAAAAAAAATTGTTTTAAAATAGGTAAGAAAATTAAAACTTAAGAATGTAATGGAAATAAGAAATTTTAAAGCTTGCTGTGTTAAAAATCATGAAACCCCCCCTTTCATAAAACTATAAAGTAAGTTTTAACAACCCCATTATTTTGAATTTTGCTTTGTGAGAAATTAAATATATATATTTTCTTATTAATTTTAAGTCAGAAATATGTGTATATTTTTTCAAAAATTGATGCACTACACGAAAGTTAACACGTACATAAATTAGCTCAAAAGCTTATTATATAATAATAATAATAATAATTACTTAGATGAACTGTATAAAATATATATTATTAATAGTGACTAATTAAAAATTCATTGACCTACTTTTAAAACTAAACTTGTATTGTTTCAATAATAAAAAATAAAATTCTTATAAAAGTCGGAAATCTGAAAGCATTTTAAAACGATAAACAAGCATCCATTTAAAAACTATATAAATTGATTTTTTTTTCTTGTAAAAACATTTTTAAAATGAGTATAAAATACATAGTATAAAGATAGTATAAAAAATCTTTAATTTTTTATAAAACACAAATTTTCACATGCTTTTTTTATATATATAAAAATAACTATAGATTCCTACAGAAAATTTTTATATAGGCTTTTCCTTTCTGTGCAAATTTTACGCCCAACGCCTCCATCAAATGCACATTGACGAAAACTACACTACACAAATGGGCGGTCCTTTAGAACTTTCCGTTCACTTCGGTCAAGATTACAAACTTCGTCAGATATGCTGAATGTCGACAGATATCTTAAAATATTCGAAAAATGATATTGTTTTTTTTTCGAATGTCAATAGATATCCCTGAATGTTGTAATAGTAATATCCTTTTTACAACATTGGCCAATGTAACCAGATATTAAAAATAAGGCATTAAAAAGTCAAGTTTTTTAAAAATGGTAAAATTATTAAATTTTATTGTTTAGAATACTATTCCTGTATTATTATGTCATAACTAATGCAAAAAGCTCTTTTGAATGCTTTCTTTTTAAAACTAATTTTAAGTTATGTCTGTGAATATCGGCAGATGTTGTAAATTTGACGTACGACATTCAGCGACTTTCAAAATATTGGCCAATATTGCCGTTGATATTGGCCGATATTTCTGTGCTACCTGGGTAGGAATCTCACGTTGCAATGGAAAATATGGCAGAAAGGAAATAACGATTGACTTATAAATAATATGCATATGGTAAATTTATATGCATATTTGTGTGTGTGTGTATTATTGTTACTTGTTGCATGTTTTGCTGAAAAAAAAAATACGAATGAAAAATAATGAATATATTCTATATTTAATACATCTAAAACATATTCTAATTTTATAAATTATTTTTCTAAGAATAGGAATATTTTCAAATTTCAAAAAAATCAAAAAATAATCCCAATTATATTTGTATTTATAATTTGGATATCTATTATTTTATTATTTATATAAACAGCAATATACATAAGAAATAAATCTGCAAAATAGATTCGAAACACATGCTTATCCGGCCATGTTTATTCCTTTGTTAAAAATTACACTTGTTTCATTATAAACAACTTAATATAAAAATAAAATAACGCAATAAAATTGCATTTTCATTTCATCTGAATTACATATAATATATATATATATATATATATATATATATATATATATATATATATATATATATATATATTCTTTTTTTAATGTGATATTCAAATGCATAACGTTGCCCGCTGATCGGAATTCTAAACCAGACCGCTCTATTTATCTTGTTTAGGCTTAATTTTTTTTTAATATTTATGTGTGGGATCTTCTCTAGCATAAAAATTTCTAGATCAAATCTAGGGATATTAAATTTATGGTAGATAAGATACACATTATACCTATTTGAACATTGGCAACGGATCACGCATGAGCAATCTCATGTTGCAATGGAATATCTGACAGAAAGAAAATAACGATTGCCTTATAAAAAAAAATATCATGCATACCATATCAAACATATACATAATCCTTAGATCTAGGGAAGTTCAAGTCTATTTAGGAAATTCTTTCTTATTTCTGGGAAATTTTTAGAATACTGGCCAAAGAATATTAACTCCGTATCTATATTCTTTGCACTGGCAATACTTTTCCAAAATCTAGAGAAAAGAGAAAATTTTGTTAGTCTTTTATGTTTTTCTGACAATAAACGTGAGAAAGTGATGTGTGTGATGAATGTACATGAAAGAGGAAAGTAAAGGGATGGGGAGAAATTGTCTGTCGGATTCCCTCTAAGTCCACCCAACTTTGAAGAATAATCCGGTTTTTTAATATGCTGCCACCACCGATATGATTATGTGATATCGGTCACGTTATGAGAGGTATATTGAGAAAAAGACAACCTCTTTTAATTAAACTTAAACGAATAATTTATTTACAGTCTTTAAAATAACAAGACAATATTTACAATTACAAACTCGGATATAGTTGATCCTGTTCCACATTAAATAAATTACAGAAAATACGTTCTGTGTACTGCTAAACTACACTAATTAACTCATATACCAGAGATTACTATTAATCTCACAAACACTTTATCTCTTCACTCCAAGAGATCTCTTTCGACACACGTGTCTCAGAGCTCACTCTCTGAACAACCTACATGCTTCACTCCCACGTAAAAACTAACTCTCTCTCCGGTCATCCCCAGAGCACTCTTTGTAAAACGGGGCTGGTCCCCTCTTCCCACGTGTTCCGCTTCCTTGACAGAATCTAATCCCCTATGATGGATCTTTCATCTTAGAGCATGGGTGAAATCTGTCTTATCTATGAACTTGGATGACAATACAAAAACCTCCTCCCCTATACCAAACATTCCTTCAACCCATATCATGTCACTCACCCACTCGGGTTAAGATTTCAGATAGGAAAAGAATCTTAGTTTAAAGCTTTACAGTACACAGTAGATAAGTACACAAAAAGATAATATCCATAGCTGTCAACTTTTACGCTTTTCTGTTACCACTAAAAATTAAGAGAAATTTTTGCCTTATTGAATTATATGATTGCGGCGATTTAATAAGTTTAAATTTACTATAAAATTTTTGTGGTAGGAAAAAAGCGTAAAAGTTGGCAGCTGTGAATATCCCATAACAATAGTTCTAAGCCTGCGGCTGCCAGGGAAAATCTGACATTGTCTTCAACAAATTCTTTGGTAAAACGAAGTGTGTATGGGCGGGGGTTGGGGTAATTAGAGTTTTTGGTCCGATGTGGTAATCTCTCACCTACCTTCCATTTCTCGGAATACGGATCCTTTTTTAGATGTTAATAAATGATAACCACCTGTTGTTAATTGGTGCAGCAAAAAGCCTTGCTTATTTTGTCATTCAGGCTCTTAGAATTAGAAAACAAGAATCATTCGCAGATTTCAGCATCTGGACTTAGAAGCATTTTTAACTGAAACTGCTCCCTATAAGGTCGTTCATTTTTTGGAGAAGGATGAGGAAGGGAAGGGGCAGAGTTACATCTGGTTTTACTTTCTTCCTGGGGTATTTCAGAGTAAAACCAAATAAAGAAATCATTCATATGATTTTCTTTTGTTATAAAACCCCGTATTACGTACAAAGGTAGAAATTTGTTATAATTATACCCGTAATGAAGTAAGTTACTATTATGATTGTAAAACATAAGAATGTTGGATCAAAGATTTTCTAAAAAATTAAACATCCTGATCCTGTAAGGATGTTTTATTCTATACCTGTTAAGTATTAGCCATAACAATAGGGTATTTCTCGCTATATATTTTTTCATCATTCAGAGATTTATTTTTTTTAGAAGCATGGAATTGGCAGCCATTGCCATGGAAATGATTTTGAAGCTAATAGTGTTTTTCTATTCTTCGATAAATGTGTTGCATCTTCAGTTGTAATGCTTTTTTCGGTCTAGCAGGAAAAGCATAAGATTTTAAAGCTTTCAAGAATTTTATTTTATTTTATTTATTTATTTTTTTTAAATATTCAGCATTTTTGATGAAGCTGAAAATAAAAAGGTCAAACTTAATATTATTTTAATTGTTGTGAAACAAACAAACAAACAAAAAATACTTCATGATCTGTATATATTTTTTAAATATTTTTCTTGTGAAAAGGGGGTTGGAGGCTAAACTCATACTAGAATCTTGAAATAAATTAAATATTTTATTGAGCAACGTTTTGATACTTAGATCCACGTATTTATACTCAATAAAATGCTTGAGAGTTTATGGTTGGGAAAAATAATAATTTGATAACTACTTCTTTAAAATACAGAATATGAAAATTTTACTTTATTTTATTACCCTGCATACGTAAAAACCTTGAAATAAATTAGATTATTACTGAGCAAATATTTTAATTACTAAATTTTAAATTATGAAATTCCAGTTTATCTTCCTATTTTCGTAAGATTTTTAGCACTAAAGTAAAAGGCCTCAGTAATTAGAAAGCTCTTAAAGGAAGTACGTAAATAAAACGTTGATGCAAACGATAAAAATAGTATAAAATACGTAGTAGTAGCTGTTTTCCCTGCAACTTCCTTCTGCTTTTGACAATCGGCCGCAGGAAAGAAAAGCGGAGGTACACTGCTCTAACAAATTTAACATATACTGTGTACTCTTGAAGTATTTTCTTCCAGTGTATCTAAAAAATTACTCTCTTTCAGATTTTCTTTTCATAATATTTAATAATTGCTTTTCCTTAAACTAAAGAATAACACAATAAAACTATTCTACTCACACCAGTAAATTTACAAGAATAATTATTAAATACAATTAAATGCCTTTCAGCTTATTTGTTTCTAACCGTATATGGGTTCTCAGGGTAACGGGTGAACGCCTATATGGTATAAGTTCTCCTCGTTGTGTTTTCAAAGCAGTCGATTCCGAAAACCGTATCTCCCTTCTTAGCATATTTATAAGTTGTGTTAGAAGCGATGGGCGTTTCTGCTCTTTTTAGAAAGCGAACTGTTGTCGCATTTTTGCGCATCCCAACCTTTATAGGGAATGGGAAAAAATATATTTTATTGATTTGATATTTATAATGAATTTGCCTTAAGATTGCAAAGTAGATATACATATTTTTCTTAATATCTTCTTAAACAGTTTTGACTTTTTTTCATTCCGCGATCAACTTCAATATGAATAGATAGGTGATTTACAAATAAATATTTCAATAAATGAAATATTTCATGAAAAATTAATGATAATTTATCATATTTATTTATAAAGTATTATTTTCTTAGATATATTATAATAATAATAATTTCATAGTTATTTATAAAATATTCTTTAATGTAAATAATAAAAGAAATAATATTCTTCATAAAATGTATTATAAAAAACTCTGTTTTCGATGGGCCTGCAACATCGATATACAAATTGCCTTGCAACTTGCAAAGATAATTAATGTTTTACATTAAGCGTGTATAAATATTATAGTTAATAATCATAACAAGTATGTGTAATATTAACGATAATTATTATTATAATTCATTGTATGTGCAGACTGCGCCAATGTTATGTATCCAACATAGGAATCGTAATAAATGACTAAAATTTAATCAAAAATCTATTCTGTTATAATAACTTAAGAAACAATTCATATATGAAGTTAAATAATATAGGAAGATATGAAACTGCTATTCTTTTGCATGTGCCCTTAAAAAAAACAATATTAATTATTTACTTACTTTTATTCACCATAATTATAATGTGGCAAAAATACACATCTATAGAATCGTAAGTGATTTATAGTTTATGTTTGCTCATTGTTAGTTCAAATATCACAAAAAAGAAAAAAAAAGAAAGAAAGAAAAGAAAAGAAAAATAATAGAGAGTTAAAGAATAAAATAAAAACACAAGAAAATATACAAATAAAAATAAAAATTTAAAAATCAACGATTTTACCATTTAAAAATTAAATAAGATCAAAATGAACTATATCCATTCAATGTAGAATGAGAAAAATAATGAGAATTTTTTTTCTTTATTTATTTATTTTGTACTGCCATTTATTTCTAATGATTTAAACAAAACTGGTTATTAAAATAATTTTATAATTATCTGAATAGAGAGATTTTAATTGTTTAAAAGACAATTAAAGGAAATAGTTCCAACATGCTATAGTTCAAAAGAAGGCAATAGCAGTAATATTCATATAGTTAATAGTTAATAAAAATATATATAAAAGTAAAATAAGATATAAAAAAATTAACACACACTGTTAAATTTATAAAAACCATAAACTGTTACATTTAAACTTAAACTTAATGATAATTTGAAGTAATACTATTTATTAATGCTATTTATATATAATATTTTAACAAGCAGAACATACAAAATTTAAAAGAACATATTTTTAACTCTATGCTAATATATATATATATATATATATATATATATATATATATATATATATATATATATATATATATATACCGGATGTCTTAAAATAGACTGACTGATTTTAAAATTCAATATCTTCCAAATGGTCACAGATATTTTCTTGCAGGAGAGTAATGTATGATGTCAGAAGTTGTTTTACTGCAATTCCTGATTTTAGTTCGAATTATATCAGCAATAGATGGTTCTGCGAGCAATGGACATTCAATCGAGACAAAATCAGAAATCACCCAGCATTATGTTGAAAACTTTCTACTAATTAACATGATATTAAATTAAATTCAACAATTCTTATTTGAATTTGGCTCAATAAAATGAGCCAGAGTTTTTAAAATTTAAGTTGCTCTGAAATTTTTGCTTCTTCTTGAGAACGCAAAACTGCGACACAGTTACAAATTAATTTTTATTCCTCCATAGGATCCTTAAAATTTAAATATCATTACTGAGGTTTTAAAGAATCGAATATAGTTTTATATTTTCTTATAAATGTGATGCATTTTTAATTGAAATCAATTACTACTTGATAACAGTCTTTCATGATTTTATTGTTCTAAAATCAGTTTAGAACATTAATCTTGATAGAGTTTTTTGAGAGATGATTTATATTTATCGGAAAACCAGAAGGTTAAATTGTTATACATTTCATATTTGTTGTTTCATTTTATAAAAATATAAAAAAAGCATTCAAAGACACCTCTATTCAATTTTGGCTATTAGAAATATGTTTGGTTGCAGACAAGCGCAGATTCAAGGGGGAGCTCATGAGGGGTCATGACCCCCTCTAAACGGAAAACATTTCTATAGAACAATACATTTTTTTCTTTTTTTTTACTGCTTAAAAATTTTAATCTTTCTGATACATTCATGGAGTTATTTTTAAATAGAAATACATGGAAATTGCAAGCATCAATGTTTAAGCACTAAAGAATCGAAATCGTTTTTAATTTTTTTATAAATGTGGTACATTTTGAATTGTATTTGATTGCTTCCTCCAGACGATATTTCCATGATTGTCAAGCATCGAAAATCGGCTTAAAATGTGAACTTTGAGAAAACTTTCTGCAAGATTCTTTGCATTTATAAGAAAATGCGAATGTTTTCTTTATTTACAAATATACTTGCAAATTTCGTGCACTTATAAAAGAAAGTGAATTCGGGTATATGTTAGAAAATAGTCAATTTGGATCTAGGATATAAAAACTACTAATGAAGACATATAACCTCTTGTCCCCCTCAAAAAATGTCAGCCCCCCCCCCCTCTCTAAATGGAGAACGGGACGAGATCAAACTTTTGATATGTAACATGATGGGGTTGGATAGAGGTCTGCACGGGCCGAAATTTCCAGGCCCGGGCCCGGCCCGACCCATACAAAACATAATTTGGCCCGGCCCAGCCCGATACAAAAATTAAAAGTTCGGCCCGAACAAAAAAAAATATTGGCCCGGCCCGATTTAAAAGTTAAAAGTTCGGCCCGGCCCGGAAAAAAGTTAAAATCTCGGCCCGAGCCCGGCCCGGCCCGAGTGAATTTCTACAAAATATAATTTTTACGTCGATTTGGTTAAAAATTTGCCTCGTAGGAGGAGATCTAACCAAAAATTCCTATCTTATCTTTTTTTATTCATGTTTATAATCTTCATTTTTATAGAGGTGCCGCAAGCTGAATATTTATTTTTTTAATAAATCTCTATTTGTTGTATGTATGTGTTTAAGTTATCATCAATATTGTTAATCCATATTCCATTTATTGAACTGTTAAAAATCGGAAAAATGCTATACAGTAAAATCTTCTAAGATGGAATTGCATAGGGAAAAAAAAAATGAGTTATAGACAATTTGCCTTCTTAGCAGGTGTAAATGTTGTAAAGAATTTGAGCTTCGACATCCAGCTGCACTATGTGTCATTCTAGCATTTCCTGTGAGTGCACTTAACTGCATACCTTCCCTCGCTATTTTTGCCTTGAAGACTAGCAGACGCCGAATTCTATTGTACTGTGAGCGGAAAGTTCGGACAGTGATGAAGTGGTAAGGCGTTACCCAAAAAGGGGTCTTATGCTTTGATCCTTGCCGAGTTCGTGGGAAAGAGTTCATCTGCGAGAGAAGCGATCTCTGCACACGATTTTTAGGTTTGCGCCCGAAACTTTGCCCTTTGTCTTAGAACGTCCAATGACGGACTTAGTGAAAACGAAACAGAGGGATCTCAAGGCTGCTAAGAGGCTGGAGAGTTTCGAGGGGCCCGCCTCGACAAAGCCCCCGCCCCTAGAAGGAATTCTCCTGCGAGAATGAAAAAGTGAGAGAGGACAGTTTTTGGAGAGATCGAAAAGGAGAGTGTTGACTCTCTGGAGAAGGGAAAAGGAAACGTCAGTTTCTAACTAAGCGTGGTGTAAGCGCTAGTGAGGTCCGACCTCTAGAATTGATACAGCAGGTATCCGGTGAAAATCCCAGCGAAGTGAAAAAGCACACCAAGTGCGAGAGTGAGAGTTCTTAGACTCAGAATTAACGAGTATTAGTAGATCTTCCGAAGAGAAGGAACGGACGAGCCTTGGTCCGAATGAACTTTATTTTGTAGTCACGACTGACTGTAATGTTTAGAGACTTTTGTTTGTTTCAGTTACACTTGGAGTCAAGAGGTCATTAATTTATAAGCGATTGACTCACGAAAAATAATTAAATGCTGTAATTAACTTTCTTGTACATATTTTCATTAGAATTAATATTGGTATGCAATAAATTCTATTTTCTAATTTATACGAGAAATTCTCTGTGCCAGCGATCCGATCTCGCTACCACTCACCATCGGGTCGGTATAGAGGAGTTACTACAACTGGTGGCTTGCGGTGATGGATTAATTAGCAAAAATTAATGACAATCTTCAAAGACAAAGAGTGGACTCCGAAATTTAAATCATCAAAGTGCTCCAAGAAAGAGTCTCCTTGTGACTTGTGACCTGAGTCTCCTTAGACGCCCCTGTGGATCAACACAGCATCAGAAAGAGTAATCTACCAAGAATTCTGGAGAGTGTTCCCCCATCAGAAAGAGAAATCTACCAAGAATTCTGGAGAGTGTTCCCCCATCCGAAAAGTGTGACAGAGAACCCCGTCTGTGCTCCTGAGAATCTCTGAAGTCTGTGCTTCTGACGCCCTGAAAGACTCTTAGTAATGGAGGTAAGCTCTTTTTATACTCAGAGTGGCTTTAATTGTTATTAGTGTTTGTATAGGTGTTGTAGGCTTCAAAAAAAAAGTTGTATGTTTATTTTTGTGAGAGTAAATATTTTGAGAAATTTTTCCGGTAGAAAAAAAAAAGTATGATGAGATACTTCCGAGATTACTGTAACTTATTTAATAGACAAATTTTGTAGTTAAAAATTAAATTATTGTTGAATTAATTTAATGCAAACTGAGAGTTGTGCAGTGTTACAAAATTTTAGCTGAATCTATAAATGAGAGTTCATTGAAAAAAAAAAAGTATTGAACGCATTTCATATTTTACGATAACAGAGTTGATTTTATATGTTTTTGTGAATTATTCTAAATTTTTTAAGAGTGGATGCAGAGATTAAGACCACCATTGATTAAAAAAAAAAAAAAAAGGGAATTGAATGAGACTTTTGCAATTTAAAATATTTTTACTGTACTTTTTGAATTTGAAATTTTTGTTTTGTGTAGAATTTATCCCATATGTATTTTATAACCAAATACCAAGGTGAATGTAGACGTTAGGATAGAGTTGCTTATTTTTATATGTTGCATATTTCCTATATTATTGCTAAGCGTACTTTTTTTATGAGCGTATATTTTGGTAATATTTTGACGCACTTGGTAGGTTTTGATTTAATCTTATTGTATTGTTTCATATTTGTGGGAAAGATAATTTCTAATTTTATACTTTAAAAATGTCGGAGCTTAAATATTTTAGGAAAGCTGATTTGCAAACGTTAGCTTACGAATTTGAGGTCATTTTAGAGGAAAATGATACTGTACCGAAAATTATAAAAAAAATAGAGTCGTCAGAGGGATTTGATAAAGAGCTAGCCTTAGCGCAGATTAAACTTATAGAAAAAGATAGGGAAAATAAATTATTGGCAGATAAGGAAGAAAAAGAGCGGGAACATGAGTTAGCTAGGTTAAAAGCGACGCAAGAGTCAGATGACCGGAGTACCGCATCTAGTAGCATCTCAGTTAGAACGAATCATTTACCCCTAAAAACAATTATGCATCGCTTTGATGAAAAGAATTCGGATATTTCGTTGTTTTTGAATTTATTCGAGAGACAGGCAAAAAAATGTAATCTAAATTCGGATGAGTTGGTGACGAATTTACTATCATTATTACCTGTGGGAATGGCCGAGTTAATTTTGAGAGAACCCGAAGACAAAATTGATGATTTTCAATATGTGAAAGAAAAATTGTTAGAACGATATCGTTTGAATGCAGAGACGTACAGACAAAAATTTAGTCAGCATCCCCGAAATCCTAATTCAGTTTGGAAGGACCTGATCTTTGAACTTAATAGTTTTTTAGAAGGATGGCTGTCATGCTTACAAGTTTCGGATTTTGAGGGTTTGAAAAATTTGCTTGTCACGGACCAAATCAAACGGAGAGCGTCTCCAGAAATGCGCGAACATTTTATAGATAACTGGGCAGAGATTAAAAACCCGGAAGAATTAGTAAGGCTTTTAGATGCGTACGAGGCAATCAAGCGCCCCTCTAAAAAGACGTGGAATCCGAAACTCCCTTTAGAGAAGAATTTTGAAAGACCCAGGACTTTTGAAAATGGGCGAAACGGTAACAGAAATCCAGAGATTAATTATAATTGGAGGGATCGCGATGATCATAAAGAAAGGGAAAGGGTTTACGAAAAAAGGCGAGAAGTTAAGTGTCATGCGTGTTTTCGAAGCGGGCACTACAAAGTAGATTGTCCGGAGATTAAAAAGAGAGATGTTGCGCGGGTCAGTCACTTAATAAGTAAGCCGACACTTGAAGAAACCTTCTCCCCTTATTTGAGCAAAATATTAGTGAATGGAATTCAGGCAACTGCCTTAACGGACAGTGGGAGCCAGATAGATTTGGTCCCGCACCATTTAGTCAGTCAAGATAATTTGAATGGAGATCATGTTTGGATTAAAACCCCGGTGGACAGGAAATTGTACTGCTTACCTATAGCAGAAGTCACTTTAGAAATTGAAGGTGTAGGAATCATTGAAACCAAGGCAGGAGTAAATAATAGCGATTCAGACATGGATTATTATTTGTTGGGTAATCAATCTCAAAAGTTATTAGAGCAGGCGAAGAAAAACCCCGAATTGATGAATGCAGTTTTGACACGAGCTCAAACGAGAGAAAAGGGTGGCCCAGCTCCGAATCCGGTAAATAAACAAATTATGATTTCCGAGGGGGAAAAAGAAATTTCTAGTGGAAATGTTGAAGCGGAAACTTTGATTTCCGAGGAAGAAAAAGAAGAGGATATTTCTAGCGGGAATGTTGAAACGGAAACTTTGAATTCAGTAAAAGAAAGAGAAGGGGGAATTTTTTGCGAGGGCAGTGAAGCGGAAGCGTTGAATTCAAAACTAGAGGGTGAAAACCTAGAAAACCCTATTGAACTGGTCAGTGTGGATAAGGGATTATCGCCTTTGCCGATATGTGAGGAATCTTCGATCTTAGCAAACATTGAAAGAGGGGTTAGTAAAATGGAAAATGACAGGTATCCATCTCTCGAAGAGATTAGAGGGAAAGGGGAAATTGAAGAAACGCATTGTAATGCGGGAAATTCTTTGATAGTGGCAAAAGCCAGAGAAAATCGCGTGAGTGGGGGGAAGCAGGTGCTTGTCCCATTGCCTTATCAGGTAGATATTTTTGGCGCGTGCCTAGAAAAAGTGTCATCACACTTAGGGAAAGGGAAAGTTAAAGGAAATGTGTCAAAATACTTGGACCTTGGGAAAAGATTGATAAGCGATTTAACTACCGCATTTCTAAAAAGGTTCGGTGTTAAGTTGAAAAATCCGAGAGTGTGTCGCACAATAAGCGATAGTATTGCATGTTGGCATCGAAAAGTTAGAAAGCTTTTGAAAGCGTTAGTATTTGGAGAATGGATAAGAGAAACGGAGGAGAATAAATTCGTGAAGGGATGTGTGTTTAATCTCACGAACAGGTTAAAAAGAGGTCGAGTTTTAGCCGTTGAAAATGTGTCAGAAAAACGAGAAAAGAGGAAATTTTGGTTTGACAGAAATGCGGTAAAACGGAAGCTTAATGTGAAAGATGAGGTTTTAGTTTTAACTACCAGAAAGCCAAATAAAATGTCAGATAGTTGGATAGGGCCGGGAAGAAAGGAGTCAATAATTACGGAAACAAATTATATTGTGAATGTTCCTGGGAGGCGACAGAAATCCCAGATTTCTCACGTGAGTTTAGTAAAGCCTTACAGAAAACGGGTGGAGTTAGCAGATATCTTAACGCGGGAAATAAACGCACTTAAGAATTTCTGTTTACCGTATCTAGATGATATGGCGATTTTTTCAGATAGTTGGGAGGACCATATGCGTCATCTAGAAACAGTATTAAAAAGGGTTAATGACGCGAAACTAAAAATCAAATTGGCGAAATGCAAGCTCGCTCAGAAAACCGTAAAATATCTTGGGCATATTGTAGGGGAGGGCAGACGGAGGCCAGCTGAGGCGAAAGTAAGGGCAATTAAGGAATTACCGGTTCCGAAATCGAAAACTGAAATTCGTAGATGTTTGGGAATGGCTGGATATTATTCCCGGTACATAAAAGATTATGCAGTGATTGTAGAACCATTAACGAGGGCGCTTAAAGGGAAAAATAAAAAAGAAAAGATTGCATGGAGCGACGAAATGGGAAAAGCCTTTGAGACTTTGAAAATGAAGCTTACTGAAGAACCGGTGCTTTACGCTCCTAATTTTCAGAAAGAATTCATTGTACAAACTGATGCTAGTGACTTAGGTATTGGCGTGGTTTTGGCTCAAAGAGAGGGATCGGAAGAGCACCCCATAATATATTTAAGTCGAAAATTTACTGATAGTGAGAAAAGTTTCTGCGCCACTGAAAGAGAGTGTGCAGGGATTATTTTTGCGATAAAAAAGTTAAGGCATTATACTGATGGACAAAACTTTTCTATCGAAACCGATCACAATCCTTTGGTGTTTCTAAAAAGAAATTCTGGAAATAATCCCAGATTATTAAGGTGGTCCTTAGCTCTGCAACCTTATAATTATGCCATTTCTCATCGCGCAGGCAAAGACATTCCGCATGTTGATTGTCTGAGTCGAGTTTAAGGAGATTCCTTAATGAACTTTTGTATATAATTATTTTAAGATTTTTTATTTTTTATTTCACTGTGTTTTATTTCATTATATGTTCATGATTTCTTATCAGAGCGCGAAAAAAAAAAAGAGGAAGGTAGTATTATCTTATTCATGTATGTTTTATTTCTTGCCACTCTGATGTAATATGAGCTTGCAATTCTTTATCCGACTCTTAGAGATTCTTAGTGTTTCACCCTTAA
Source organism: Maratus michaelseni (assembly GCA_963931845.1). Lineage (NCBI taxonomy): Eukaryota > Metazoa > Arthropoda > Arachnida > Araneae > Salticidae > Maratus > Maratus michaelseni. The sequence goes on from OZ007600.1 coordinate 232,768,869, forward strand.
GAATCGTTTGAGGAGGAGGTGCTGTAAAGAATTTGAGCTTCGACATCCAGCTGCACTATGTGTCATTCTAGCATTTCCTGTGAGTGCACTTAACTGCATACCTTCCCTCGCTATTTTTGCCTTGAAGACTAGCAGACGCCGAATTCTATTGTACTGTGAGCGGAAAGTTCGGACAGTGATGAAGTGGTAAGGCGTTACCCAAAAAGGGGTCTTATGCTTTGATCCTTGCCGAGTTCCTGGGAAAGAGTTCATCTGCGAGAGAAGCGATCTCTGCACACGATTTTTAGGTTTGCGCCCGAAACTTTGCCCTTTGTCTTAGAACGTCCAATGACGGACTTAGTGAAAACGAAACAGAGGGATCTCAAGGCTGCTAAGAGGCTGGAGAGTTTCGAGGGGCCCGCCTCGACAAAGCCCCCGCCCCTAGAAGGAATTCTCCTGCGAGAATGAAAAAGTGAGAGAGGACAGTTTTTGGAGAGATCGAAAAGGAGAGTGTTGACTCTCTGGAGAAGGGAAAAGGAAACGTCAGTTTCTAACTAAGCGTGGTGTAAGCGCTAGTGAGGTCCGACCTCTAGAATTGATACAGCAGGTATCCGGTGAAAATCCCAGCGAAGTGAAAAAGCACACCAAGTGCGAGAGTGAGAGTTCTTAGACTCAGAATTAACGAGTATTAGTAGATCTTCCGAAGAGAAGGAACGGACGAGCCTTGGTCCGAATGAACTTTATTTTGTAGTCACGACTGACTGTAATGTTTAGAGACTTTTGTTTGTTTCAGTTACACTTGGAGTCAAGAGGTCATTAATTTATAAGCGATTGACTCACGAAAAATAATTAAATGCTGTAATTAACTTTCTTGTACATATTTTCATTAGAATTAATATTGGTATGCAATAAATTCTATTTTCTAATTTATACGAGAAATTCTCTGTGCCAGCGATCCGATCTCGCTACCACTCACCATCGGGTCGGTATAGAGGAGTTACTACAATGTATTATATATTCTTTTCTTACATATTAGTATATTCATTTTTAATGGATCAACACATTTTTTAATTTAAGACAGGATTCCATCATAAGCAGGTTCTTTTTTACACGTTTTACTATATTTTAATTGAGCCATATTTTAATAAGTGTATAAATCTACTATTCTTTAAAAAGAATAAATTTTAATGTTTAATTATAAAATAATGGCGATTTAAAAATGTATGCATGTTTTGAAAAGATTTTTATGCCAGATCTTATTTTACTGACCTTCGAACGGACCAGGCACGCCGAGACATTGATTTTCATACGGGTCAAAACCAGGACTAACAATTTTGAGGCGTGAAGACGGAAGAATGAAACCAGTCCCTGCTCTGTACGGAAAAAATAAGGCATGGCCTTATCCTTCAGGAAAAAAGTAAGGCCCGGCCCGGCCTGGCGCGAGCCTTCAGAAAAAAAATGGCCCGGGCCCGGCCAGGCCCGAGTGCCGTGAAGAAAAATAGACCCGAGACCGGCCCGTGCAGATCTCTAGTTGGAACACCTTGAATCTCTCAACCTCCCCCCCCCCCCCCCCGGCGGGAGGTAACTCCGTTCCTATGGGAGATAGGGCCACGGGACCCCCTTAGAAATCTCCGCCACAACGCGTTTAACCTCTTTGGATCCTTTAAATGGGGTCTGCGCCTGCTGTATGGCAATTAGGGACAGAGAAAGAAAATACAAGTGGAGGTATCGGCATAATAAAGAGAGACAATTTGAGTTTTAATAGTCGTCAGTATAGTCATAGTTTCATCAGTAACAACCATTTGTATAGCTATGTATAAAGGGTGTTCTCCTTTATATATGAAGTGGCTGTGACTTTTCATAAACATGAATTTTACTGTAGACTGAAAGAATTAGCCCTGTGTGTGGCTAATAATGATATGTAATGTAAAATTTTAATCGTGAAATAGCTGAATTTGTCGTATTTAAATAAGTAATTGTTATTAATTTCAGATTTTACTTTTATGAATTATATTCCATCCATTTATCATGAAAAATACAAAGCAATCGATAAAACATTTTTAAATAAAGTAGAAACGTCGAACAGAAATTTAGGGGAATCAAACCCGCAACCTACAGAATCAAGAGCAGTACTCTAACCATTCGGCCATCAGGTTCACTTCTAGACTTTAACAAAATATCATTAAAATAGGCAAATTAGTCAAATCAATATTTCGAACGCAGGCTTTTCAATTTCACTATGCATACATTCACAGTATGGACTCACTCCATATTTTAGTCTCCTTCGCCCGCGGGCAGCCTGATCTTCGTCCGTGAACAGCCCCATTATCTTTTTACGCGTGAAGGTTTCGCTATGGTACTTCATTGTGAAGTTTGTTAATTTTTTTAATTTAATGTCTGAAAAACGGCATAATCATTAGATTTGAAATTTATATCAAGAAATTATATCAATTTTTTACCTTTCTAACGCAGTTTGTCTAACAATTTTGTGACAAATACTTTTCGAGCTATTCATTTTTTCAGTAACTTCAAATGTTTCATTTTCCGAGATTAACCTGTGGCAACGATGGATGGCTGTGACTTTTCATAAACATGAATTTTACTGTTGCTTGAAAGAATAGGCCACCCTGTGTGTGGCTAATTATGACAATAAAAAAACAAGAACGAAAAATCATGCTACAAGCATAGATTATGTAACACTTTCCAACGCTTCCAAAATAATTTTACAAATCATTACCGTTTAATAAGCTGAAAGATAACATCTAAGTAAACAATTTGGAAAACACATAACATATCTAAAAACATAATTTCAGGAATTTCCAACATATACAATATTCGGAAAAATATCCGAATACTTTTATTCAGCCCTGTATAGGATCTATAGATTTGTATATATACTACATAGGATGCTAAATTTTAGTTTAGTTAGGAAACGCATAGCACATTTTAAAATTCTCCCTCTGGAGTTTCTGTCAATAAATGGAAATGTGTTCGTGAACTTTTGTGCCGCCCTGTATATGATTATACAGAATTTATACACACCAAGTAATAGACAAAAAGTGAGTTAAATTTAAAATCGTGTTCAGCAACTTAAAACGCACTTCCAGAAATTATTGTTAACAGACAGAGAATTCTTTTGTGTGTCCCTGTAAACGAACGATGACTGCTATACACACACTAGTCTGTAGTAAGCCTCTTGTAATACACCTTAGTGATATATATCAATTACAATGTGTTTGAAATTGTGTAACATCATTAAAATAAACCACAAATGATTTTTCTCCATAGACCGTAATGTAACGGAATTCTTTTGAGTGTCCCTGTAAAAAAAACTATAAGTGCTACACACTTCAGTTGAAATAGGGAACATGCTATAGAGGACGACAATAACATATAAAAATTGCAGGGCAATCCGAGCATATTTACGGGAGTTAGAGCACAGCCATACGGCAGACAAACCGAAGTCATAAACACTTTTCAACTAGGTTGGAAAGTGTTAAAAAGACCGGTGTGGTACCCAAGTCAAATCGGACAGCGACAGGCCCACAAGCCAAAACTACAAACTTCGAATTATTTAATTTTTAAACAGGCGGAACGAAAATCATTACTATCACAATTTTTCCCCATTTACCCACAAAAAAGGGCTGCCCTAAAGTAAAAGACATTCCTGATGCCATAGCTGAAGGCTTTAGCGAGAAAGATATTTATATTAAATTATTTATAGTTATGTTTAACATACTAATAAGAAATCGGCTGATAAAAAACAAAGCCCTCATTTTCGGTGAAATGGGGCCTTAAATAATCGCGAAAAATTCAAAATCTGTGGCTCAGGTGCATTCAGACTTCTATCCAGAGCAAAATTTAAGACTTCTCTTGCAGAATCAATTTGCCTGGCACATTACAGGGTTCAAATAAAAAATATAGCTAAATTACTTCTTATCACTGTGTGCTGTATATACAGATTCTGAAAACGAAACCAAATTCTCTGCCAAAACATTCCGCTGAAAAAAAGGATGGGATAAATTTGGTAACAATGAAGAAATTGCCTTTTTAATTAAAATGAAAAAATTCAATTAAGATTGAAAAATAGGACTTCGAAGTAAATAAAATCATGTCTAGAAATGCCTTCGGAACCAAATTTAATAGCTGCAGGTGCAGCCATATTTGTCATCAACACATCCAAACACACACACGAACGCGCACACTAAAACCTGCTATTTATTACATAATAACTGCGTGGCAACCAGTTGTGTTGCATTTCTATTTTATTAGATCTTTCGAATTTTTGAGGAAAAATACTTATCAATGCAGTTTTTTAATTAAAATGCATAAGACATAAGCTGAAAATCTAATTTTTATCTATATATTTAAAGTGAAAAGCGTTTTCTGTCAAATTCACATTCTCTTTACAACAGAAAAATCGTTTCATTGCACACGCTTTTTTTTTTTGCTTTTTTTGAAGACTTTTCTTCTCAGAAACGGGAAACATGTTTATCCTTCACCTGTTTAGCCTAGGGGGGTTGAAAAGGGTTGATTGAAAACGGATTGCGTAATATGGCCATTGCGTTGAAAGCTTTTCTTTCTTACTTTTCTTTTTTTTTTAAAGAACTCATGTTTTTACTACTAAAATTTTAAAGAGAGCTTGGATACAGTTATATTTATAACCGATTGAAATTTCAGAGAGTTCGGAAGATGAGAACTATTTTTTTTTTATTGCTATGTTAAAGCAGCCGATGTGAAAACAAACAAACAAGCAAAAAGGCGACAAGAAAGCATTTATTTTATAACTAGATAGCAATATTTTTTCACGAAATTTTTACACGGGCTCTAAAACTGTTTTACTTATAACCAATAAAGATTTCAAAGAGTTCGGACAAAAATAATTTTTATTTTAAAACTATGAAACTACCCTATGTGATAAAACAAGAAAATGAGTGCTTTTATCACTAAACATCAATATTTTTTTGTGAATTTTTCATTTCAAAATATAATTTCATACAAAATCGGGTTAAAGATATAAAATAATTTATTTATTATCCGGGCGGGCCAGCTAGTCATTTATTAATCATACTTAAACTTTTAAATCGCCGCCGTAAGATTCTTTAAAATTGATCAATTAGTTCTCTAATTTTTGAGCATTGAAAAACTTTCTGATTCGGATCTAATATCAAAAACTATTTTAGATATTAGAAGGCGAAAAACTGCGGATTGTACTCATAATTATTCTTTTTAAATCTTAGACCTTTCAAGCGACGGCACCGTAGGATTCCTTAAAGATCTCTTAGTTCCTGAGTTTTTGAGTATTGAAAGATTGATTGATTATTCCATTCTCCAAGTCTTTCCCAGTTTTCTCAAAAACTACCATAGTTACCGGAATGCAACAAACTGCAAGTTGTAGCCCAAAACATTTTTTATCCACCCCTGGTAAGTAAGGTGATTGAATGCAACCGTTTCTGAGCTTATTCTGAACAAACAGACAGACAGACAAAAAAAATTTAAATGTTATTTTGAGCTATATGTTGTCTAAATAATCGAATAAACTTAGAAATAGGTGTTTTTTCTGAAAATAATGGACACACTCACATTTTATAAATTAGTATAGAAAGAGAAGATACATTTCTATTATATCTTTGAACAAACCTTAAAAATATGAAGGGGTTAGAATGACAGTGGAGTAAGTCAAAAATTTGAAAAATCTAGATAACCCTATTTTCACTGAACGTACATTAATATATGTTCAGTGCGACAGCCAAATAAGTCATAGTTCACTTAGGGAGTCGCTAGAATGCAAAACAAGTAGGATCACATAATGCAATGGTAATACGACAAGTTTCACAAAACCCTTCCATTCTCAAATTACTAAATATTGACTTACTCCACTGTCATTCTAATGCTTTCATATAGACCGGGAGGTGGCAGCACAGACAATCACCTCATTGAGTTCACGGATGAAATTCCAGAATTAGTTAAAACTTGATTCGCATATTAAAACGCAATTGGTCTGCCAAGTCATATCTTGGTGGAAAACACCCGAAAACCCGATTTTAGCGGTTGGCTCGTAGGTTTACCATTATGTGTTCCTGCTCCCAGTCCTCCATGTTTTCATACCTTTGGGCAAAGGAGAAATTTGGGGATGAGGGGGATAAATTATACAACTGATTATTTACTAGTTAGCAACAATTAGGACAGAAAACTTTATTTATTTATTTATTTTTTTTTAAGCCTAAATAAAGATTTTAAACCTCATTCTACACTTCAGGGGGGGGGGGCATAAATTTGGAAGGGAGGGATGGGTGATAAATTATTGTTATTAGTGAACGATAGTACAGAATTATTTTTCTTTAAATAAAGAGTTTCGAAAAATAAAAGATTTGAAATTCTGTATACTGGAGGAATTGGGGGCAAGGCAGAAATTTTAGAAGGAGAGAGTAATTTATATGCTTAATTATTTATTTATTGTCACTAGAGAGCAACAAGTTGAATAGGATATATAATTTTGTTAAATATAAAAATAAAGATATTAAAATTAGTTGTATAAAGAGAGAAGGAGAGGACAAAAAGAAAGAAGAGTACATTTTGAAGTATGTGTGTGTGTGGGGAGCAGGGTAATTTAGATCATCATAATTTATTTATTGTTATTAGACAGTAAACATGCAACAAGTAGAGCAATTTTTCTTTTGAAAAATAAAGATATGAAACTCTGTATGCTGAGGTTATTGTCTATTAATTTTATGTGACTCAATGCTGCAATATTTCAGCCTAACAGATGCTGGTTAAGGGGGGTTGGTCAATCAGATCTCAAATTCCACTCACTAATGTTAAACCTATGGGAGTGGAATGCATTCTTATTTGTTAAATATTTCTTCAGGAAATTTATGTTTTACTTCTGTTTTCTGTGTACTCTTTTAAAGGATGTCTTTTTTAGGTACATTTCGTAAGAAAATACTACCTATTACATTCTTCCCTAAGTTGGAATTTCTGAAAATTTTTTGCTGATCTACGCCGATCATGACTCCTAGAATCCAAAACCACTTCCAGTTCAAACTCAAACATCTATCTATCTATTTCACTTTTTTTATGGACACAGTAACTTCCATAATTCTGCACAAATATTTTCCAAACTGATACATAAAATCAAGCGGCATAAAATCTCGGTCAAATTCGTTAATGTGCAAAATCGAACCAAGGTAGGGGGGAATCGAGGGGGCATTTTTGTGAAAACAGAAAAAGACTCATAACTTCTTAATTATGATACATATCGAATCCGTTTAAAGTTATTATTACTTCTAGGAAAAGGACCTAAAATTTATGTATGACAGATTTTTGATTTCATTAAAGATGCCCTCAAGGGGTGGGGGGGGGTGGGGTGGGGGAGAGAAATAGGAGTTTCAGAAGAAAAAAAATTCATAACTTCGTCAATTCACAAGATATCAAATCTGCTTAAATTTATTATAAATCTTCTTAATATTATCTACAACTTTTATATTGACAAGTTTTTATAGTACCAACTCTTACAGCAAAAAAAAAATAAATAAATAAATAAATAAATAAAAAATTACTGTTGGCTCTGCCTACAGGCACAAGTATATTTCGAAGTGGGTGGTTCCAACTGCTGCATCAAGGCAAAAAGGTCTTTCTTTTGCAATTCCCAATAAAAACATGCACCCCATGGTCTGCGACTTCTAAATCTACCTGTGAATGTAGGCTGAGACATCAGGGATTTTTCTTTTTAAGTGTCAAAATATTTCTAAAATATATACCTAATTTTATCTGAAGTGTTAAGATCTTAATTACAGCTCATACTATTTTAATACGTAAAATATTAAATTAAGCATATATTTTAGAAATATTTTGGCAAATAAGAAAAAAAAAAGAGACATCCTTTAAAAAGAATACACAGAAAATATAAGTTAAAAATATAAATTTCCTGAGGAGATATTTGAAAAATAAGAATGCATTCCAACTCCCATAGGTTTGATATAAACAAATGGAATTTGAGATACGACTGACCAACCCTCTTAAGATTTTTAGGTAGATTTCGTAAGAAATACTACCTATTACATTCTCACCTAAGTTGGAATTTTTGAAAAATTTTTGCAGATCTACGCCGATCATGACTCCCAGAACCCAAAACCACCCCCAGTTCAAAACTTTATCTATCTATCTATGTCACTTTTTTATGACCACGATAACTGCAATAATTCTGCACAGATCTCTTTGAAACTGATACATAAAATCAAGGGGCATAAAATCTCGGTCAAGTTCGTTAATGGCAAAATCGAACCAAGGGGGGGGGGGGGGGGAATGGGGGGGCTTTTGTGAAAACAGGAAAAAAACCCATAATTTCTTAATTATGATACGTATCGAATCCGTTTAAAGTTATTATTACTTCTAGGAGAAGGGCCAAAAATGTATATATGACAATTTTTTGATATAATTAAAAATGGCCCCAAGGGTGGGAAAAAGGGGGTGTTTTAGAAGAAAAACATTCATAACATTGTCAATTCACAAGATATCAAATCCGCTTAAATTTATTATAAATCCTCTTAATATTATCTAAAACTTTTATATTGACGAGTTTTTTATAGGACCAACCCTTATAGCAAAAAAAAAATTAAAAACAAAAAATCCCTGCCGGCTCTGCCTGTAAACAAGTTATTTTTCGAAGTAGGCGGTTCCAACTCCCGCATCTTTTTGAAACTGATACATAAAATCTCGGTCAAGTTCGTTAATGGGCAAAATCAAACCAGGGGGGGGGGGGGGGGGGGGAGGAGGGGGTGAAAACAGAAAAAAACCCATAATTTCTTAATTATGATATGTATTGAATCCGTTTGAAGTTATTATTACTTCTATGAGAAGGGCCAAAAATTTATGTATGACAGATTTGTGATATAATTAAAAATGGCCCCAAAGGGGGGGAGGGGGGGGGGGAAGGGGGGTTTTAGAAGAAAAAAATTCATAACTTCGTCAATTCCCAAGATTTCAAATTCACTTAAATTTATTATAAATCCTCTTAATATTATCTAAAACTTTTATATTGATAAGTTTTTTATAGGACCAACTCTTATAGCAAAAAAAAAAAAAAAAATTCCTGCTGCCTCCGCCTGCAAACAACTTAGGTTTCGAAGTAGGCGGTTCCAACTGCCGCAATGGCAAAAAGGTCATTTCTTCCGCAATTCCCAACAAACAGGCACCCCACGGTCTGCATCTTCGAAATCTACCTGTGCCTGTAGGCTGAGCCGTCAAGGATTTTTTTAATTTTTATTTCTAGACAAGAAAGAACAAAAAGTCATCAAGTAGAATATTTCACATGTTTATTTTTGAAGATAAAATGTACACTATACAAAGCAAATTACTTTTTGAACATTTAGCAAAAGAAAGTAATGTCACTGGTTTGGATGATAAAACAGAAAGTATGGCATAGCTACAGAATGCAGTGCATTATTCACCTTCCGAAATGCGTGGCACTTGGTTAGATTTTTTTTCCTCGTAAAAACTAAAGCTCTTTCATTATATACACAAAATAAATTTTTTTAAAAAAGGTTAAAAAGTTACATATGGCTGCCGTGATATAAACAAAAAAAGAAGCAAAATAACAAAATTACCATTACCACGTATCATAAAAAAATAGTTTCTAAATCAATCTACATATAGGCCACAAGTACGTCGTCACTAATCAATCATTGTCTTTTTTTATGTTTGGGTTTGCGTATAAATGCAATAAATACATAAAGATATTATTTACTAGTCCAATCTCTTAAAATAATAATAAAAATAAAAATCACATTTCAAAGTGTTAGAATGAATATCAAAACACACTAGATAACAGTGACAACTCGTATAATTTTTTTTTCTCAAAAAAGTTTACATCAAAATCATATAGGATCATTATACAGATGAAAATAAATAGGAATATAAAAAAAAATTGTGTCAAGTCATTAGTTTCAGAATCACTGCTTTTAGGTACATCATTAAAAAAAGGCTTACATAGAAAAAAAAATTAATTTACCAAAATTGCTACGAATGAAGGATTAATTCCAGTTCAACAATTATTCCGACAATTGACAGAAATGGTGAAAAGAATAACATTATGTTTTTATAAGAGAAATTTTAAACAGTACTCCAACATTTCTTCACATATTTTTCCTAATTCTATAAAAACATAAGATTAAAAAAGAGACCACTGATAAAATCGAACAAGACAGGTTTTTTAATTGCTATATATGTGTTTTTTTTTTTGTTTTTTTTGTAACATGGTCTAAATTTTACAATAAAAATCGTCAAAGAAATTCACAGATTAAATAAATAGTCTAAATCATGTACCTCTCTGTATCTTGCACCAATACACACATAAATATACTTTTTTGCTATGGTTATAGTTATGCTTTCAATACTCACAAATTTTCCAATTACATTTTTTTTTCTTCCAAAATCAGTATTTCTATGATTTTTTGGTTTAGTGCAGTTCAGACTTAGAGATGTAATATTTGATTATAAAATCCTATATTTTAAAAAGTCTATATAAAAAACACCAACTAAATGACAAAAGATAATATACTTCAGAAATCAATCATATTTAATATCAAAGCTTTTTATACTATTTTTCTGTGTAAACCCTATTTTTAAAAATGTACCTAAGAATTATTGAAAATGTACATAAAATCAAGAAGCGATGGCATCACAAAAGGGCAGATCTTAATGATTTATCACAGTGTACACCAAAATGTCCTTGAATTTTAACAATTGATACTAGGTAAATCCATTTAAAAACAAAATTAAAATGCAGCAGTTATTAAAAATGGCACATTAAATGAAACTCTTTTCTCTCACAGAATAAAATGGGAAGAAAAATACATCCAACAAGCCTCTGCAGGTAACAGTAAGTTTTAAAAATGCACATGATTTTATATGCTGCCTCGTAAAATACATAATTAATAAAACACTAAAAAATTTACAAATATAATATCTTTAATCAGAGCCTCAATGATGAACTCACACCTGCAAAAATAATGGGAGGTTTAAGTGAGGGATCGGGAGTGATTTTTGTATTTTAAATTGTTTTTGGGTCTACACAGGTTTATTTGTGTAAAAATTACTAGATAATATCTTTATATTGAATTAAAAGAAAAATTTTGCAAACAATTATTTTATGTCAGCCCAGATTTATTTATATGCAAAGGTTATTTTCCAAAATCCTTATAAATCTTTATATGAGATTTAATAAAAGCAAATTTATACAAATTAATAATTTTCGGTTTGCACAGATTTATTTATATGCTAAAGTTGCTTGCTAAAATCCTTATAAATATCTCTATGTTAAATTATTAAAAATATTTCTTTTGGAACCAATTGATAAATAATTGATTATATGTGCCAAGGTATGCTTATTTTGAATTTAACAGCCAATGCATGTGGAAAAATATTCCAATAACTTAAATATTTTTTTTTTATGTTAGACATGAATTTGAATAAAATGACCTTATAAATCTCTCAAGTTTAAAATATTAGTTTTAGTAACCAATATTTCAGTAATATTTAATGCACATGTAACTATATTCTGATTTTCTCAAGGATAATAATTTTAAGTTAATTTGTAAAAAAGTATACTATAAGACATTTTAGAGAACAAAACTCTTAGAATTTTTATAATTAATGCCAAGATCTATGAATATTCCCAACAAAATGCAATTACAACTATGCCTTTGAATCTGCATATTATTCTAAAGCTTGATCCTCACTAACACAAATGTATGAACAGTTGAAGACATACCACTCAAAATTTACGTTAATATTAGTTTCATGTTGTACAATTTTTTTTTAAATCTATTTTGTACAACAATAAAATCTGAATAGGTTATGACCTTTATATAAGGTATGAGAAATTTTGGATAATCTATTGCCAAAGTGTGCAGAAATTTATTAATATAAACCTTCGGAAGAATCAAATTATGTATTAAGAACCAAAAATGAAGAATTTTTGCAGCTTGCAGCAATTTACCCATATTAAATACGAATACAATATTCCTAAGTAATACATTTTAAAGCTTAACAATAATTCAAATATACTGAAAGTGCAAGGAACATATATATTTATGAATATAGAATATATTTTAATATTTATGTACAGAGCTTAACAAATTTGATAAAATTTGGTAGCTAGCACAAAAATTCTAGTCGCCAATAAAAAGTATTTACCCCTTTCCCTTACCTCGTCACTGATTTTTCAAAAACAAAAAACTTTTTTTGAATTAATTGAAAAAACATAATAACAAGCAATTACTAGTTAAGTACTTTACAATAGTAACAAATTTATAAAGATAACTTATCAAAGTTACATATCTCTGAAAAAAAAAATATATATATATATATTATATTGTAAAGGCTGAATTGACTGACATGTTCAGAAAATCCTGATTGCTGAATGCTTCAAATGTCCACATAGTTGAGAGCTACAAAATCTATATCTGATGAGAGGGCATCAATAAAATAATGAATCAGGAAAATAATTTTTTGCCCATTTTTCTATTGAAGTTATTTAAATTATTCTGATTTTATTATTTTAAAATTTGCAGTTGATAAACTTATTTTTGCCAAATTAAAAGTTAAAAATATTTTTTGTTTGAATATAGTTTCTAAATTTATTTCTTAATATTTTTGGAAGAGAAAAAATGCTATTTGTGTTCATTACTTAAATGCCTTAACTTTCTCACCACTGTGAACTGATATATCTGTACACTATGATGTGGGTTTCACTGCAATATCAGCATCATTTAAATTAATATAATTCTCCAAATATAATGTATTTTTAAAACATTAAGTAAAGATTAACAGTCTCAAGGATTATATTCATATACAAATTAAGTTTTTTATATCATGTTTGAAATAAGTTTTTTTTTTAACATTTAAAAAAAAATTAAGGAGAAAACAACATTACAATTTTGCCCTTTTGCTTGGTAGTCAGAGGTTTAAGTTCTTAAGTGCTGTCTATCTAAATTACTAAATTACTTACTTATTGGCGGGCAGGGGGGGGGGGGGGAGAGAAAAAGTGTTGTTTGTCTAATTTCTTAGGTCAATTTTTGAAGAGAGAAAAAAAAGAAAGAAAGAAAGAAAGAAAGGAAATAAATAAATAAATAAATAAATAAAAGATAAAAAACAATGCTAGATTAATTAAACTTGTCACCAGATAATAAAACTTGGTCGCCAGTGGTAACCTGGCGACCGTATTTGTCAAGCCCTGTTTATGTATATATAATAAAATTAAATTTCTAAAAAAAAAAAAAAAAAAATCTTAAATTGTGATACAATTTAAGATGAATTCCTTTTTGAAACATTACAGATACAAAGGCATACTTGTACTTTTAACATTAAGCACAAAAATGCAAATATTAAAATGAAAAGAACAAAACAAAAAAAAAATGAATGGTAAGTAATTCAAAGCTTTCATTACATTTTAAAACCACCACAAATATATACATGGTACATGAATATATATATATATTTCAAATATTAGAATTATCTTTTCAAATGTTTCATTATCACCAACAAGCAAAAATGCAATTTTATTCATCCCTGATTTAACCAATAGAATGTGTAAATAATAAAGACCAGTGTTTTGTTCCATGTAAACTGCAATTGGGAACATTTTTTTTCCCAATAAATATTCAAATTAAACAACAATTTTACAAGAAATACATTTCATCATTTTTGGGTAACAATTTCACACAGCTTTTTGATAATATTCAGCAATGTAGATTTACATAAACTGAAGGTCGGAAGCAACATAAATATTTGAGCCAAAGCATTTTCAAGCCATTAATTTTTAAGTCTAAATGAACAAGGATTCTCAACTGAATAATCCAAAATAATGTAGATTTAATGATTAAAGTTAGACCACTTCTAAAATGAATTTTTACTTTTAGCAGTATCACTAGACTTATCTACATCCACCTTATAAACATCAATCAACAGCTTTATCATACTCTTACATTTAAAAAACATCATATTTGTCAATGAAATTGTTTTTGATTATTAGTTAATTTTCAATTATACATTTACATTCAATTTACACTTTTATTAAAATTGATCAAACATTACGCAAAAAACGAATTATTTATATTAAAATTCAAGATAACTGAATTTATTGAGATTTAAAAAAAGAAGGGAAATAAAATTATGACAATAAAAAGGTACTCAAGATAATTAACATTACATATATATATATATATATATATATATATATATATATATATATATATTATCTTGAGTTGTGAATGCTGACATTATCACTCTAAATTCAATGCAAGTGATAAAAAAAAAAAAAAAAAAAAAAAAAAAAAAAAAAAAAAAAAAAAAGAAAATAATACAAAGTTTGACACCTACGAAAACAATATTTTCAATGAAAATAAATAAATAAATAAATAAGCATTATAATTTTTTTTATAAATATATACTAAATCATTTTTTCTACTACATACATTCTCTGCACAAAATTTTGAACTCGGGCTATTTCTGAAAGTACAGCAATTAAAATTCATAAAAACTAGAGTTCTGTATATTTTTAAATAAAAATTGCGATTGTGCCATGTACGCTAATGGCACCTGGTGCATGTAAAGTCCGTCATGAGTGCAAAGTTGTATCAAGTTCCCTGTGAATTATACCTCAGGAGGTGCCTGGTCAGGTGAAGGTCTCATCACCTGATCAAGGTTCTAAATTACAAGATCGATTCATTTTAATTTTTGCTTTTTTAAAATCTGTTAATTCAACAATGTTAAATAGAAACCATGAATCGACAAACAAAGAAAACTGTGGCAGTGCACTACAGCGATGCCAACAAGGCTTTTTTCAGGTGGATCACAGCCATGCTGTGATCAGGCTCCTCGTCCAGGTATTAACTCGTCAAGCTAGGCACTCATGCCCGGCAGGTAGGGACCTGGTTAGCAGTATTAAAAAAATAAAATTAAAATAAAAATTGGGGTTGATTTTAATTTTAATAAACAAAGATACACAGAAAAGAACCAATTATCTGGAAAAAATAAAATGAAATCTAATACACAGAGGGAAAAGACAGCTAATGTTCAACAGAGTGATATAGAACTTTTAATATGCAATAAACTAACATTCTCTCATAAAAAATCAATTCCTGGATATACAGACATAACATTTTCTAGAAATTGTGAAGAGAAATAAATTATTAGTCATGTGCATGTTTAAAATTTAGAAAAGAAAAATTTAGACAACCAACATTAAGATTTTGTTTAACAATAAAATATACTAAAAAGCTTTAAGCTCAAATGTTTGTGTAGCTCATACAAGGAAGTCAAATCGTCATTTCTTTAAATACATTTGTTCGAACATTATTGTTATGATACAAACACCACACTCTACAACTGCCTAATCAATTTCTTTACAACATGATAACCATTCACTCAAGCAACTTGGATTCACACAACAAGCATCACAATACATTTTGAAAGAATTTCACATACAATGCACTTGTATTGTACAAGGTAAGATTAAAAAATTACACATAATTTATTCATTTAATTATATATGCATATTAAAACCATGAAGTATTTTAAATCACCGAACCCTTCAGTGAATAACCATGTCATTTCATATTTAGATAAGGCAGAAAAAAAAATTTTAAATCATTGAAAAATCTCATGTCATGTTTATTTTTGTTTTACTGATATTAGTAGAATTTTTTATGTTAAACTTGAGTGACAGGGTATGGAAAAGTAAGAATCTAATATTCACTTTCTGATTGACACTTCTGACTGCACAGTGGAACAATCAAAAAACACATGCTTCTCTCTCTTTTTTTTTTTTTTTTTTTTTTTTTACACATGGCTAAGATTGCCAAATTTATCTCTTAAAAAGACAGAAGATTCTAATTGACACTAATTTGTTCTTGTTTTATCAAACTACTCTCATTTTCCACATCTTACTTAGCACCGGAGCAACTCAATTTGGTGCCTGGTGTGAAACATATTGTTAGTTTATGGCATCTGGTGCGGGTACACCACCTCACCACTCTTGTTGTGGCTCTGATCTCACTGAACTATTTTGAATGTGGCAATGTCTCCATTGAAGAATTTTCCATAAAAACAAATCATTAATTGTTATTTTTCAATTGCATTTGCATTACACTATTCTAACAACAATGATAAGGGCCCATTTATCATATGGGCAAATGGGGCAACCGCCCAGAGCTTCCATCTCTAATACACCTATTTTTTTCTTAAAATGAGTACAAATTGCACATAAAAAATATTATGAGGGACCTCAATTGAATCTTTGCCCCAAGACATCATGTGAGGTTAGTCAAGTGCAGTTACTTTGTAGTAAAAAGTGTATCACAGGTAAAAAAAAATAAAGCAAATTGAAAAAGAAAGCTGATAAACAATATTTTTTAAAAATGGAAGAAATCATCATATGGAAAAAGTTTAAGCATAACACATACAATACTTCTGAAAAACGTACAACTTATGGAGAAAACATACAATCTGGCAACTTTACACATGGCTTAGAAATGCAGACTTCTCAACTGAGTTTTCTAATATTTCATTTAAATTTAAACACTTACATATATATAACTAAAATGTGTGATTATTCAATTAACAGATTGTGGTCTCAAATATTGTGATTAACCGGATATTGCTGACTATTATTTTCTGCAAGGTTTTTTTTGTTTTTTATTTCTTATGTCTCCTTAAAAAATATAGCTTTCAAATCTTTTTAAATGGTAATTTCATTCAGAAAAAAAACTGTCTTCATTAAATTTTTAAAAAAATTCAGGGTGTCTATTCTAGATCCGCAACAAATTTCCTTGACTTTTCCAGTTTTTCCATACCAATAAAATTTTTTTTACAAGTATCGAGGTTTTGCGATGTTTCATACAAAAAATCTTAAAAGGTATGAATTTAAGTGTAAAACTTTCACAAGAGATTCTGAAGCTTAAAACTACGGATTTGTTAAACAAATTTTTGAAAAATTTGCAAATTGTTGAACATTTTACGTGTGAAAGATTTTGTAGATACACACTTTTAGCATCAAGTTCTATCCTTTTTGTCCAATCAGGATGAATTCTTTATCCCACCAGTCACAGTCAAATACAGATAGATTGCTTTGACATATTTTAATACAAATAATAAATATTCAATAAATTACGCTAACAAATGTTCTGTTTGCAAACAAAGACAGGTAAACAGACTGAAACACCTAATTAATCCTACAACATTCAGTAGAAAGTTTCAGTGAAGCTGGAATTGAAGGAAGGACAGAAAGAAGATAGACAAAATGATTTGCACGAGAGGTGTAAGTACTTATGAAGAACTTATGCCATAAAGAGCAAAGTTTGATTTTCCTGGAGCTGCAATTTCAAATCCTTAAATTTATAATCACACAAATTTTCCCAATTTTTTTCTTGAAAGTTTAAAATTTATCTAACTTGATTTTTCAGACTTTTCTCCAAGAATGGTAAATTCCCCTGACTTTCCCAGTCCATATAAATTTCCCTGACTTTTCCAAGTTATCCAGGTGTCTAGACACCCTAAAAATTGAAAAGAAAAGTTTTATAGTTGGAGAAAAAAAAATGTATAGATAATGTGGAAAAGTGAAAATGTTTGCCAATGTTTTAAGATCTTATCTCTTTTTTCGTCTTTGGTTATAATTGTGATCTTATATGAGAAACATCTTATAACCTACTCCCACATCGTCATAATGTCTATATTTGAGCTCTTTTTTTCCTTTTTAATCAAAGCTAAAGAAAAACTGAAAAGGTAACACACAAATCCAACCTTTTTATTTTATTTACCCATTTTCTTGCTAAAAGTTAATAGAATATTCTATTGCCATTAAGACTTAGTAAATATGCAATTTTCAAAATTAATTTTTAGAGTTAAATGATGAGTAAAAGGTTAGTTTAAAGAGGTACAGATGCCATGAATTAAAAATGTTTGTAATATTTTCAATATTATTTGTAAGTTCCAATGTTTTTTCTTTCAATTACTAAATCACAACGCATTTCACTTCGATCATGCTAAAAATAATTCAAATAGTTAACGTAACAGAATCGATATGTATTCAAAAGTATAGTAAAGATTTTATTTTACTTATTTTGGGAAATTAGTATTTAAAAGTAATTTTATCACTTTAATTCTTAGCTTAAAATATTATTAATAATTCCTAGCATTTATCTCATGTTTTTATGTCACTTAAAGTTTAATTTTTCTGCATCGTAAACCAAAATTTATGCTAGCATTTTATTTCATGTTACAAGTCGAAATCGTTGTTTTTCAAATTCTTTCTGCTAGCCATCTTGAAATACACAGCGATTCCAGTCACTGACCTTCACTTTCAGAAAGAAGCGTCAGTAGGGTTGCTAGGGACGCTACGTTGGCACAATTCTCCGGACCGCTGCATTGTCGCAATGGGTGGTTTAACGCCCACACGATCATAGCTTTGGACAAGGTCGGGAGAAGTGTCAAATAGAAAATAAGCCGAATTCTGCGATCAATTTTCGGAGCTTCGGAATTCGTGTGGCGTTTTCAATTCAGGATTGTGTCTGTCTCAAGTCGAAGAAAGACATGTTAAGGAAATTCCCATTTTTTTTTCTTCTTTAGCTGGTATGACGCCATGCAATCATTAAAAACAAGCCGAATTAAATTCCAAGCTAATTTTTTTAAATTCTCAAACTAATCATGTTTATTTCAAAGAATTATAAACTTTGTTTTTTTAATTCAGTCGATTCAATCCACCTCCATGGCATTTTGTTTACGAAATAATAAAAGGCTAATTTAGCAATCAATAATTTTTTTTTTCAAAGAAAACAAACACAATCTTATTTAAGCAAACATTTAGCCTTTTAAGATGATTTCACAGCCAACCAGACAGAAACAGGCAAAATTACCTATCCATCGGAACCAAAGACAAGAAAAGAAGGCATGTAATTTTTTATTTACCAATATTTCATGTGCACTAGAGCGATATTTTAAGATTTAATAATAATTTTTAGAACCTGGATGAATTATTTAGGAAGAAAATTAATGATGTATTGAAGTTACAGTATTCAGAAAAATACTGAAATTGAAGTACAAGACTACAAATTTATTTAAGAAACTTTATTATCAGAAATTATAATATTACAAGAACCTTCTTTATATTATTATCAAAGACTCTTTATAAGCTAACTTTTTTTCCATTGTTACAATCTAAGTAAAAAAAAAAAAAAAAAAAAAAAAAAAAAAGAGAGTAGGCATGGTAGTAAATATAAAATCTTGAACTTTTTAAATAAAATAATAAAATATGATTCAGCTGGCACATCATTAATAAAGGATTATTTCGTTTAGCTTCAAAATAGCCTTTGATTAAAAAAAGTATATTATAAACTGTTATTATAAATTAAAATTATTTAAAACACTTTTAGTAAAATTTCAATAACACTTTAAAAGAACATGGTTAAAATTACACAAATGTAGCATTATACAAATTTAATAATTATAAGTAACATAAAAAATCTGTTTTAATTAACAGAATTTGTTAAGATCAAAATTGCATCTAAAATATAAGAAAACATGAAGCAAAAACTTATATAAATTTGATTGTTTAATTATGCAAGTGTACAACATGTTTTAAAACATAAAAAAATAGTTATTAAATATTACTTGGAATATTTTTGTTCTTAGATTTTGTAGGCTAACAAAAAGTCTTTTCAGAAACTAACCAGATGATCATGTACATAAACTGAATAGAATTTTTTAATCCTACCTGTACATTTTCTCATACACAAAGAGGCACAGAAATGTTTCCAATCTAGCACTTTTCTATAAGCAGTAAATTTATTAATAAAATCATCAATCAAATTATCCGAATACTCACAGTAGAGCATACCGATTTGAAATTAAGATACAGTGCATATAGCCATATGATAAATACATTTTTGGAATGCTATGTACATTTTACTTGAACTTGAAAAAACAGCAATTAAAACATACAAAATTACAAAAAAGATCTGCTCTCAAGGAACTGCGTTAATCCACTATCTCAGGACTAGTTGAATTAAGAAAAAAATGAAGAGTTCTGCAAAGATAATTTTTAGCAGAAAACGTTTGTATAGTATTAACAGCTATTGAAAACTAGATCGTGATCTGTCAAACTCGAGAAAGAAATCTGATTGGTTGTTACAAAGTCTCAGAATAATATTCCACTCATTAAAATCTTCTCTGTCCAACTCAGATAGCTCAGTAATTAATGAGAAAAACATTTTTACTCAATGCGAAGCTAACTTGCTCCTTACTCTGTTCAAATATCACGGATTTTCTAAGAATTTTTTCCTCAGTTTGATTGGGAAAAACCTTAGTTAATTCTAGATTCCTCATCATCATGCATTTTATTGGCTGCTGGCTGAAGAAGGTGGGTTGCCAGGTGAACCGGGATTGCTTGCATTCACACCATTCTGGGATTCAGCTTTCTTGATATATACATTTAACAATTTCATCTGGAATTTAAAACACAAAGTTTAAGTTAGGTCTAGAAAAAAAAACTATAAAATGTGTACAAAGAAATACTCTTTGAAATCTGCACAGTTTGGGATGAAGCTTCTGCAGAGCTACTGCTGCCTAATGGTATCAAAAACAGTTGCATAAGTAGCCTACGATGAAAAAAATAGTAGCCAAAATAGTAGCATTCGTACAAAAATAGTAGGCAAAATAGTTGCATTCTTACTTATAAAAAAAAAAAAAAAAAAAAAAAAAGGTGGAGGGGAATGCTATCACCAAAATTTACCACTTTTTGTACTTTTATTGTAAAATCACACACTAAATTATATATATAAAAAAAAACTTTTTTAATTATCAGCCGTGATATAGGATCAGAATGAAAGTTTGGTTTTTCCAAACTAAACTGAATATACACTTGTCTTGTACTTGGGCATTAATTCCATTTTGTATACAAAAATGAATTAAAGCAGAAAATCTGTCTGTAAAAAATAGTTTTATCAAAAGAGGATACATTTCATAATGATATGTGCAGCTTTTGTGTGCATAACTGACCTGTTCTTTACAAAAAAAATTATGTACAATAAAATAGTAAAATTGGCATCAATAAAGTTTGATCTTAAACCCTATCTTAAAAAATCTTATCACCAATGGGTTAAATAAAGTCACCTAAGTAAGTAAGAAAGAAAGTCAATATTCTAACCTGTTATTCTTAACAATTTAAATCTGTTATTAAATTGAAAACTTGTGATAGAAAGCATGACTTTTTTATTTCTAAGTAGCATTTATTTGAGTTTGTTTATTAATTCAAATTTCTGATGATATGAAACATATTTATACTATGAGCTATGAGTAAAAATCAAATATGATTCAAACGGCACAATGAAGATATCTACAGTCAATTGTATAGGGTTTATATGGTGGTTGAAGGGTTAAATATTTTTAAGGACAACTAACAATTGGGACAAATATACAGTGTATATGAGTTGAAGCCAAACCAAAAATCAGTAGTTTTCCATTGAAATTTAAATGATTGGCATCTTTTGCACTACATTTAGATTGAAAAGAGTAAATTCTTCATTTCAAATGAAAGTTTTTATACATTTTAAAAATTGAATAAAAAACTTAAGAAATTTAAACTGAAATCTTATCTTGGGTTACTAGTTAAGTTCTGAGACTGGTGAATTTTTTTTTTTTTTTTTTAAATAAAAATACGAGTTGGGATTGAAAAATAATCTTTTTTTGATGGTTTTTCTCCAAAATAGTCACTTTTGAAGGGTTTTGGGCTAAAATAGTAGCCATAGTCGCTTGATGCTGAAAATAGTTACTTTTAGTGGCATTTTAGTTACAAATGCCCTGCTTCTGAAGATTATACATCATTGTTTTGTTTACATTATTTTTTTTATTTTAGTCTGACTGCAAATCAACAATATTTGTATGAAAAAAACAAAAAATACAGTGCTAGAGTAGTTTAACACATTTCTAAATCTATACTAAAAAGAAAAAATGTCCATGAAAAATACTGGCATTATATTGACAGTGGAAATGACCTGATCAATCTATTTTGCATTTTCCACAAATTTATTAACTTCTAACCAACACACAATTTAAATTTATATTTTACACCGTCGAATAGGGAAAAAATGCATTTTCAAATGCAATTTGTTTGAAAACTTATGTTGATTTACTGATTGTTTATGGTTTATAAAATAATTTTGAAGCATGAATTTAAAAAAAAATCTATCTTTAATGCATGCATCCCAATTACGGAAGATTAACCCATTTGCACTTAAAACAATATAAATAATTCAGCATTTGTTTCCAGCTAATATGCTACAACAAAATTAGAACTTTAGCAATAAATAAAATAAACAAACACAAATTTAATATGTCTATACTGAATTATGCACTTAAACACTGAAACAATCTGAATAAAAAAGAATGCTGTAACTAGTTGGTGATTTCTTCAGCTATTAATCCCTAGAATGAGGCTACTATGAAAGTATCGCTTTTAATGAATTTAAAATTTTTATTTGAATACAAAATGAATATAAAATAAACTAGTTCAGAATGCTAACATTCATCTTTGTAAAACAGTATAAAAAAACACAAATAATGTGATTGATTACCTAAAAGATGACTAAAATGCTTTAATAGATGTTAAAAATTTACATTAAAATCATCTAGTACTTTCGGCTAAGTACCCAGCCTTCAAAATAATCTTATTAACGTCACTGGATCTCACTCGTAAATGGCACGCTTCAAACTGAGAACATCAGGGAATGTCGAAAAACATTCATTTGGGTTCTAATGGTCGATACCATTAAACGGGAAAGAGGTGGAAGAAAAAGGAGAAATTTATTACACTTTATTGCTTTCTGATTAAACCAAGCCATATATTTGGAATATTATAAGATAATATGTCATTGCAGTTTTTTCATTCTTGTTTAATATTTCTATGGACTAACAATCTGTAGCCTCCGACTAACAATCTGTGATATGTTTTATTTTTTATGATCTTTTTCTCACATGTCACCTGTGCAGATGCACAAACTTTTTTTCATTCCATTCTTTTTTTTTTCACACAAATTTCTTTTGTACATATTATTTTTTCTTTTTGAATAAATATTTTAACTCATACACAGAATTAAGACTAATAATGTTTACTGCACTTTTTATAATTTCAGGCCAGATGTATTTCGATATAATCATAATATTTGGCTACTGCCAATTATCCATCACACTGGATGGATACAAAATGTTTGCTGGATATCCATTATCCTTCAGTTTGAAGTTCTGGTTTTAAGTTACATCTGAATCAAAGCATTTTTCTCACAAGAACCTTCTGTCGTGTAAATAGTTATTTACGTGAAAGGATAATTTCCCAACTTTTAAACCAGTACTTCCTAAGTAAATCATAAATAATTGAAAATACAATAGACTCCTTTAAATCTGCATAGTTTAAAACCAGAGGTTGAGCAGATTTTAGAATTTTGAGGATTTCTGGTCAGAGGTATGTTTACATTTTTTAAACAACAATTTTAATTTAATAATACACTCGAAATTATAATGAATGCTTACAATAAAGTAAAATAATTAAGTAAAATAATAAGAATTAAAAAAATTAAAAAACATTAAATATATTAAAAGTAAAGGTCAAGTAAATAATTAATAATGCATAACTAAATAGGCATGATGATGATGAGGTAATTTTTTCTTGAATTAAGTGAAACTTGCCTTATAGATGTACACTAATAATTCACATAAAATCTTAAAATTAGAAAGTTTTATTTCATGTTTAGCCATACTTAATAACCAAAAACTTCATTAATACATAAATTATTTGGTAAAAATGTTGTGATCGCCACTGATATCAGCACTATCTTGAATTTTTTCAAAAATAAATTTATACTTCCTTCATGAGAAAACATTTGTTGAATCATATTAACCAATTACATATTAAAAAATAATTACATATTAAAAAATGTACATAATAATATATTTAAAAAAAAAATTGAATTTTACACCTACATTTTAACTAAGTTTTATTGTTTACATCAGAAACAGTATGCAGATTTTAGGGTGGTGGATTTGAGGGAGTCTACTGTATTAAGTTTAGTAATGTATTACACAGTCAACAGCAGACATATTTTTCAATTTATCCTATTTATGATTTAATTAGAATAAACAATAGATATGATAAAGTAGAACCAACACATACTTGACAACTATTCAGACTTGTAAGATGAGGTTGCATTGCTTCTCCTACAACCATATGAATGGCAACCATACAGAATACAGCTGCTTTACGTACAGGACTTTCATTATTACCATATGCCTGCCAAAAAAGAAACAATACATTGTAAAACTAGTCGTTTGGGGCCACCGTAATACTTACCCATCATGGATATGCATAATACAAAATATGAAAATAAAAAATGTGTAAACTACTTATAAAATGCATTGCAATTCGAATAAAATCGCGGTTTGATGATGTCATAAACTTTAAATGCTCTATTTCTGAATTGTGTAAAAGTAACATCCTCATATCTCTAAAAATGATAATCATATTAACTAAGAGTTTACTGCGTCGGATGAAGCGTCTCATTTCCAATTGAAATATATCTTTGAATTGAAATTTGGATGAAATACAGGGTCATGAAAAATCGAAGAGTGTGGAAATAGGATTACCAATACCAATACTCATTATCCGATCAACTTCATTCTTTATGCAAAATTTATGTTTTTTTTTATTGTCTTTTATATTCACTCCTTAAAATAAACAATTTCGAAAATTTTTATATATCTTTTATCAGAACGAATATTTCGAGAGTCTGAAAAAAATAGTTCCGGATCATCGAGGTTGCTGAAATTCAATAAGCTTCTTCCCATTATTACATACTAAGTACATACCAAATTTCTAGTCTCTCTCTCAATTTGTTCGGGAGATAGAGCGTTTACAGACACACAGACAGATGGCAATTTTTTTTTTCCTTAAAATATGTTTTTCCGAATATCTAGTGTCTAAAATGTGTAAATCCGTCAATTTTTTTTTTTAAAAACAATTACAAGATTTACCATATACTATGTATGATGGGTAAGTAACAAAACATTTGCAATTTTGGAGATGATGTGAGTTTAAATAAAATGCAACAAAAACTATTAAAATATGCACAAAGGGGTATACTATATCAATAAAATCAATATATTATCTTCATTAAGTTATTCCAATTTTTAATAAAAGAAATCATTTTACATGTCATCATGACTTTTTCCTTAAATACAACTAGAAGATAGGTCAATATAAGAAAATATAGCTTAAAATGTTTAGTTTAGTCGTTATTTCAGATATTAATAAAAAATACCCAAGATTTTTTTTTTTCATATATGATGAAAAAATATATATAAATGTTATCTATAATTCCAATTAATGCAGAAAATCCCTTGTGTGTGATTTATTTTCTTGTCATTACCTATATATTATAATTGAACTTAAATTTTAAAGCTTCAACGGCAATGCAATTTTATTACCTATTCAAGTTCAGCAAAGAAATACGTGGAAATATAAACTTTTAGCAATTCTGAATTAGTGGCTTAAGAAATACAAATTATTATAGTTTGATAATATTCTGAAGAACATTAGCGTTAGATAAGTATCGAAATCAATATGTTAAGTAGCTGGCAATTTTATGTTAGATTGATTTTAATACAGTAGAAAAAAAGATTATTAGACATGCATAGCTGCCAACCTCCCAATTTTTTTTATACCAGTAAAATCATACAAAAATTTTTGGCTTATTAAATAGCAGAAATTACATGATTAAATTAAACAAATATTTTTTCATAAAAATACTGGTATCGGGAGGTTGGCAACTATGGACTTGGATTCACAAATGCAGTCAACAAACATTAAATACCATAGATTACACTTTCATTATTTTTTAAGTAAATGAACAATAATAAAACATTATAAAATGAAAGTAAAACAGTAATATTTGAAACGAGCCTGAAATATGCAAAACAATATAATCAGACTATATACATGACACAACAGGAATATACATACAAAGAGTTGGAAAAAATAAAACAGAAAATAAACTTACTTTGATTAAAGCTGGCATTATTTCTGGCAATAAATTTAAAACAATTGGCTTCGGATGATGTTCTACCAACTGAAAAACAAAAATAATAAATTAACTGGATGAATTAAAATACATACAATAAAAACAATGATGACTTTGGCCTTGTTAACGTTAATGTGGGAAAAATCCTTCAATATAAATAAAAATTATTTATTAATTAATTAGAATCATTTACAAAATATGATAAAATGAGATAAAAATATGTTAAATAACATGTCTTTCTTAATTAAGACATTTATAACAAGAAAGAAAAATCATGCATCACACACAGATTACGAAACACTTTCCAACTCTTCCAGAATACTGTAATAAACCTTCACTGTTTAATAAGGTAAAACAACACATCATTTGAACACCTAATTTTGGGAATTAACGTCCACAGTCGATATGATATACAAATTCTTTTGAGCAGCTGTGTATATATGATTTATAGATTTGTTATATTCCCCATAGTTTGCTATCATTTAATTGAGATATAAACAGTGCTGTAGTTGGAAAAAAATATTTGTGGGAACTCACCTTTTCACAGAACAGATGTTGATGCCACCGGATTTTTGCTAAGCCAAAAGCCAATTTAAAACATTTAGCCAAAAGCCAACGTTTTTTAATTAGCAGTTATAATTATTATATTCTAGTTTTTATAGTATTGTATTTGTATAGCATTCATATAAAAGCAATATTTAATCAATCTCATACTAAGATTTTCCCTTATGAATCAAAATTTAACTGAAATAACAGAAATAAATCCATATATAACTTATTGGGACATCTATCCTAGAAGTTTCCATAAAGTACGATAATGAGAGATGTTTTCTGTCCTCTCTGATTTACGATAAGCTGTCTCGTCTGATAATCTTCTTCCTGATTGCAACAAAGATTTCACATATGGTTCAGGACAAAATTCTTTTAAGAGAGGTCCCTACACGGCTTATGAATTTAAGTAAACTGGCTCTTTCAATAAGGAGTGAATTTTTCGTATCTGTCATGATGTTAGTCATACAGCTGAATGCTCTTTCGCATTCAGACATTGAAATGTTTATAGTTTTCACAGTCTGGAGAAAAAAAAAAGACTTGTGCTCGTGTTTTTTTTTTTTTTTTTTTACAGTAACAAATCAAATATTTCTGTGAACGGCGTTCCCAAACATTTCCACCTAACTACAGCACTGGATATAAAACTCCAAAACACATTTCAAAAAATTTTAAAGTAGATATTTTGTGCAGCCTTGTATATGATCTACAGATTTGTATGTACACCACATATTAAGCTTAAATTTAACTCATTTAGGAAACGCATAACACAAATAACTCCATCTGAAAATGCACTTCCAACGATTATCGCTTTTAGACAGTACTATAAACAAATCCTTTTTTGTGTCCCTAAAATGAACAAATAAATGCTATGCACTCTATATTCTACAGTAAACATCTTATAGTGCACCCCACCAATGCACATCAATTTTGTTATGCTTGAAATAGTATAACATTTTAAAAATACACTGCAAATGATTTTTCCCCCCATAGACCATAATGTAATGAAATTCTTTTGAGTGTCTACAAATGAATGATAAATTCCATTCAGACCATGTTCTACAGAACAAATGCTGTATTTTACCTCACAAATTTATATCCATTTCAGTATGTTTGAAATAAACTTTATTAATTATTAAAATTTTACTTGAACTCTATTAAAATACACTGCAAACAATTTTTCCCCATAGACCACAATGTAATGGAATTCTTTTGTGTATCCCTGTAAACAAACTATAAACAACACATTCCATTTTCAATAGGGAACGTCCTAAGGTAAACCTCACTAGCATACATCAAGCTCATAGTAATCAAAGCATATTTATGAGAGTTAGAGCACAGATAGATGGTCAGACAAACCAAAGTTAAATACTTTTCAACTATGTTGGAAAGTTTTAGCATATTTAACTGATTTTTTTATTTTTTTTCACTTTTTACAGTGTTTATATAATCACGCATACTGCGCATAACGAATTGTTTTTAAAAAGGCAGAAGAAAAACATCAAATTTCATTAACAATTAAAAATAATAAAAACTATTCATAAACTATTACAATAATAACAATAAAAAAAATAAAAAAAAAAACCCAAAAATGAAAACATTTCTTGAGTTAGAATCCAAAGTCATTATATTTATTTACTGTACATGCTGTGTACTTTTATACAAGAAAATGGATTGAAACTTACAGGCATTCATTATACACTGGTTTTAAAAATAAAAGATTGAAAATTAAAAACATGATCATAAAAACTAATGTTTCTAATTTAAACATGCTATTTGTTTACAAAAAACTCAATTTTGCTGTCAAATTACACGGAAAGTGACAGTTACATACAGGGTTCATACAGACTTGAAAAGAAAAATTCCAAGGAGCCTAGAAAAATTCTACTGGAGTACAAAAATTTTAAAAGACTTACTGTATTTTTTCATGTATGCATCCTCGTGCAACATGCACGCTCACCTTAATTTTTAATACCTCAATCAAGAGAGAAAACAGATTTTATTCTATTAAAATCTAGTAGCTAGTGCTAAAATTACAAAATATTCACAATACACTGCTTATTGGCTTCGTAAATTTCAATACAAAATTGCCAGTGAACTATGCTATGAAGTGACCAATGGCCATATATACAGAAGCCAGTCAAATCCCAACTACTTATATGTATCACATGCACCTAGATTTTTAAAAGTAAATTTTAAAGGGAAAAACCATGTGGCATACACAAAAAAATACAATAAATTTTTCTTAGGTGTGTTCATAGGACTTATAGTCGTCGTCTGATCCATCTGTCACTCTGTCTGTCCGTCCGCATATAACAATGCAAAAACTACCCAACCGAATGGTTTGCAGAATTTTGTACAGTCATTTTAAATTTTATGAAAATCGAATCAAAACTTGATATTCATAGAAGTTTTCTTCATTCTATTAAATCTTATTATATGTAATCGATACAATAAAAGCGTAAGTCATGTGACTGAGGAAAACAAATACGGGCAAACTATTTTTTTTTTCATATGCCAGGCAGCCATTTTTATTCAAAATTATTTTTTCAAATAAAGTTGCATAAAAGTTATGTGTTTGGAAATATCGTTCAAAAAAATTGTTTGCTTGAGGGAAGAGTTACATTAAAAAATGTATAGATTCTGAGATATCTTCGGTGGAAATTACATTAACAGCCAAATATCTCAAACCTTTAAATTAAATAGATTCATTCATTGAGTCATAAAAATATTAAACCATGGAGGTA
This sequence comes from Maratus michaelseni, assembly GCA_963931845.1. Lineage (NCBI taxonomy): Eukaryota > Metazoa > Arthropoda > Arachnida > Araneae > Salticidae > Maratus > Maratus michaelseni. The sequence goes on from OZ007600.1 coordinate 232,798,261, forward strand.
ATCATTCACAAAGCAAGATCTCGAGGGTGAATTTTGCAGTGCTGTCTGGTGTAGAAAAAAAAATTTACACTTGTAAATGTGGCAAACATAATGAAAAAAAAAAAAAAAGAAAAAAAAAAGGCATGCTCATTTTGCTCATAGCAGATGATATAATTCATTTCACTGAAATAATAAGGATGATTTTTTTCATTGTGAAACTACTTATAAAACGAACGAACCCAACCCATTTGTCACGTTTAACGTGCAATTTCCAACTTTTTTTTTTTAAAGAATGGCAGTATGAACTGAATCCTGCAGTTATTACACTTTTACAATAATCTTTATTTTGCTATGTATATAGTGAAGATTTCTTTACAAAGAAGTAGGTGCATGAATATATCTAAAATTAGACAAATGAAATCTGAAAGCTTAGATACACTGGAACACGTTATAATATATGGTCTATGTTTTTTATCGCATACATAAATAAAAAAAAGAATAAGAAAAAATAAGACTATTTTGTTAACCTAAAAGCACTATTTTTTTCTAACTTTATGCTTTATCTAATTAATTCAGAAAAAAAAATCTATTGCAAACATCATTGAAACATAACAAGAGGATTGATCGAGTAATCAGCATATCTGAACATGGACAAAATACTACTTATAGTAAGTACAAGATTAAATAAAACAAGACTGAAATTTTAAAGATGTGTTTATTTGATAATTCTGTGCTAGTTTAGAACTGTTATCATAAATTAATACTTAATATGATTTTTTTCTGACAGCAATAAAATTGTCCACCCTCTTTAGCAAAAATTCAACAATATTTTTATTGAAAAAGTGGTTTGTTTCAATCTGTTTGGTACTGCATTTGAAGGCATTGAATTTCAAAACAGGCCTTATCCATGAAATAAAATTTCGGTAGACCAAGTTTTGTTCCCAAAATTCTAATATATAAGGCAAGTTTTGAAAGTAAATCAAGATTTTACAATGTCAGAAATACCCGATAAACAAGTTTTGTGCAGATTGTAGTGTTTTTTGGCTACAGGTTTACTAAAAGAATAGATGAATACAGAAAGACACGATTTTTCTTTTTTTGGATAAGGTGAGTTTTGAAATTCACGTCCTCATTTACTTGATAACATATAATACTGTGATAAAAAAGTTTTGTTCTTTACAAAATTTTGTTTTTAACTTTACTCACCTTTGTAAGCATTTTGATAGCAGCTTGATTCATTGGATATTTTTGGTCGCTGGATATAGTTAAGATGAGGGCTTTTAATGTACGAGCACATTGATCAGGAGGTAAATTAATAGCTGCAACCGCAGAGCACATATCAGCCATCTTTCTTACCTATACAATAAAAATAGGTAAGATTGAACATTCTTTCAATTTTAATCATTACATTTACAGAGTTGATTAATTTTACATGCATTATATAGAGTGCACCACACTAATAAATAAATAAATATTTTTACAAATACAAAACATTTCATTCTTGAATAATTTATTTCTTTGAGACAAAGAAACACTTATACCATTCTTTATTGAGAAAAAACTGACGACATTGTTATTTCTCAAATTAATTATTATTTAAGTGATCAGCTGCATCATCCAATCTTTTCTTATTCAAATTTTAAACAAGAATGAAAAATCAAGCATAGATTATGTAACACCTTCCAACGCTTCCAAAATAATTTTACAAATCATTACCGTTTAATAAGCTGACAGACAACATCTAAGTAAACAATTTGAAAAACGCACAACATATTTAAAAACGTAATTTCAGGAATTTCCAACATATACAATATTCGGAAAAATATCCGAATACTTTTATTCAGCCCTGTATAGGATCTATAGATTTGTATATATACTACCATAGGATGCTAAATTTTAGTTCAGTTAGGAAACACGTAGCACAGTTTAAAATTCTGCTTCTGGAGTTTCTTTCAATAAATGGAAATGTGTTCGCGAACTTTTGCGCTGCCCTGTATAGGATCTACAGAATTTATACACACTGTTATGATTTAAAAATTTGACTCTTAATTTATTCAGGATTTTAATATTTAACTTTAATTTATTCATCAATTTAATTACACTCATTAAATTTATTTAAATTAATTAAGCTAAATTTCATTTTTGCATTTTAAATCAAACATTCTTTTTAAATTGTTTACTTTTGGTGAGAGTATAAATTAATTTCAGAATCTTTCCATTACATATGTTTTAGAATATTCATTACAATTTTAATTTACAATTTATTCACTTTACAATATTAATTAAACTTCATTTCAAATTATCTAAAAAGAAAATATTTCTAACTTACTTTTTCTAACTTTTAAATAATATACAGTCTAAAATTAATAATGATTCTAAAATATAGTGTATTTCCTTTTTAATAATATTTATTAAAAATGGTTAATTGCTAATTTTATTCTTTTCAGAAAGTTCAAATTCATTTATTTTAATTCATGCAAAATCTTTCAGAATAACGAACTTTTCCATATATCGTTTCAAAAAATTTCTAAGTACAATATTTACTTTTTCAAAATTTCTTAAATTAAATATTTTTATTTTCAAAAACATATCTGGTGGAAAGAACTTTTAATTTTATTTAGATTGCTAAAATTTCATTTATTTTCATCCATTAGTTTGGCAGTTATCGATTTTTAATTACTTTCGTTTATTTTATTTTGATGATCGTCAAGATTTGCGATGAGACGCCATTGACAAGTTTTTAGATGTTTCAGGTAAACAGGCAGGCGTTATTTCCTAGTTCCCGCGAAATTGTATCTGGGTCAGTGACTCACGAGTGGCAAGGTCATTATCAGTCCGATTCAAGGTGACAGATGGAAGCTCATGGAACATTTGCAATGACGTGTCGTAGACAGTTAATATTTAACTTTGACCGCGTGGGTGAGCTTCTTCAAAAAATCCATCAGGTGGTGTCACGACCGCGACAGTTAAGTTTGTAATCGTTGGGAAATGCTGCTATCTGATTGGAGGGATTTTTAAAATCGTAAGTTTTCCAATTTTTCGGAAGCGCCGTGTGAACTCACTTCTCTACCAAACACCGGCATGTAGAAGACCATTTTTTTTGTCAGGCTGCTGGGCTTCTAGCCTGGTAGCGGATAGCTATATGTTGAGCGTGCAATCGTCAGAGCGTCAACTGCCTTTTTATTCTTCTTCGACAACGAAGATGTACTATCTCTGGACTTAGTATCCAGTTATTGCAATCTCTCCGTCATACTATTTCACCGTCAATTCCATTTTCTGATAGCAACAGCCAATTTTGTGTGAAGTCACGCCATCATTTAAAGTTCTCCAGATTTAACACGAGTTCGTTCATATAGTTGGAAATCCTGTTCACCTTCTATAGATTTGCAACATCTTCGTCAGTCATCGGTTCTATGAGATATCGTTTATATTCGTCGTGAGGCATTTAATGAGATTCATGTTTCTTCAATTAGGTTCCGGTATATAAAGATCCACCTTGTGCCGATTTTCTATATCATTTAAACGAACGAACTTTTCATCTGTAGAACATTCCTTCTAGTTCGCCAGTTGTAGCTACCATTTTTTTTTTAGACATTATAAACCTCTTCAAGACTTAACTTCGACAAAGAACTTCCATATTAAAACGTATAGGATTATCCATATTAATTAAGATAAAGATCAAGTATAAATTAAAATCAATATTTAAAAATGAACTGAGAACTTTCATATTTTAATATATAAATAAATGTGATGCAGATCGTTAAATGGATCATAGATATTATATGAAAGCTTATTTGATTTATTATGATTATTCAGTGCATTGATAATCCAAATAAACATCTCTGTATCTTCTATCTGGTGAGTCTTTCCTTTTTTTTCTTTGTATATTTCATTTCACCAGGTTCAAGCAGTGATACTAATATAACTTCACTTATTCAATTTTACTAAATAATAACATGTATTTTAACTTAAGATTCAACGTAATATTTTTATGACATCTCTTTTGTACTACCACTTTCGTTCACGTATTGTTTTTCAGTTGGCAGTCTCAACACTCTTGCAATCTTTTTCCAAAAAAAAAAAAAAAAAAAAAAAACCTTGTAAATAATTTAGTTTGTTTTTTGGCAAAATTTTGGTCGTATAGGTAGATAGGTTAACGTATTATAAGTAGAACCTGCTAGGAGTTGCAACATACAGTAACAGTCGTGGAATTCGGAGCATGCACAGGTATGTTTATAGGTGGGATTCGGTATCAGGAGTTAGAAATGGTTATGTAGTGAAGGTGTCCTATGTAGAAACAAAGTGCAGTTTTCCCCGCCTTAGAAGGCAGTACTCCTTAGGTGTCTTGTTACCCCCTTGTGGTTTTCCCAGTTCTAGTCGTCAGGTATTTCAGCAGTTACTTGGGAGTGGTTCATGGTGGGCAGCTCTTAGTGTACATTCCGGAGTGTATATCTGACAGCGGCGACTTCACTCTATAATTCATGATTGTTCTTCGGACCGATGTCTGGCCTGCTCGAACGGTTAGGTCTTATATTGTGGAATCTCCAGCGTACTGTGAACTACCTCTCAGCCCGGTAACCCTTGCGAGAATTTTTTTTTCTGTTTCGGTCTGCACGTTTCAAAAAATTAAATTTTTTTTATCAAAAAATTTTATTTTTTTGCGGTAAAGGGAGAGTCATGTTAGGGTAGGTTTTTTCATTTATTCTAAATTTTCCATTTTTTCTTTTTTTCTCTATATTAATTGTAAGCCCCCCCCCCCTTTCTCTACTGTTTTATACCATTAGTCTTTAATTTCGGAGTTAAAATACCTTTTCTTTCTTTTAAATGTCTAAGCTAAAACAAATTCATTGTCTCTTTTACTTAAAATCATAATTTTTATATTTCCCCTGTAAGTTATAATTTCACTGGGGTGGTCCTTGTTACCCTGGGAAATTTTCAAATGCTCTCGGACACTTGGGCAATAAAAATCCATTTCCCAGACAACGTATATTAGCTTGTATTGTCAGGAGTTTTATGACTCCATTTATGCTGTTTTTTCGTAAACAACTTTAGCGTTGATGGTCGCCAGTAATCTGCTCTGTTGATCTTTCGTGGAAAAAGCAGGACTCAGGCGACAGATAGTGGCCCGTATTGTTAAAGTTTTATGAATCGTTTTTACGAGCCCAATTATTCTGTTTTACGTAAACAACAGTTCACGTGGGAGGTCGAAAGAAGGGACAGCAGACTCTTTTACCTTCGTGGAAAGGGGAGCGAAAACGGAGCAGCTGCCATGCCAATCACCCCTATGTGAAGTAGTTCCACCCGCAAGAGAGCGACGACCAATGGTTTTACATAACGTATTCGCGGGGAATGTTTTTTTCCCCCTGGTATCGCTTGGTGCGGGAGAATGTAACTGGCGCGTAGAAGGTAGCGAGTTAAGAAGTGTGTCTTAATTTTTGGGGAGGGCGTATGCCCCCCCCCCCTGGATTTTCCTGGTGTTGGCCAGTGATTTAAAAATATTTTATTTGAGTATGGACCGAGGAAGTGATAAGTCGGTTTGCAATGACTGGTGCCTCTAGGTGGAAGCCTCTTTTCGCGTAATGCGATGCCGAAAACAAACATATTATTCGAATATGAATTGACGAAAGAGTAGTCCTAGGAATTGTACCAGTGTTTCTATAAGGAGGATGAATAATTTTGACTAAGAGTCTGAGAAAAATCGAGGAGAGTCCGAGTTCGGAGTCGTTGATTTCCCACTGAAAATTATGATGTTAGAGAGCACTATGTCAAGATTGGTGGGCATCCATTATTATTCGATTATGGAGCAGTCACTTTGAACTGGGAGCTGACCGGTGCTGTCGCTGTTACTTGTTAATAACATACCATTTAACTAAGAAATAGCCGAACAATCCTATGTAAAGTATGTCAATACCTCTCAGAAATGAGATGCCAGTAGCATTGAGGGATCTCCAAGCTTCTATTTCCAACCTACGCTGATATAAGTAAATGCATTCCAAATAAAGACTAGCTGATGTCAGTCTGGTTTAGTCTAGAGAAGTGATTCCCAATTTGTCTCAACCCAAATCCCTAGAAAATCAACACCACGGGTAAACTTTTTGACTGTAGATAAACAGAATAGCTTTTAAACCATTTAATTACGTAAACATTGAGTGTTATGAACTTTAAAAAATGAAATACTGCCAACTGGAAAATTCTCCGAAAAGAGTACTAAGGTTGTGAGTATCTTTTTTTATATGATTCCTTATTATGTGGTCAATATCATATTTTATTTACTATTATTACCACACAGGAAACAATAATATAAACATGTGTATGTAAATATCTGACCTGTTCTTCTACAAATAAATCCTGAACCACTGTGCTAATTAGATATTATCTTAATATGTCAACTTTTTAAAGAATACACTCATGCTGTGTTGTAGAAGTTCATTCCTGCTTATTTCAATTAAATTCTACCTTTTAGAAACTGAAGAGTTTTTGTTTAATTATTTAAATAATCAGAGCAAGTAATTATTTAATATTTAATTCTTTTCTAAGATGAATTTACTGAAATTGAAATTCCAAGTAACCTACTTTTGTCAATAAAAATTAATATAAGTAAAATTTAAATTCTTTACTTGTTTTTGAGAATGTTGTATTATTCTTATTAAAAGAATTAAATTTAATGAAGTAAATTTAAATTCTTGATCTGTTTCTGAAAATGTTTATTAATTTGGTTTTCCTTAAATATTAAATTGCTTCTTTTAAATATTGTGAAGTACCTTTTATTTTCCTCTATAAAGAAAGAGATTTAATAAATAAAGTAAATTTAACCTGCTTTTAATTGAAGTAAAAGAATTGAAGATAACTGTAAAAGAAAAATTTTATATTAACTATGTTTAATTCTTAAAGTTTATTAGCTGCATTTAAGGTAATTAAATCACACCAACTTCTTATTAAAAGAAAATTGTTCTACCTAATTTTTTTCTTGGTATGGTACTATCCACTATACAAAATCACTCGCATGGTTCTGGCAAATTGGTACATTGATATGATCATGTTATGTAATTTTAATTATTTATTTCTTTATTTTTATTAATTAACTTCCCCCCTTTTTTTTGTGCCTTTTGAAAATTATGGAAGGATTCTAGGACCCCACTTTTATGTTTTTCTTATTCAAAATCTGTTCTACAAAGTTTTAATGAATTTCATTTAAATTACCATAGCAATGTTCCAATTCGTCAAACCACTTGTTGGGTATAGACGGTATGGTGATGAATGAGAATTTTGTTGATACCTTTTGGTAAATTTATTCATTTACTTAGTTAATTTTTAGTTATCCAAAATTTATTTGGTTTGTTTTGTTTATCGCATCTCTCTGATTAGTTTTTTTAATTAGTAATTGTGTAAAATTGTTTCAATTTCTGAAATCAACAAAATTCATTCTTTTGGTTATTTATCACTTTATCAAATACCCCAACAAGAAAATGGTGCCGTGTAGAAACATTCCTGCGGTTACCAAGAATTAAAACTTTTGTTTTTGACTGTAAATTTTGTTTTACATTATATGATTGGAGCAACTGGGTATCGGTTTTTACTTATTATGAAATTGTTTACATATATTTGCCTAGTAAAAGTTTTCTCTATATATTTTTAAATATCTAGTCAACTATAATATTGATATTTTTTAAAATTTGTATAATGAAACTGGTGATGTTCTTGTGCTACAGAGTTTTATAATCCCCATTTTTCCCCTTTTCTGCCTTCTATTTTTTATTTTTTTGGGAGTTCTGTGTATCTATCTGACTTAATTATGGCCAAGGGAGATCCTACTAAGGAGCTGGTAGAGCTCCAGAAAAAAAATTCGTTAGTTGACAACTTGTGCAACATACCACCATTTAATGGAGAGGCTAGCTCAGTCTCATTTACTGACTTTTCAGAGAAACTGGATAGTCTCTCCACCCTTTTTGCCTGGGATGATAGTGAGAAAAAATTTGCCCTTCTTAACTGCTTAAATGGTACTGCGGCGAGATTAGTTAAGCCCCACAAAGATAAAACTAGTGCGGAATTATTAAGTATCTTAAAAAATAAATTTGTCCAAACACCTACTCCTGATGTTGCACTTGCCAAATTCCTCAACTTTAAGCAAACTCCAGGTATGTCAGTGCAAGAGTTTTTTGATGCCGCATCTGACCTCTCATCAAAGGCACTCGTTATTGATGGAGTAGCTGATGCCATTGTCAACAAAAGCCGTGAAGCCATGTTGCATTCTATGCTAATTAACAACCTTGCACCTGAGATCAGAAAGGGTGTCATCACCAAAGATCCCAAAACCCCACAGCAAATTTTAACTTTTGCTCTCCTGGAGGAAAGAGCGTGCCGCAGTGTAAATCCTTTTTACACTTTACATGAGGAACCAAACCTCCTTTTATTTCAACAAAATTTCCCGCAGAATCTAGCTTGTGCAGCTACTCAACCAACTAGGGACAACAATGCAGAAATAGAAACTCTTAGAATACAGATTGAGGCTCTAAATTCCAAACTTGACAACCTAATAAGTGATAAAAGCAGAGAGAGAGAGGTGCAGAGCCAGGAAAGAGTGCCCAGTAGAAGTATTACTTGTTTTTACTGTTCCCAACCCGGTCATTATGCTAGAGACTGCCCCCAGTATGTGTATAATTTTAATAGGAGCAGAGGCAATAATTTTAGGAGCAGGGGAGGATATGACAATAGTTACCGGGGAAGTTACAACAGGAGAGGAAACTTCAGGGGAAACAGAGGAAATAATTACATCAGCAACAGAAGTGGTAGAAACAGAGTACAAAATTATGCGGAGGGTCAGCAAGCAAATGATGCAACTAATAACCCCACTGGTGCAGAAAATAGTAATTTAAACGGGGATCGGCTGAATCAGAGGTAGTCGAACTGATTCCAAAAAAGGCCACCGACCCACCTGCGGTATATAGTGTTTTTTCTCCGCAGTCTTATAACTTGCCAACTGCCAGTATACTTATAGGTAATACTAACATAACTGCCCTCTGTGACTCAGGTTCTGCGATTAATCTCTTAAGCAGTGTAATTTTGAACTCGCTCACAGACTATAATGTGCAACAATGTTATACGCCTATTCTGACAGTAACTGGAGAACAAGTTCCTCTTACTGAAAAGGTAGTTATAAATTTCAAATTCTATAACACCCAATGCCAAACTGTTTTTTTTGTAGTGCAGGGCAAGTTGGCGAAGGAATTTGATGCCATTCTAGGTATGCCCTTTTTGAAACAATACAATGCAATCATTGATTGTGCCACAAATACTGTTTCTCTTCAAGCTTCGGAGCAAACACTATGTAAACAAACCCCGCTTACCCCTCCTTGTACCAAAAACAGTAATGTGTGTTTAGAAGAAACAAAGGTAAACAAACAAGGTAAGAGTAGTGACCCACGCATGCAATGTTATGAATTACCTGTATATAATAATCCTATTAATGTGTATAATTGTGCTAAATGTAAATGTATGTGTAATGTAAATAATAAATATTCTAGTGTAAATACTTGCAAAAATAACTATCCCATAGATCATAAAGTTGAAACTGAGGCTAAATTGATAGCAAAAAGTAGTACCCCTGACTATTCGAAAAATATTGAAATAAGAAACTGTGCAGAGAAAATAAAATTAGGGAATAGTAGCGAGATAAGGAAGGTTCATCACAGGCAGAATAGTAGTGACGAAGAAAATAATGTTGATAAAAGGTGTAACAGGGTATGTGATGAAAGTAATAGTGATTGCCAGGTTTTTATGATGGAAGAATTACCGGGTGGTACTACTGTTGATAAAATTGCTTCGGGAAATAGTAAACAATGTGAGGAAAATTTTCAAAATTTTGAACAATGTATTTCTCAAATCAAATCAGAATTTTATAGTGTAAATAATGTAAATGCAAATATTGGGGAGCAGTTTAGTGATAATTCTGAAAATTCTGAAATGGGTAGTTATGAATTTACTGAAAATGAGGAAATGCAAGCAAATAATATTAGTGAAAATACAGGTAAACATGATGTTGAGAAAAAGGCGTGTAATATCAGTATGGCATCTTTGTGTAATAAACTTGAAATCCCAGCCCAGTCTAAAATTTTAGCTAAAGTCAGATGTACGAAGGAAAATTTCAATGACAAGGATAGTATTTTAATGTTAGAGCCCTTTGCTAAGAATTTACATGCAGGCCTCTTAATTTCTAGATCCATTTGTACCCAAGAACATGGCCCATTTCTATCCTTTGCTAACTTTTCTGATAACAATATAGTATTAAATAAGGGTACTTTAGTAGCAAAAGTTCAAAAATGTATTGATAATTCTAACGTAACCCCAGATAATTGTAATTTAGCCTGTAATATCAATACTCCCCCTCCAATTGCAGATTTTGACCATGCTGACCTTAGTTGGAGTTCCGAAATTAATTTAGACCACTTAGAACCCCCCTTAAAATCAAAAATGCAAGAATTTTTACAAGAAAATAAAGATGTTTTTGCTGCGTCTGTCTTAGACTTACCCGGCTGTGACACCATACCCCATTCAATTAATCTAACTTCAGAAAAACCGGTTAAATGTAAAGCATATAGAGTCCCCCATAACTTACAACAGGAAATGGAAGATCAACTAAATATTTTACTACAGGCCAATATAATTTCCCCATCTATTTCAGAATTTGCTTCGCCGGTCATTCTTGTGAAAAAATCAGACGGATCTTACAGACTGGCTGTTGACTTTAGAAAATTAAATAAAAATCTAATGAAAGATGCCTACCCCATACCAAACATCACAGACTCAGTTGACGCCTTATCAGGCTCAAATTTTTTTTCCACATTAGACTTAACTAGTGGGTTTTTTCAACAAACTATCCGTCCCGAGGATAAATATAAAACAGCTATTATTACTCACAAAGGGTTATTTGACTGGAATCGAAACTGTTTCGGACTTTCGAATTCGGGAAACAGTTTTCAACGACTTATGTCTGCAATTTTTGGTGATCTAGGAAATTTGAGAATTTTAGTATACATCGACGATATAGTAATAGCTTCTAAAGATGTCGAATCCCATATAAATAAACTTAAGCTTGTTTTTGAAAGACTTCGGCAACACAAGATTAAACTCAAACCCAGTAAGTGTACATTTTTATCCGACAAGATCCAATACTTGGGCTTTGAAATCCAAAAAGGACGAGTGTCACCAATCAACAAAAATATTGAGGTAATAAGGAAATTCCAACCTCCTAACACCCGAAAGGCTGTCAGATCCTTCATCGGTGCACTCTCCTTCTATAGGCGATTTTTGCCAGATTTTTCTAAAAGAGCGAGAAATCTTATCAACCTCACTAAAGATACGGGTCGGTTCACTTGGAACCAAGCAGCACAGGAGGAGTTTGAGGATTTAAAATCTGCATTAATATCCAAACCATGTCTCGCCCTTCCTAATTTTGATAAGGAGTTTTACCTCTACACCGATGCGAGTGGCGAAGCACTCGGGGCAGTACTTTCACAACTGGATGAAAATGAGATGCTCCACCCTGTCGCATTTGCTAGCAGAAAGCTCAAAGACGCTGAGACGAGATACTCTGCCACTGAGAGAGAGTTATTGGCATTAGTATGGGCCACTGCACACTTCAAGTGCTACCTTGCCAATACTCATTTTTATATATACACTGATCATGCGCCTCTTACGTACATGCTCAAAATTCAGGATCCCACATCACGTATGGCTAAGTGGATCTGTACACTTTCTGATTTTACATTTACCATCAGATATATTAAGGGAAAATGTAATAGCGTTGCAGACTTTCTTTCAAGGTTCACCACAGATAGCAAACCGGATAATGTCACCAATTGCAACTTTTCTATACAAGTAGCGAAGGAGACAACTTTTATGCCACATTCCAACCTTTTAGAAAAGATAGGTGAATTACAGAAAACAGATAAAAAGTGCTGTGAAATTGCTCGCAAAATTAGTGAAAATCTTGAAGGTGCACCCAAGTATTTGAGATTTTTCTTTAGGGATGATCTTCTTGTATGCGAGGATACAAGGGAGTCACCCCTATTGAATAATCCTATCAAACTTGTGGTGCCGAAGAAAATGGTTGAGCAAGTGTTTGCACTAACCCACGAATCCCTAGCTGCTTGTCACCAAGCTTTTCAAAAGACAATAGACCGCATTCGTGAGCACTTTTATTGGCCAGGAATGTCGGCAGATGTCAAGCACCTAGTGGAGTCGTGCGTTAGCTGTCAAGAAAAAAGAGTGCACAAAGCAAATCAACTTGCACCCCTCCAACGTGTACCCACACCTCATTTCCCTACGAATAAAGTGAACCTCGATGTTATAGGGCCTCTTCCTGTTACCTTTTCGGGTAACAAATTTATAATTACATACATTGATGCATTTTCAAAGTGGCCTGAAGCTTATGCGGTATCCTCAATCACATCTGATGTGGTAGCCGATACTCTCGCAGACTTCATTTCACGTTATGGAGCTCCATGTTATATCTCAACCGACAGAGGACCCAATTTAATTTCTGCAGCTATCGAGCATGTGTAAAAAATGTTTGGAATAAAACATCCCAAAACCACGGCATATCACCCAGCCGGAAATGCTCAGATAGAACGCCAGAACAGGACTTTAAAAAACGCCCTGTGTCATATTGTGAATGAGAATCAATCAGACTGGGACACCAAGCTTAAATTTGCACTTTTAGCCATGCGCACGGCTGTGCACTCTTCTACCAAACTAACTCCAGCAGCTGTTATGTATGGCAGAAACCTTAACCTACCCTATAATTTATTTTCTCAACCCCCCCAATTTAGCTATAATGATGCCCCCTCTTTTTGTGAACTTTTAATACCAGCTCTGCAAAAGGTGTACGCTGAAGTGCACAATCATTTAATAAAGGTATCAGAAAATCAAGAAAAGTATAGAGAAAAGACAGCTGTTGACAAAAAACTAAAAGTTGGTGATCTGGTTTGGCTTTTTACTCCAGCAATTGCACCTGGAACAACAAAAAAATTAAGTAAGTTGAATAATGGCCCCTTCACTATCTTGGAAAAATTAAATGAGGTAAATTTTAAAATCGTCCTTGTTGCAAATCCCAAAAACGTTCAAGTTGTCCATGTGGATCGCCTCTCTGCCTTTAAAAACAGACTCCCGATTTGGTCCGACGACCCACAACAACAACAGAGTGTCCCAGATTCGATTGACGATCCACCTATCGATGTGCAGCAATCGATTCCCCATGCAGAACAATTCGCTCAGCGCAGACGCCGTCGCGATTGCTGTATTATACAAAGTTCTGACACTCAAGAGAGTAACCCTGGTACGATTACTCAAAATGAATTCAGCACTCACGGAAGCCAAGCAAATTCAGCTAGCGATCCAGCCGAGATCGACCCCCCTCCTCCTCACCCAAACAAAACTCCGGAGGTTGAAAATTCAGCTGATAACCATCAGCAGAAAAGTGAATCAGCGGAGGAAGCTCTATCGGAGGAAAATAATGAATCGGAAAGGGAAGTACAGGAGTGTGAAATAGCAGCAACAACCAGCGAAGCTAGCGTTGCTGAAAATTCGATTAACAAACCGAATAAGTCGAAATCATTGAATCGACCGCAGCCGACTTCGCAGGACGCTTACGGGCTACGTGAAAGACGAACTCGCCCTATTTATAAAATTTAGTTTCCTTATATTCTTTTATCTATGTGTATTTATAGTTTTATTTCGTAATATTTATATGTGTTTATGTGTTGCAATGTATTTTATAGTAAATTTATGTATTTTTCGTCGTATATATTAGCGTTTTCTGACCCAAACATGGTTTGTTTTGGTTCACTTAGCGAAAATCGGAAACCCGATTTCGTGTTTTTTATACACCCTGTGTCGTGTATACATACATTTTTTAGTGGTCTTTAGCTACTTGTATTAGTAAATACCCCTCCGCACACCTTTTTGTGCAGTTTTTTCTTCAAATTTAAGAGGTATTCTGAGTACTTTGAAAATGGCAGATTTTTTTTCCTCCTTGTTTTAACAGCAAGTGTTAGGCTGGGTCGGTTGGCACTTTTCATCGTATGCACGCAAGTACGATATTATAGATTCCTAATTATGTATATATATATTTTTTTCATGTGTTTTTATACCACTTTTAGTCTAGGAATGTAGTTTGGCATATTATAGTTTTTATTTTGATACTTAGGTGTGACATACCAATTTACCCCTTTGGTTTCGTTCATGAAATTCCTTTTTGTTTTTCTTCTAGTGCAATGTCAGCAGTGTAGTATTTTATCTAATCCTAGTGGGTAGTGATTTTTTTTTGTAAATATTTTTTTTTCTTCTTCCTGAAAATTCTACCTTCTAAAATTTGTGATTATCTTAAATTTACTTTCTGCTTCTAAATTGTGTTTTTTTTTTGTATGTATGTCTTCAAAATTAGTAATTATATATACTCTACACACATAAGCCTTTTTATTTCTATGGGAATTATGACCTTGTTTTGTTGTGACTATGTGTAATGAGTCACCTCTGTTTTTATTTGGCTTTGGGTATGTAAATTGGGTAGTCTGATGATACTGCATCATCACTGTCTGGGTTTTCTTTGGAAAACCATGTTTCCAGTAAAAAAAAAAAAAAAAAAAAAAAAAAAAATTCTAGGCTGGTTCAGTCTACGTGTGGGTAGCACAAGAACATAACTACTTTTCCCATGCACAGTGTTTTCTTGTTGTAACTGCATTTATATACATTTATTCTACACCCCAAACACCACTTTTACAGACTTTAACTTTATCACGGGGTTCATTTTGCATTTGTTATCCTATTTTAAACTTTGGTATATTGTTACTCGATTACTTTGATGAAATGCGTTGTGTCATAAATCCGTTACATGTGTAAATACCCAGTTGCTTATTTTTTTTTGGTTATTGTATGTGCCAGTAGTACTGATATAAGTAAATGTATGTTGTAATTTGATTTTGTTTTCACATCGAACTGGCCAATTTATCATGATTTTATGCAAATGTTGTATATATTATTATGAGTATTGTTTTTCAGTTGGCAGTCTCAACACTCTTGCAATCTTTTTCCAAAAAAAAAAAAAAAAAAAAAAAAAACCTTGTAAATAATTTAGTTTGTTTTTTGGCAAAATTTTGGTCGTATAGGTAGATAGGTTAACGTATTATAAGTAGAACCTGCTAGGAGTTGCAACATACAGTAACAGTCGTGGAATTCGGAGCATGCACAGGTATGTTTATAGGTGGGATTCGGTATCAGGAGTTAGAAATGGTTATGTAGTGAAGGTGTCCTATGTAGAAACAAAGTGCAGTTTTCCCCGCCTTAGAAGGCAGTACTCCTTAGGTGTCTTGTTACCCCCTTGTGGTTTTCCCAGTTCTAGTCGTCAGGTATTTCAGCAGTTACTTGGGAGTGGTTCATGGTGGGCAGCTCTTAGTGTACATTCCGGAGTGTATATCTGACAGCGGCGACTTCACTCTATAATTCATGATTGTTCTTCGGACCGATGTCTGGCCTGCTCGAACGGTTAGGTCTTATATTGTGGAATCTCCAGCGTACTGTGAACTACCTCTCAGCCCGGTAACCCTTGCGAGAATTTTTTTTTCTGTTTCGGTCTGCACGTTTCAAAAAATTAAATTTTTTTTATCAAAAAATTTTATTTTTTTGCGGTAAAGGGAGAGTCATGTTAGGGTAGGTTTTTTCATTTATTCTAAATTTTCCATTTTTTCTTTTTTTCTCTATATTAATTGTAAGCCCCCCCCCTTTCTCTACTGTTTTATACCATTAGTCTTTAATTTCGGAGTTAAAATACCTTTTCTTTCTTTTAAATGTCTAAGCTAAAACAAATTCATTGTCTCTTTTACTTAAAATCATAATTTTTATATTTCCCCTGTAAGTTATAATTTCACTGGGGTGGTCCTTGTTACCCTGGGAAATTTTCAAATGCTCTCGGACACTTGGGCAATAAAAATCCATTTCCCAGACAACGTATATTAGCTTGTATTGTCAGGAGTTTTATGACTCCATTTATGCTGTTTTTTCGTAAACAACTTTAGCGTTGATGGTCGCCAGTAATCTGCTCTGTTGATCTTTCGTGGAAAAAGCAGGACTCAGGCGACAGATAGTGGCCCGTATTGTTAAAGTTTTATGAATCGTTTTTACGAGCCCAATTATTCTGTTTTACGTAAACAACAGTTCACGTGGGAGGTCGAAAGAAGGGACAGCAGACCCTTTTACCTTCGTGGAAAGGGGAGCGAAAACGGAGCAGCTGCCATGCCAATCACCCCTATGTGAAGTAGTTCCACCCGCAAGAGAGCGACGACCAATGGTTTTACGTAACGTATTCGCGGGGAATGTTTTTTTCCCCCTGGTATCGCTTGGTGCGGGAGAATGTAACTGGCGCGTAGAAGGTAGCGAGTTAAGAAGTGTGTCTTAATTTTTGGGGAGGGCGTATGCCCCTCCCCCCCCCCCCCCCTGGATTTTCCTGGTGTTGGCCAGTGATTTAAAAATATTTTATTTGAGTATGGACCGAGGAAGTGATAAGTCGGTTTGCAATGACTGGTGCCTCTAGGTGGAAGCCTCTTTTCGCGTAATGCGATGCCGAAAACAAACATATTATTCGAATATGAATTGACGAAAGAGTAGTCCTAGGAATTGTACCAGTGTTTCTATAAGGAGGATGAATAATTTTGACTAAGAGTCTGAGAAAAATCGAGGAGAGTCCGAGTTCGGAGTCGTTGATTTCCCACTGAAAATTCTGATGTTAGAGAGCACTATGTCAAGATTGGTGGGCATCCATTATTATTCGATTATGGAGCAGTCACTTTGAACTGGGAGCTGACCGGTGCTGTCGCTGTTACTTGTTAATAACATACCATTTAACTAAGAAATAGCCGAACAATCCTATGTAAAGTATGTCAATACCTCTCAGAAATGAGATGCCAGTAGCATTGAGGGATCTCCAAGCTTCTATTTCCAACCTACGCTGATATAAGTAAACGCATTCCAAATAAAGACTAGCTGATGTCAGTCTGGTTTAGTCTAGAGAAGTGATTCCCAATTTGTCTCAACCCAAATCCCTAGAAAATCAACACCACGGGTAAACTTTTTGACTGTAGATAAACAGAATAGCTTTTAAACCATTTAATTACGTAAACATTGAGTGTTATGAACTTTAAAAAATGAATACTGCCAACTGGAAAATTCTCCGAAAAGAGTACTAAGGTTGTGAGTATCTTTTTTTATATGATTCCTTATTATGTGGTCAATATCATATTTTATTTACTATTATTACCACACAGGAAACAATAATATAAACATGTGTATGTAAATATCTGACCTGTTCTTCTACAAATAAATCCTGAACCACTGTGCTAATTAGATATTATCTTAATATGTCAACTTTTTAAAGAATACACTCATGCTGTGTTGTAGAAGTTCATTCCTGCTTATTTCAATTAAATTCTACCTTTTAGAAACTGAAGAGTTTTTGTTTAATTATTTAAATAATCAGAGCAAGTAATTATTTAATATTTAATTCTTTTCTAAGATGAATTTACTGAAATTGAAATTCCAAGTAACCTACTTTTGTCAATAAAAATTAATATAAGTAAAAGAGACAATGAATTTGTTTTAGCTTAGACATTTAAAAGAAAGAAAAGGTATTTTAACTCCGAAATTAAAGACTAATGGTATAAAACAGTAGAGAAAGGGGGGGGGGCTTACAATTAATATAGAGAAAAAAAGAAAAAATGGAAAATTTAGAATAAATGAAAAAACCTACCCTAACATGACTTTAGTAAAATATTTGGTGTAGTACTAGGGTGGGGTTTTTTTTTAGGAAACATTTCAGTGTGGGTTTTTTTTTTAGAGGACAGCACAATATATACCAGCTCTTCTCCCTGCCCCAGATGATAAAAGATCAAAAGGCAAGTAAATCTATTAATTTACTGAAATAATCAAGACAGTATAGATTAGCATGAAAAAATTAAAATACTTACCTCATTTTCTTTATCTTTATATGCTTCAATGATTTTGAGCAATGTAAGCTCTATATAGTCTTGAAAATAGTCAGCTTTTGATTTAATTAGTTCACATAGAACTTTCAAAGCCTGTACTTTTACAGCAAGCTAAACAATATTAAAGTATAGTATTAATTATAACAAGGCCAGGTTATAAACTAAATGTATAACAGTAATTGAAATCATTAAAATAACAAAAATATTTAATAAAAGAATTCTACAAAGTAATTTTAAATATTTTATAAGCAAAATAAGAAATTGAAATGTTAGAAATATGAATAAAATTTATTATAAAATATTTCTAGAGATACTAGCCATTGAAAGTATTTTTAACCTTCTAAGCAGCTATCGCATAATTTTCTTTTACCGTAAAACAACTTCAATTGGCTCTAAACAAAAATACAGAATATTATGTTTTTAGATGAAGAGCTTTGAAAGTTATTTTAGCACAAAACTCTGGAAGGAAATTTAATTTAACTTAAATTTTATAAATAGTTTTATTAAAATGCAAGAAAGCTTTCTGATGCTCAGGGTGATAATAATAAGAATCATGATATCCAATAATCACTTCAATACTTTTCAGTAATTTTACCGTACTTTAAGACAATCAAATTTTTCATATACAAATGGAAGTATGTTTAAGATTTTATGGGAATGAAATGCTAATGATTATGGAGAATCTGTAAATAGTGGTACTTCTGTATTTCTAAGAAGTTAAAGAAATATTAACAGATTTGAAAAACATAAAAAAATGCAAACATTTTTCTTTAACATTTTTCCAGAACCTTGGACTAAAGTGATTTTGTTGATTTATATGTTTGTTTTCCAGATTGTTACAATGTTAATATGGTATTGTATTTTATTCTTTCAAATTATATGGTTTTTGGCAAGTAAATAGAGTGTCCATGTGAAAAATATATTTATTGTGAAAACAATTTGTCACATGACCAGGGCTTGACAAATGCAGTCGCCAGGTCGCCACTGGTGACCACTTTTTATTATCTGGAGACCAAATTATTTTATCTGGATTTATTTATTTATTTTATTATTTTTTTTTAAACAAAAATTAACAAACGGCTTTTTTTTTCTCTACCACACAAAACAAAAATTGTTTTCCAGCTTCACTATTGCATTGATGTCCCCCTCATCAGATATACACTGTGTACCACTTAACTATCCGAACAATTGAAACACTCAGTAATCAGCACTTGCTGGACATGCCAGTTAATTCAGCTTTTACAGTATGTCTTCCATTTTCTTCTTCTTCTTTTTTTCAGAGATATATAATTTTGATAAGTTCATTAGAAAACTTATTTTATATATTTTTATATCTCTTCTATATTTTCTATAATTTTAATCGCTATATTTCTAAATTATGTAACCAATAATCATAAACTATGCTTGTTATTATTTTTTCTCAGCTCATTCCTAAAAAACTTTAGTGTTTTTAAAAAATGAGGAGGAAGGGGAGTAAATATTTTTATAGGCGACTAGAATTTTTCGTGGGCCACCAGATTTTATCAAATTTCTAAAGCCTGGGAACGAAAGACTTCCATAATCTGTTTTTAACAAAAGTGGGTCTTAAAAGCAATTTCAACATATTAAAATAAAATATGCCTTCCTTATGATAACTTACCAAAATTTTTATTTCTTCCAAGAAAAAACTTTATTTCTTCCAAGAAAAAAAATATGCATTCTAAAAGACCCATCGCAATATTATTTATACATTCCTTTTTCCATTAATTTGCATAAATGATGCGCTACATTGCATCTACAGCATCACTAAATTACCTAATTAACTTTTGGTTCTGAGTTATTAGGTTATTAATAAATTCTGTAAATTTTAATCAGTGCTTCTTATAAAAAATTAAACAAGTTCTGAGAATTTGAACAGAGATCTCATAATTAGAAACACTGTGATGATTACATAAATTGAGTTCTGTGAAACTTCTGAGTCTTTACTTTTAAAGGAGGCTAGGCAATTTTAAAGCAATTCTCTAAGTAACAAAAGGATTAGTTGCAAGTGAAATTTTTTCAAACCAAAATTAGAAAAATCAAATGAATAATTTATGATCAAAATGTTAAAATAATAATATTCAATATCAATTTTACTTACTGATGTGTCTTCAACTGTTTGAATTACTTCTCGTAAAATGATACGGAAATCTTCATTAGAGATAACTGAAGACTGCTCTTTAGCAAAGCATATTAAACGACCTAATGCTTGAATTTTCTTTTCATTTCTAAGAGAAGAAAAAGGCCTATTACAGAAATCCTTCAAAGTAAAAACATCATGCAAATACAAAAAGAATGCTTTCAATTGTCTTAAAACATGACATGCTGAAAATGTGCAACTAAATAAAGGCAGCTTCCTAATATGATATCTACAGTAAATTTAAATCAGGTATAAGTGCTTTAAAACAAGAAGAAAAAATTGAATTATTGACAGATTTTATTTATGCCTCAGACGGAACAAGATTAAAAAACACTTTATCATTTTTAAATTACTTTCATGCTGAATAAGCTATACTTAATACATTACTTTCATACTTGCATATGCATGGTTTCCTTAATTATAAGCTTGCATACATCCATCATACCGGGTGTCCTAAAAAGGACTGACTGATTTTAAAAATCAATAACTTACAAACGGTGGCAGATATTTAAAAAATTCTTGCAGGAGAATAATGTACGATGTCGGGAGTTTTTTTACTGCGATTCCTGGTTTTAGCTTAAATTATCATCAATAGATGGCGCTGCGAGCAATAGGCGCTCAATCGAGGCCAAAATTTAAATCAGGAGGTTACATGTATGGAGTGGGTCTCGTTCACCAATACAATATTTTTTAGGGCCCTATTCTGAACTGACACGGTATGATTTCAATATTGTAGGAGTCAGAGCAACTATAGAAATAGTATTGTTTCCACGGAAACGATTTCTTCCAAATCGAAATGTGTAACGACAATGTTCAAAATATCGAATTTCTTAAAACTTGTTATATTCCAAGAAGGATAATTTTTTAAAAAAAATGAGTGTCTTCTTTATCAATCAAATTTATTCTTTCTAAAACTTTTCAACACATTTGAAAAGTGTTTATGCACTCGGTTTAACTGACCGTTTCCTCGTGCTCTAACTTGTGTAAATATATTTGAATTGTCATGTATGTATCTGAAGTGCACTACAAGATGCTTACAACTGAAGATTGTATATGTAGAACTTTTAATATAGAGGTTTACCATGGCATGCTCTGTATTGAAAATGAAGTTTGTAGCAATTATGGTTCGTTTACAGGGGCACTTAAAAGAATGCCGTTTTATTATAGTCTATGGGGTAAATCATTTGCAGTGTATTTCAATGATGTTACACTATTTCAAACTTATTGAAATTAATATATAGTACTGAAGTGTACTACAAAATGCTTACTATCGAATATTGTATGTGTAGAACTTTTAATTCGTTTACAAGGTCCCCCAAAATAATTTCATTACATGATGGTACATGGGAAAAAATCGTTTACTGTTTATTTATTTTTATAATAAAAAATATTAACGATGTTACACCGTTACAAACATAATGAAATTGATATACATTTATGAAGTACACTAAAACATGCTTTCTGTAGAATATGGAGCATAAAGCATTTATTATTCATTTACAAGGCTACGCAAAAAAATTCAGTTATATAATAGTCTACGGGGAAAAACTGTTTGAAGCTTATTTTAATTATGTTACAGTATTTCTAATATAATGAAACTGATATACATTACTGAGGTTTACTAAATGATACTTGTTGTATAATATGATGTACATAACATTTATCGTTCATTTACAGGGACACGCGAAAGATTTCGGTTGCAGTACTGAGTACTGTATTCGGCACACTGTCTATAAGCGATAATTGCTGGAAGTGCACTTTCAGTTATGGTAAGCGGTTTTAAACACATTTTTGCATACTACGTGATGTGCATAATGTTATAGATCATATACAGGGCTACACAAAAGAATTCGTAAGCGCTACTGAGTATGAGCGTGAATTGCAGAAAAGAATTTTTTATTCGAGTTATGCACTTCCGATATTTTCGAATCGTGATTAATAACAGTTTTAATAACATCCACGTTAGATTCAGTCATGGCAGATTTATGTCGTCCAACGTTGTTTACCAAACCGTCGGCAACACTACCGCTCTTTGCAAATTTCTAATACAATTGTTTAATTGTATTCAGATGCGGAGCATTCCTTACGTTAAATTTCTTTTTGGAAACTACTTACTAGTCGCTATTATGCTTTGATCCAAGCGCTAGTACTCCAGTATTATAAATATTCTTTCTTCCAAAGCATGAAACACTTCCAAGATTCTTTTAAACTGGATTCAACATGCATAAAAATCTACTGACAAACTTCCTTAAAAGATTTAAATTTCTTAGAATTTAACAAAATTTATGACATTTTTAACAACAACAAAAAGAAAAAAAAAATTATTGAATCTCTTCTCCTAGTTTTAAGATGCAATGCACAAAATATTCTTTAAATCAGACAATAAAAAGTAAGTTAATCCAGGAAAATAAAGCTTCATAAATATAAAATCGTTTGCTCACTCGCATATTGCTTATTAAATTCATGCCCAATTCTGAATGCTGTGGTTATATCGAAGAATTCATTATTTCGATGGCAACAACACATTTCATCGAAAATATAACGACTGAGTTCAGAATCGGGCGTTAAAAAAAAAAGATTGTATCGGTGAATGAGACCCACCCCATACATGTAACCTCCTGATTTCAGTTTTGGTCTCGATTGAGCGTCTATTGCTCGCAGCACCATCTATTGATGATAATTCAAACTAAAACTGGGAATTGCAGTAAAAAAACTCCCGACATCGTACATTACTCTCCTGCAAGAATTTTTTAAATATCTGCCACCGTTTGTAAGTTATTGAATTTTAAAATCAGTCAGTCCTTTTTAGGACACCCGGTATATGACAACTTATGTGCATACTTACCCAAAAAACTTTTAAGACATATAACAGATACAATGACTCTTTTTTCAACAAATAAAAGCAAAAGTGATGGTAATTTTATGTTAGATGGGTGCAGGTGATAAATCACCAAATAGTATATCATTTATTCTGATTTATTCCGATTTATCATTTATGCCGTCATTTATTCCGATCGACCAATTATAATCAATCGGCATATTGCATTTATTTCATTTAAAATATAAACCTTTAACTTATTTCATTTAAAATACACAGAATAAAAATACATACATTTAAAATACATGCCTTTCACTCAATACACTAAAAAATAACAACAATTAATAATACCATAAACCAAAACATTTTATTTTAATATCAAATAATTGTTTCTAATTTTTTATACACATAAAAACAGAAGCTTCTGTTGGTGAGGAGAAAATATTCTATTGGTCAGATTTGCACCCGGCTAACATAAAATTACCAAAGTGACTCATGGGGAATCTTTTATAATAATCCTAATCCACAATACAATAATCAGCATGAGAATGATTTTTTTACCATGATCAGGAGACTCTTATTATAAGTGACAAGATGCTTTTCTAGTGATTTAAAGTGATAAAAAATACTGTCACTTAAAAATAAAAAACTAAAAACTAAATTAACCTTTTGAAATTATTACACAACTGCAACTTAAATTTCTACTGAATTACTGATTAAATACATAATTTTTAGTTAAATAACATGAAAGTGCTGATCTTATAAGAAGATAATCTTATGCTGAGTCTGAATACCTTCATGGTAGACTTTTAATAGAAAATGGTTTTAATTCAAATTCTGAAGAAATTCTAAAAGCTATACATAATTATGCTGAACCCTTTAAGATTTCCAGAAGCATATTTACGGAACTACAGACTTCTATATTTTACAGTTAAAAATTTTCAATATAAAAAGTAAATACTTGATCGATGAAAAATATAATATATATGTTCTAAAGTTCACAGAGATTATAAATCTGCTAAAACTGAATATTTTCTGGTTCTTTGTAAGGCTTGTAGCTAGGAAGAGAGGGATTTATGGGATTCATATATGGTTCTCCCCTCCTAAAACTTTATGGCCATATGTTTGTTTATAAAAAAAAAAAAAAAAAAAACTTAATTACATCATTTAAAAGAAAAGTTCACTATGTTAAAATTACTCTAGTACAATGAATGTAGTGTGTTATTAATAACACTATTTTCACCATATTTAAAATTGAACACCAATCTACTGAAATATTTTTTTTTAGCTACAGTTCTTTTTTATTCTTTCTTAGTTAGTTTAATGCATTAATAAGTATAAAGAAAATACACACTATATTTCATTAATTACCTTGAGCTTTGATTCAATTCATCTACTATTGAATAGATGGTTTTATGATCTGCAAATAAAAACAAAAATGTGTAAGTTGAATCATTTGAATCATATTTTTAACATATAATAATAATAAAAAAATAAACAAAAAAAAAAGAAATGTTTCATATCTAATGGTGCAGTTAAGACTTTTTCAAACATCAAGATTGAGGTTATAAAGTTAGAATATAAAAGACTAATTACTATTTGTTATCAACACACCATCTATTTCATTGTCAGCTTCTGATGGAGGTTCACTTAAATCCCTATCAAACATCAAAGCACTTTCCTAAAAATATAAAAAATGTCACCGTTCATTTAATGAATAAAAATATCTTACATAACATAGTAAAAAGTTTATAATTAATTATATAAATTAATACCATTTTAAACACAATCTTAAAAATGAGAGTTTTAAAAAGTTGCGATATAGTCATACAATAAACAGAAATTTCAATCTAAATTCTTTAGTAAAAATTCAATGGCTCATTATTAATGATGATAGGTAATCACGACACGAATCTGTACAATCTCAAGCTTGAGCCAGTTTTCTTTCATTAGATTAGGGCCAGGTTAGACCTGAACTCCATTCTTTACAGGATAAGTGGTGCATTTTTTTAAAGGTAGATTTCGTAAGAAATACCAAACTCTTCAAAAGCGACCAGATAAAATTGTTAAACTGAGTTTATTGCTAATCTTGATTCAGTTTTTGTTGGTGAAATTAGTACTTAACTTTGAAATCTACCTGTGCCTGATAGGCCGAACCGGCAGAGATTAAAAAAAATATATAGTATAAAATTTGATACTGTATCTTTCTTCAATAGATTTTTTAGAAAGTTGTACACAGCCGCATTAAAATCTATTTTGTTTTAATTAGTTATAGAGAAATATTCTGTTTAATACTTGGCATTTTTTTTCCCCATAGAAAATTTCTCATTCCTTTGCATTCATAATATTTCAAATTTTAATTGCTTAAAAGACGTATAGCCAACATAGTGAAAAAGTATCCAAGCTGGGACTCGAACCCAGGTAATCAGTATAGCGCACTGACGTTCTACCAACTGAACTACTTAGAACAATACCCAGCCTGTATCATTCCAAGTGGATCAGTTGGTAGAACATCAGTGTGCAATACTGATGACCCGGGTTCGAGTCCCGGCTTGGATACTTTTTCACTATGTTGCCTATATGCCTTTTAAGCAATTAAAATTTGAAATATTGAGAAATATTCTTTTAATTCTTTTTTTCTTTGTAATAGTTTAATATTGTGATTTTCTATAACCATCTAATTTTTGTTCATTTTAAAATAGTTTTTTTTTTTTTTTTTTTTTTTTTTTTAAAAAAACAAATCTTCATTTGTATATGTCTAAATGTTTATTAATATTGTTATGCTATATTCTATTGCTTGCAGACTTATGTGATATTCTTTATAATTTTGCCTGATACTTTGTAATATTCTTTTACAAGAATTATAAATGTAGTTTAATACTGACCTCTTTTTTTTTTTTTTTTTTTTTTTTTTTTTTTGTAGAAATTAAGTTATTAAGTTGGATTAGGTCAGGTTTCATAAGCTTTGCATAAACAAAAAATAAGCAATCTTTAAATTTAAAATTTTACGTAAAAAAAAAAAAAAAAAGAGTAGCCAATATTTAAAACAACATAGATAAAATGCACTTTTTTCTTTTCTGTTCACAAAACATGTGAAATGTTGTAAAACTAAGTGACTAATAACCTAATCATTGATAAATGTTGGTAAAAAAAAAATAACAGTAAACAAATATGCCAGGCATTAACATCAGTTCATATTGACTGTTATTTAGTATCTATACTTTGTTTTGCAGATAAACATCTGAGACACTAAAGAAGGAAAACTGTGTGTGTGTGTGTGTGTGTGTGTGGAGCACCATAATGGACAAAGATAGGTTAAAAATGAAAATGTAACAAAAAGTGCAAAGCATGAAATCACATATTAAAAATTTTCTATAAAACTATGGATTATAAATAATGATGTTACATTACTCCAATAGATAAAAGCACATTTAAAATGCTTAACCTGCACATATTAACTCCAGCCAGACTCAGCAGTTTTCAGATCAGTTTGCGGCACAGCTCTAGTGTGATCTTACAGTTTTTGAACATCTTGGAGAAAAAATGATTTGCAAGCAATAGCCACAGAAAAAAACAAAAAAACAAGTGGGTAAGCGTCACCGAAGATTGCACAAAGGATTTCGTTTAATATTCCTTTCAAAACACTTATCCTTTCTTTAGTAAATCCAAATAAATTTCATTTAAAAAAAAGAAA
This sequence comes from Maratus michaelseni, assembly GCA_963931845.1. Taxonomy (NCBI): domain Eukaryota; kingdom Metazoa; phylum Arthropoda; class Arachnida; order Araneae; family Salticidae; genus Maratus; species Maratus michaelseni. The sequence goes on from OZ007600.1 coordinate 232,824,939, forward strand.
AATGTTTTTTATAAAGTAAAAATTTAGCAGTCTACTTTTCTTGTTTTTTCGAAAATCTGAATCGATCCTATAGTGGGCAAAGCCCGCTATTATACTCTGTCATAATAATATCTGTCATGTGGACTAAATGAGATATTTAAAAAAAAAATGAATTTCAAAATTAAACATGTTGTATAGAGACCTTCAAAATGTTAAAATATGCCAATATATCCATAATCGGGTTTTTATCATGATTCAATATGTTCCTCAAACTCATATGATGTTATAATCACTTGCTGATGTCATATCTACTTGCTTTCTCTATTACTTATATTGATACTCTCTTTGTATTACTCTCAAACATTTGAAAAATTCCGTTAAACTTTTAATATGACGTCAGATTAATTTTCTTTTTAATTCTCTAATGACATCATATTAACTTGCTTTCAGTACTTACACATACTCATACTCCTTGTATTATTGAGTATTGTTTGAAAATTTCTGTTTTATTACCAATATGACGTCATATTAATCTTTTTTTTAATTGGTGAAACTTTTAATTTTATTTTCCACGTGGAAATTTTTCAATAGAAAATTAATTATTGTAGAAAGAATTTTATTATGGATTTTTAACTGTTGGCAACTACTATAACGAAAAATGTTTAAATTGAATAGGAAAAGGCAGTTAGATTTTTGTTTTTTTATCTCTCTATATTAAAATAATATGATTTTTTTAAATTTTATGATTTTCAGCTTCACAGTAGGTATTCAGCTATAAGTACACAAAATTTCAAGTCTGTAAGTTATATAGTTTCTGAGAACGGCTCTGTGACGGACAGACAACGTAGCGGGACAAATAGGGTTTCGTGAGATGAACGAAACTCTAAAAAAAAAAAAAAAAAATTGCACTGTTGAATAAATCTGGATGGAATTGACATATGCAGAATAACAAAGGGACTCACTCTAAACATTTGTTATTAACTTTTTGATGATCTTTGCTACTTAAACTTGGATTGTTTGATGTATGTACAAAGGGCATTCCATAAAAACTGAGAGTTATTTTTTTATGTAGTGGCAGCACCATGAAACTAAAAAATAAAACTGCAGGCAATTTTTTCAAACTATTAACTGTATGTTTATAAATATTCTAAACGAAGCAGACAATTTTATTTTCCTAGTTTCATGTTTGTTTAAAGAACTGTTTTTATTTGCCCTACAGAAATGGAGGTGAGTGATTCAGAGTTAAAAAACAAAATGTTCTATAAAATTTTGTTATCGTTTGGGCAAAACAGCTCCAGAAACAGTTAAGTTAATGAAAGAAGCTTACAAAGACAAATGTTTTGGTGAGTCTATAATTTTAGATGGCATGGTGATTTCAAAAAAGGATGTTTGTCTGCAGAACTAGCTCCTAAGCCGGGCCGACCTGAAAGTGTTGTGAATGATCAAAATGTTAACACTGTGTGGGCAATCTTGCAAGAAAATTGGTGAATGACATGTAAGAAGAGAGCAGCATCAACATTTCAAAAACGTTGATATTTCACATTCTACGCAACAATTTACAGCTTCAGATGGGTCTTTCATCACCTTACTAAAGAAGAAATGCAAACAAGAATTCACCAATGTTATGGTTGGTAACAGATGCTTCAAAATAATCCGAATTTCCTAAAGACTGTAATAACAAGTGATGAAACTTGGGTGCATCATTTTGATCTCCTTACCAAGTCTGCAACAAGTGTATGGAAACACACTGATTCTCCGCCTTCGAAAAAAAAATCTGACTAACCAAATCTACTGGAAAAGTCATGATGATTATTTTCTTTGGTCATAAAGGTGTGATCTATCAACATGCTAAGCCTCCAAAAACTACTGTGAATGGTGAATATTATGTTTCAGTTTTAAAAATTTTGCAACAACACATATCAAGAAAGTGTCATGAACTGGTAGGGTATTGGACATTACATCACGATAATGCTAGCCCGCATGTCGATACTTCTTTTCAGCAATATCTTAGTAAGTGCAATATTAAAATCATGCTACATCCCCCTTACAGTCCAGATATCGCACCATGGGATTTCTGTCTGTTTCTGACATTGAAGGAGAAGTTCCATGGCAGAAAATTTAATAAAGATTCTGTAATTATTTCAGCTATGCAAGGTTCTTTGAAGCAGCTCCCAGAAAAAGGCTTCTCTACCTGTTTTGAAAAGTTGGTTGAACGATGGGACCATTGCATATCATCTGAGGGAAGGTATTTTGAAAAAGAATGATGTATTTTTCATTGTAAATATATTTCTTGATTTTTTATGATTTTACTCTCAGTTTTTATGGAACGTCCTTTGCATATATGTGAAATTATATCTTATTTTGAAAATTTAGGAAGAAAATATACGACGACTTGCAATCATTCACATCATTTTGACCACGCTGAATAATTAGGGGAAAAAAAAACAGAGAATGGCTTACATTTCTAGGAAACTTTATATTGCTGTAATCACTTGGAGATCGTTTAGTAGGAGAAGAATCCGCACTAGAGTCTAATTCTAAACGATCTACTAAATTTTCAAATCGACCATCAAGGCTATTGTGCCTAGAACCAATTGTTCGTGAAGGAGATTCACGGATGATTTTGTCTGACATTTTATCATAAAAGCCGTCAGATTTATATTCTTCTATTTCAGACACTGTTTTTTTCCAAGAATTAATGATTTCTTCTGGATTGAGATTTTCAGTATCGTCATATTCAAATGACCGATTCTGAGGGGTTCCACCATGGCTTCGGGGCCTAGAAAATGTAAAAACAATATGTGAGTAAGGAAAAACACTGTCATAAAAGAAAAGCATTTTAAATACATAAAATAATAATAATAAAACAGTAGTAGGGTGATTTCCACCGTTATGGGTGTGACTCTTAGAGAGTGTTTTTTTGCAAATTGAGACAAAATTTGGGTGAAATTATTTAGATATTGTTTTACTTTTTTTATTGCTATTACAGACACATACAGAATCATTTTTGTAGTGACACCTTTAGTCTAAAGTAATTTTTTTTTTTTTTTTTTAAAGTCAGTGTTACGTGTGTGAGTTTTCTGAGTCACACATGTTACAATGACTTCACTATTTAAAAAAAAAAAAAATTGGTATTACTTTAGACACTTAGACTAAAAGTGTCACTACTAAAATGATGCTGTATGTGTCCTGTAATAGCATTAAAAAAAAAGTAAATCTTTAAATAATTTCACTTCCAAATTTGTCTCAATTTGCAAAAAAACACTCTCTAAAAGTCACACACGTAACAGTGGAATCGCCCAGTAATCAAATTATAGAAACCACAATAGTAATTTTAGCTAATAACACAAGTGAGTACAAAAACGTCCCTTAAACGGGGAAAAAAAAAAAGAAAAACAAGGATGAACTTTATGAATTTGACATTTTTTATTCTAAATATGCCATCGAAATTGCTCTATCCTGTATCATTTTTAAGAGAGACAATTTTAAAATAATAAAGATTACAGTATAACTTGAAAAATTAATATGTTCATTTACAATGCTAAAAACCACACAATCAAGAAAAATGAATTACTATTTTCATTGCTTTAGTTAAAAAATGAATAAAGTCCATCACGAAAAAGTCATTTTCTTGGCATTTTTCTCGCGTATTGTTCTTTTGTTGCTTTTCATATAAATGTCCAGCAGTAATCTTTTAACATTTTTTTTTCATTACATTTGCCTCTGTATCTTTTTTCCATTTCAGCTAAATTTGTTTGGAACCTCTTTCCATGTTCATCAGAAACTGCTCTTATATTATCCAGAAAAAAGTCCAAGTGAGAATGTTTGTACATTCTCACTTGAAAGTACAAAGTGTAATTTTATAGACATATTGCATCCTGATTCCATAAGTGAGGAATTACTTTCCTCAATTTCTTCATAATTTTGAAATTTTCAGTTTCCCCGAAATTTTTTATATACATTTTTAAAAGCATCCCATGTTACTTTCACGACAGCATTTAGTTCATTTCTAGCCAGGCATGGCTAGAAATTAAATTATATATTTCTGAAAGTAGGATCATGAAAAAAGTTTTTTTTTGTTTTTGTTTCCAGGTATATGACTATAACTTGGCCACATACGTCAAGAAATGTTATATATATATCATATATTATTATAATATGATACATGCTTTATAATTTGCTGATATATCTTGGTCGTTTGGCGATTCATCCTTGGGAGCCACTATAACATGAAAGTACCAAATTTACAATATATTAATGAAAACAGAAACAAAAATATATTATCAGGTCCTTCCTACAATAACTTTAACTCTTGTTTAGATTGATGTCTGAGTTAAAGGTATTTTGAGGAAATTAAAGTTGAAGACCACATGTTTTGCTTTATAAGATGATTTCTCATCCAACGTCAATTTTTGAATTCGGCTTTTTTTCATATCTGATAGTTTGCATCTATCCTTTTTGTAATTTTAACATTTTTGTAATGATTTTATGTATTTTTATTGTCTATTCAAAGAAAAATTCTTCTAAAATTACAAAATTTTGTTAAAAACGCAAAAAAAAAATAAATTGCAATCATCAAGAGGTCTATTTTCGACCGAAAACAACAACCATTTTCCCAATGGTTAAAAATATAAATAAATAATAATAATAAAAAAACTGCCTTATTGGCAAACTTAATGGTGACAGAATGATTAAGATAAACACTCTTTCATTTTTAAATTACCTTTTAATCTTTCTTTTGTATATAATTACTTTACAAAAGGCACATATTTTTTTGACTTTATGATATGCTTCATAAATATCAATATAACTCTGTAACCAAACACTATATACAGATGTTCAACATACTAAAATCTTCTTCACAAAATCCCCTAATTAATAGTGCAAGTACCTTTAAAATCCATTTAGTAGAAATCTTAACTTAAGTTATGACCCTGTCCATGATGGAGGTTCAATACATACAACAGAAACCTTTTTTTTTTCTCCAATAAAGTAAAGTAATAATGACTAATGAGGAATCTCCCATAATCCTAAGAAGGTAATTTTGGACCCCTTGCCCCCCTTATGATCGTTCATCTACCCCCCCCCACCCCGCCAATGATATTGTTATCAATGTCTAGAAACTCTTTATTTTTACAATTGTTTCTTTGTTATTCTTTTTATATATTTGCAGAGTTATACAGATATGGTTTTACATTTATTATTCACATACTTTATTGATTCAAATGAAGAGAAGAAGTCAATAAAATATCTTTTTTATATATGAAATAACTTTATATCATCTAATACTTATTATAAATAGCTTTTTGTTGCATAATGCATTCAACAGCAATATTTGTCTTCCTGCACTTGCCCCCTGCATGGGGAGGGACAAACTGAATTTCTTATAAACAAAACAGGTGAACATTCCTTCTAGTAAAAAAAACAAGAATCATTTCAAATATACTTCACACCTGGGTTCTCAAACAGCGGATTATATGCGTATATGGCAGATGAATAAGAATGTTAAATTTTGGGCTATTCCGTATTTTGGAATGAAATAATTTTATAATCATTTAACGGTTTTACTAATAACGGTATTTTCATAAAAATAGAAGTAAAAAACAAAACAAAAAAGCAAAAAACAGACTATTTTGATGTAAAAAAAAAAAAAAAAAGAGAAGAAAATTTGGATTAAAAATGATAACAATATCAAAAGACAACCACCCCTCACCCTAGAGATATCTTATGATATCAAGTGCCAGACCCCCCCTCCTCCTCCCTAAAGTGATAGCGTTATATATGCACAGCCCCTAATACATAACACATCAATTAGTACAATAATTTCTTTCTACAACAATCAGAGTGCTTTATCATATACCGAAACAATATTTTTCTAGTAATTTAAGGTAGTAAGCAGCTCTTCTGCTTAAAAAATCAACAATTTTAAAAGAATAATTAAGGTGTATAATAGTTAATAAAACATTTCCATCTCAACTGTCATTTTCAATTACAAAATTTATAAGTTAAACTTACCAAGGTAAAGCAGAATTAGGTGACTGTAAATGTGACATAACAGATGATGGTGATGTTCGATTTCCCACAGAACGTGGTGTGTCTGGATTTGATCTGGGATAACGTGAATGTAATAACTGAAACGCACTATCCTAAAATGAAATAAAATTTGCAAAATTAATACTGCTATATTTTTCTAAATGAACAATAAATGTTTTTGATCAGATATAAGCATGTGATAAGTGACAGAAAAATAATAATTGAATTCAAACAAATTTAGCACAATTTAAACTGGAAGACTAAAAAATATAAAGACACACCTTCTTTTTTAGACTAGTGGTTCTCAAACCAATACAAACATTACCATTGCCATGCCATGACATTACCACACATTGCCATGACACAGTGGTGTGCCACAAAAATTTTAAGTCAAGTTGCATCAAAATAATAATAATAATAATAAAAAAAAAAAAAAAAAAAAAACCAGAAATATTGATATTTTAATCCTTTGTTGCATACTGTCCATCACAGTGGACAAAAATGCTACTTTTTTCATATCCAACATATTTCATTTACAGTTCCTATTCAAAGCTCTGTGACATCTATGCTAGTAGTAGAAAAATCGAGATCACGTCACAATCACAATAATGGGTAACTTACTTTTAGAGATACCATCTATTTGGATGTGACTTAAGAATGCCAGTAAATTGTTCCTTATGAATTAAAATGTTTCTAAACCTATAATAATGTTATTTAAATGGTATTCTGTTTATTAATTTTTGTTTTCAGACTTGTTGGCCTAATGAAACACAAGTACAAAAATACTTTTATTTGTTTTGTTTTGGACTATAATGGACAGGCTGTAATAAAAAAAAAAAGAAAAATTAAAATTATTATACATAAAATAATTTTTTTTCTCGTTCTGTGTGACACTTTTAAATAGAAAATAGTAAATTTAATGTTGGGGATTCGGCAGTTTTAAAATATGCAACAAAGGATTAACACCTGACATTTCAATTTGAAATGAGATTTAGTATCTCAGAGCTGCATTATTTGGATGTTTATTTTTCTGTCTGTATAATATTTGATAAGAATATGCAAGAAAATCAGAAAAATTGTTTCACATGTTCAGCTAAATTAATTTTGTCAGAGAAAACGAACATTCCCCTGTAGAAAAAGGGATATAATATAAAATGCAGTAGAAATGATCACTGAAAACTGAAGAGTATGCCTATCTGAAAATCCTATCTTACAAAGAAAATATTCTAATTTTAAAAAGTTAAACTTGGATAACTCTTTAAAAGCTGCTGTATATATATTAAAGATAATTACAAAACAGCAAGTTTATAAGTAGGCTAGGATGCAAAAAAAAGGTGGAGCAGTACCGCTTTAGGCTGACAAAATATTTAGAATGATTAAATATTCATATATTATAAATTATCAAACTTTGAAGATATAGTGATGCTACTTGCTTCATGAAACTATTTAATACTATACAAATTTTGATGATTATAAAGATTTTTCTTGAAAATAAAGTGAAAAATATGAAAAATAATAATTTGCTTTTATTGAAAAAAGACATTCTTACACACAATGTATATTTCTATATATTTGTACAATATACAATATATAGAAGTATTAAAAATAATCAACAAAGTAAAATAAATAAACTCATTTTAATAATACTAGAGGGCTCAGCCCCCTACTCGCTAACGCTCGCCAAGCCCCCGTGAATTGCGAAGCAATTCACATTGAGACCGCTTCGCGGTCAAAGCTCGCTTCGCTCGCTCGCCCCTTTTTTTCAGCAATTCTAGCCGGAATAAGTTCTATCATAAAACATTTGAACATATGAAATTGACAATTTATTTTAATGTAAAAAAGTAATTCTCCATTGAAAACACAACTGAAAATGCATTTATTTGGCGCTACCAATGGGCATATAAATCATTTAAATACTATGAAAAAAGGATTTTTTGTACAGCACGACTTCAATTCATTAAAAAAAAAACTACGTTATAGGAAGATAGTTTGTTTTATTTCATCAATACACCAACAGATAGCGGCAGGTGATATCTAGACAGTTGATTTTTTTTTTTCTCCGTCATTTGAGTGATTGAAATTCGTAAATGAATTCTAAATCAGAGTTGAGAATTCATTTGAAATTAACGATATTGCTCATAATTAAAATGAGGAATCATCTCAGACGCTTTGGATTACGTACATGTTATTTTATTTTTAATAATTGCAAGTTTGAGTTTCATTCTATGGTTTCACTTCTCTCACACTGACCGCCATATTGGACGGAGGCGGAGCTGATCTAACACAATCTAGTCTGTTCATTGGTCTGAGCTCTGGAAACTACAGTTGTTGCCAAATCATAAGTTACAAATTCAGCCCTTTTATCGCGCCACATAAGACAAATATATATATAGATACTTTATCTTTAATAAACACAGCAGAGTCAAGTTTTATCTCAGAAAATATTGTATATTATTGCATAATTTGTAATTTTGGCAAGCAACGGAACAAGAAATTCCAAAAAAGTATTTATTTTTTATGCATTTGAATAGTTTTATATTCCACATTAACAATTATAATAACTTTATTGACAAATTTTATCTACATGCCAGAGTGATAAAAATTTATAAATACTTTTAATTTTTATTTTTAAAAGGTACATTTCGCACTATGGTACTTGTATAAAATATGCAAATGAGACAGATTTTGAATGCTTCTACTAAATAATTAAAAAAATATATAAATTGATGAGTGCTTGTTGCAAGCTTAATATGATGGCATAACAATGAACAGTCTACATTTTTTTTGGTAGCAATGCATTCATCACCATCTAAAAGAAATAACGAGGATTCAAAAAGCATGAAATAGTTTATTATAAATTTTAGAATTAGACTGAATTTACCTACTATAGCTAGTTATTATAAAGAACAATAGGCAAGTTTAAAAAGCAAGAAAAAATTTGCTACAAGGGTCCTTTTTTTTCTCCCCAAATTACTGACAATGCATTCCAAGTTGTAAATAAAGTGTAATTTTTTACATATTTTAATTCAATGTAATTAGTATGAAATTATACATTCAACCTTGCACAGAGTCAATTCTTTAAATAATAACAATGGCAATTAGAGTAGAAATATTGGTCAAAAAGTGTAATGTAGCTCAAAACTGCTGATCAAAAACTGACCAATTTTTATTCATAAAAATTTAAAACTACACTGAAATCTGTTTAAGCAGAATCATGCATTAAATGGAAAAATTTCATGATCACATCAAGGAGAATGCAATAAAATTTCAATAAACAAATTTGTCTAAAATGAATTTTTTTCTCCAATACCTTGCGTTTCCATCTTAGCAAGCCAATATTTTATTTTAAAAACAAATACTTGCATATTATTATTAAAACTTTCCCATACTATTGTATATCACACCAATTATACATATGTAGACTGCAAAACTTTCAGAAATTCTTATTTCATAGCCTACATAAATATTACATAACTACATATTTAACTAAACATGTAGATAACATGTAGCAATAAAATTTATTGTAGTAATACAATAGCTATGACAAATTATATTTTAGAATGCTTAGTGATTTTGATTATATATTAAAGTATTTTTTTAAAGTTAACAATTTTCAAACTTACTTTATAAGGTTTGGGGAGTTGATCAATGAATGTTGAATATTCAGCTGGATTTAATGTAAAAAGTGCAGCTAAAACATCTTCACCATACTGTAAAAAACAAAGGTAACTAAATTAATTCACAGGCAGTAAAACAATGATAAAAAGAACAAGAAACAATTGTTATTATTTAGTGTCAAATTACACATAAAGGTATAAAGATAATCTAAATTACCAAGAGACTATGAAATGTTTATGGGCCGTAAAATAATCATACATTATGTGTTATCATTATCAGATTTAGACCTAATCAGCTATCAGCTCAAACACAGTCCCCACTGATACGTGAAGTTAAGCAACCATGAGAATTTTCTCTCACAAATCTTTAATTTAAATTGATTATGTAAGAAACATTGCATGTAATGTAGGATATATTGATTAACTTACTGATAGTTAATTTTGAAGATTTTTATGTTCTGTTGTATTGTGTAGCAACTCATTGCAGAAATAAATCATCTAACTCTTCCCTTATATCTCCATTGTCTTACACCCAGAAAAAGGGGTAAATTTCTAGATTTTCCCCTCTTTTTGCAGTTTGACTGTTCTGACTCCCGATGTTTATTTATTTATTCATTTATTTTTATTTTATTTATTTATTTTTATTTTATTTTATTTATTTATTTATTTATTTTTTTTTGGGGGGGGGGGGGGAGTATTTTAAAGAACATATTTATTTTTAAACATTAAATATATATGGGGTTTACAAGTGTGAGAAAAGCCAAACTACAAAAGTTAAAAAAGGAAAAATTTTATTTTATTTTCACAGCACATTTAGAAATGACACTCGCTCCCCCTCTTAGGGGAAAAGGACAGAGAAAAAATTTCAGGAGGAGGGGGAATTTTAAATGATCGATATTTAACCTTGCTATAAAATAAGAAAAAAAGGCAGACATTTTTTTAACAACTAGTATTAAATATTTTAATGTGTTTGCTTAAGGGAAGGGAGGAAGAGGGGGAAATAGAATTTTTGGAGAAGAAGAGGGTAATTTAGATAACTGATTATTTATTTCCTGTAACAAATACAGCTGATGATCATTTTAAATAGAGTTTTAAAAATTTTAAACTTTGTATTTTTGGGGGTTGGGGAGTTAAGGGGAAGCAGACATTTTAGGTATAGAGAGATAATTTAGATGGAAGATTAACTATTAACTGTTACTAGACAGCAACTAACTGGACAGATTTTTTTTTTCTTTTTTAAATTAAAGTGTTTTAAAAATTTCACATTTTATATGCTGGGGGTTAAGGGAGGAGTATGAATTTTTGGAAAAGTAGGGGTGGGGTTGTGATTTAGATGGTTAACTATTTTCTTATTGTTATTAGAAAGCAATAAACAAGACATATTATATATATTTTTTTAAAAGAGAGTTTTAGATATTGTAATATATATATATATATATATATATATATATATATATATATATATATATATATATTTTTTTTTTTTTTTTGGGGGGGGGGGGCTGGGGGGGAGGGGGAGGGCTGGCATTTCCAGGGTGGAGGGCTTAAATCACTGATAAAATTTTAATGACTTTAATTTTATCAAATTTAAATTATTATGACTGAATTAAATTAATTTTTTTTAATTTAAATTACTTAATATTTATTTATTATTTCTAGAGTGAACAGAGAATATATACATATATATTTTAATGAAGAGTTTTAAAGATTTGAAAATTTGCTGATGAGGAAGAAGGAAGGAGGCCAAATTTCAGAGGGAGGGGTGATGTAATTTACTTATTGTTACTGAAAGGATTAAAAAAAAAAAAGATTTTCAAGATTTTAAACTGTTGTGCTGAGGGCGAGTACTGCAGGTTTTAGGGTTTTAAATTTTAGAAAATCTGCTACATAAATAATCTGTATTTAAAAAATAATAATAATGCATTTGGCTTACAATAACCAACTTTTGTATCATATAAGCACATATTCACAATTATTGAAATAAAATATAAAAAGGAAAATATACAAAAGGTTATATAAAACATATGATATATCATACATAATACAGTGATATATTTTAAATGATGCACAAAGCATATTCCTTCATAATCATTGAGACAAAGTCAATTTGAAGACGTTTATAACAATCATAAAACTAGATTTAATATTTGGTGGCCATTTAAACCTTAGTCAAATGAAATAACCTATCAAATGGACAAAATTTTCTGATAGGAATTCAAAATGAAGCACAAAACAATAAAAACATACCTTTCTTATATCACTGCTTTTTGGCATTGTGGTCCAAGATATGATTTTCATAAAAGCAAAAGTTATTTCTGAATTAGAACTTGAAAACTTGCGAGGGTCCATTTCAGCAATAAGTGAACTTAAATATTTTAAAAGGGCTATTTTCACCTAAAATAAAAATATATGTAAAATTTATAGAAAAACTTCTATTATTCTTTAGAGAAAAAGAAGTTCTTCAGAAAAACTTCTATTATTCTTTAAAGGTTCGAAAAACTTCAAATTTTATATAATTTAATAATTAAGAGGTATAGTTATTAACAAGGATAAAAAAGTAGTTGACATTCATAATATTCAGATAACATTGCATTTAGTTACCTATTCAGTTATAATTAGATATTTCAAAGTTTTTATGTAAGAAAAAAAAATGTAACATTATGAAAGACACCCATCAACACTTTTATAAAACAAAAATAGTGTATTAATATTAAAGAATTATACTAGAAAAGTGGTACTTTTCAGAGATTTTGTCTTGAGATTTTAATAATTTAGAACATGATTTTTTAAAATCCTTTTCAAGTCTTTATGACAGTTTTTTTTTTCACGTGTATTATAAAAAGAACCATTATTGTACTAGATCTCCAGCATACCAAGGCTATTTTCCTATTCTTACTTGTTATCCCTTGTGACAAAATTAAATAATAATATTAAAAAGGTTTATAGCCACTTAAACATGCAAGATAAGTTACTAATGTTTAGTAAAATTCTTTTGTTCAATTGTATTCTTTTATAACACTAGAATTACTGAGTCGGGTCCTCTATGACACAAGACGTAATATTTTGCTCATATTATTGTTGTTATTATAAATAAAACATTAACATTTTTTGACTTTACCTAAATAGTCAATATAATGCCTTAACACGAATTTAGTTGATATTCAATGAAGATTTTTTTATCTACAGATCTGTATACCTAGAATTACAGTGAGAATAATTTAAGATTAGTTTTACTTATTTACTTTTTTTTTTACTATTAATTTTTATATTCGTAAGAATATCGATCACTTGCAGCCCAATTAGATTTTCATCTAATTACAGCCCAAATTTTGGCAATATATATATATTTTCATAATTATTAAATACATTATTTTAATGCTGCTTATGCGCAAAATTTGATGTATTTCTTGTAGTTCAAATTAATTTTACCTTGCTGCATTATAACTTTTTGTAATGTTTCTATTGAAATAACATATTAATATGGCCGTTTGCATTGTTTTTGTTTGTGTCCTACTGATATGGTCATCTTGCATTTTGAATAATTTGTATAGGTTATTCTGTATGGGCTTATATAGTTAAAATATTTTAAATGTATGAACTATGGTATTTTTATACCAGTTATGATGAGATTATTTTTTTTCTATGTAAATATTGTAATTTATTAAAATTTATGTAATCAAGGTTTATTATTATTATTATTATTTATATTATTATTTTTCTTTATATAACTAAATTAGCGATTTTAGGTATAAATTAAACTAGAAATCAAATTAATCTAGAAATCAAATGACAAATTTGTTTTGATTATTGATACTTATTAACCTAGCAATCAAATAAATTGTAGTACTAATTTTATAATATATTATTTTATATTATTTACAACTTTATGTTCATTTATATTTAAAAATTGTCTTATATTTTATAATATACAATTCTCATTATGGCAAGTACTAAAAAAGTTTTAGCAACTGGCAATTTAGGCTTTAATAATAATATTAGGCCTAATGCTCGGTACATGGAAATTGACAGGGATTTCTTTGGATCGTCAAACAGTTACCTGTCTTATTGTCCCACAGTAAATCTCAAATTTAAAAAATGTTCATCACCACGCTGCTTAACTTGCCCACATGCAGATCCACTACAAATTGTTAATAGTTCTAACTCGAAAATTAATGTATTCTTTTGTAAAGCATACAATATTATTTATTCGATTAATTGCAATATGTGTAAGATGGAACATATTGGTCAATCATGTAATCCACTGCACTTCAGAATCAATCAACATAGACAGGATATTATAAAAAATAATTCTATAAATGTTGAGCATATGCACTTTAGACAACATGACTTTAAAGATATTACTATTAAAATCCTGAGTATGCACAAAAATTTCAGTGATAGACTACTTTATGAATCCATTTATATCAAATCCCGTAACTCTTTATATCCTTATGGTCTAAATTCTAAGTTATTTAATCGCACAAACATTGTTTATACAAATACTAATAAACATGAACATTATACTAGCACTTATGCTAATTTAAATCATAAAGTAAATACAAAAACTACACGTACAAAAAGGGGTAAATATGGTACTAATACACAGTATATTTCTAGTAATGATATTATACAGCAATTATCTAATATGGAAAATGAATTCACTAATACTTTCAATTGGTTTGATATAAGGAAACATATTTTTTCGATCAAAAAGAAAAATCTTAATAATTATTATAAAGTATTTTTAACATTAAATTTATCACCACATTTTAGTGATGTATATTTTGATCTTCTATTATATAGAATTAACTTAATGTAAAATTTTCAAAAAATACTTATAAGAAAACTAACAATACTCAACTTATAATCACTTTTTCCAATATAGTACTTAATAAAATTAATATACACAATGTAATTAATAACAATAACAAATTCCCCATAAAAAATTTTACAATACATAAATCATACAAATACAATGTTACACTTGGACGTAGAATTTTCAATTACAATAATTTTGCAAAATTTCTTACATCAAATGATAAACCTCCGTGCTTATGTAATAATCCTAGTTTTAGTAATTATGTAGATAAGGTACATGGTCACATTATTACAGGGGATATTAATATTGTCGAGAATGATTATCTGCACAGTTTTATGACTAATGGGACTAAATTTCGAACACCATCATGTTATAATATTTTTTCTATATTAAAACAATTTAATCTGGATCTTGACCTTTTTATATATAAAATTTCAATAGATTATAATAAACCCATTGAATTTTTTAAAGAATGGAAATTAAATGTATTAAATAATTTAAATGTTGAACTTTTCAGAAATATGGAAAATTTTAATTTTAATGTTAAACAACTAAATAGTGAAATAAAGAATTTACAAAACAAATTTATTATTACTTATGTTGATAAATCACCAAACAACTATGCTTTCATCTGCAAAAAATATTATTCACAGCTAATATCTAATGCAATAAATACAAGTTTAAATTTTAAAAAAACTAATCTTAATACAATTATTAATAATCGACATATATTTCAATATTATAAATTGCTAAAAATTAAAAATTACAACTTTAATTATCCATACATTGTTGTTATACCTAAATTTCATAAAACTCCTATAAAATTTAGAACTGTAACTATAGGCTGTAATACGTATAATAATAATGCAAGTAAATTTCTATTAACTATTCTCACTAAATTGTTTGAACTAACAAAACTAAAAGATAATTTGTTTAGCATAAAAAATAGTTTTCAACTTGTCAATAATATAAAAAATTTAAATAACATAACTTACATGAAGACGTTTGACTTTAATGACTTATTTAATAATATTGATATCAAGGATATGTTCAGGATTGTCAATTTATTATACAAAGAATACAAGGATTCCATAAAATTAAAAAATAACATTTCTTTAAATTACTTTAAAACTTTAACTAGATTTATTCTACATCATAATTATATTGTTTTTAATGAGAATATATATATTCAATGCTGTGGATTACCACAGGGTGGTATTGTTTCTTCAATTCTTGCAGAATTATATTTATATTATTATGAACGTAATTCACATATTGCTAATTGTAAAATGTACCGTTATATAGATGATATAATTGTCTTCTATTTTAATAATAATTCAAATTATTTACTACCAATAAAATATCATAAAAATTTAAATTATAGTTTCAACCTTATGGTAAATAATGAAATTAATTTTCTTGATCTTAAGATAATTCTTAAAGATAATAAAATTTTGTTTGACATTTATGACAAAAGAAATGATTTTACATTTAAAGTTAACTTATTTACTAATTATAAGTCTTGTATACATAAATCAGTATTTGTAAATATTTTACTAAATTTTGCACATAGAATAAACAATCTTTGTTCTAATAATTTTAAAACTCAAAATTTAAAACTTATTCTTCAATATGCAGTAGAATATGGCTATCCCTTTTATTTAGTTAAGTCAATTTTACGAATATAAATTTTGCTTTCATTGGGGTTTATATGTTTGCACATTCTATCTGTTAAAACACTTACATTTTGATTACTGATATATTTGGCTAAAGAATGAATTCCTTTATGTGAGAGCTGAGTGGGAATATTTTGGTTAAATATCTTTTATTAATTAAAAAATTTAAATAGTAAATTCTAATTTTTTTTTTCTTTTCTAGGGAGAGAGCTTTAAATATAATATTGTTCCAATAAGTGCGTTGCCATATTGGAGATTTAATGGTTTTTTTTTTTTTTTTTTTTCCCTTGCCAGGTAGAGAACATTTAACAATTTAGTTAAATGTGTTTTTATTTTTTATTTTTTTATTTTTTATTTTTTGCAAGATATTAGATTCAATACGTGAGGTTAACATATTGGAAATGTTTGGTTATTTTTAGCTATCAGTGTGTGAAATATAAATAATATTTAGCAAGATGTTAGTTCCATTAAGTGTGTGTAGCCATTTTGGTATTTCTTTTAAACTTGCATTGTTATTTATAAAATGAAAATCTAATTTTATTTTTCAGGGTTAATAAAATTTTGCAAGATGTTAGTTCCAATAAGTGCATGTAGTCATATTGGTAAATCTTTTAAGCTTGCATATAATTATTTATAAAATGAAAATTTAATTTGACTTCTACAATATTTTAGATTTTATGGGTTTATTTATGTTTTGAAATTATTTAAATGTTGACATATGTAAAAATAAATAGATAAAATAATTTTATACTGGAAAATTTACTTAATCAAAATAATTAATAGTTATTTAGATATTGTTTTAATCTTTAACTAGATGGCAGCACCATATAATGATTTTAAAAAAACTATTACTATTATTCTTTAGTATTATTTTTTAGTTATTGTTTATTATAAAACCAGATGGCAGCACCATATAAATTTTCACAATTTTTTTTTTTTCTCTTTTAACTGAAAACTTGGAATACAAGTGAAATTTTTAAATATTCCAATAATATAATATATATATTAAAATTATTTAAGTTAAAAAATATTTTTAGTAAATGAATTTATAGTTTTTATATTATTTATTTGTATTTTTATATTTTAAATTAGAAATAGTTAAAATCACAATGGTTAAATTAATAACTGCTACTTTTAGAAAATTAACTGTAATTTTAACTTGTACGTTTGAATTCACTCATTCACTTTACCATGTGCTTAGCACAAAACATTTTTGGCTTCGGATTCTGGACAAATTTATGTTGTAATGTATAGATTTTCTTTGTCTTCCTTTGTATTTATTTGTTTATAAATGGATTTATTTTCTTCCGTTTGATTTGTAGTGTTCTATTTTCAAAGGTATCCTTTTTTTTTTTTTTTTTTTTCAATTTCTTTCCAATGATTGTTAGGGCTTGGAATTGTCACAAAATTTTGGCTTTAAGCTTGTGACAGTTACAGAAAACAATCATTCTTTGCTTATAATGTGGTTTCCCAGCCCTTGAAAAAGTAAATTACATTATAAGCTTGCATTTGTGTTTTTTTTTTTTTTTTTTTTTTACTTATGTTTCACTTTTTGAATAAATACTTCATTTGTTAGGACTATGTTTTATAATGTGTAATTTGACATAGCTATTTGGGGTAATAATTTCATTGCATTTGGTCAGTTATTTCTGTTTCAATGGTTAATTTTTGCAATAAGTTTTTATATATATATATGTATATATATATGCGAAAACCACATACCATACTTTCAATCCCAAATCTACTGAAACGGCAGAGAAAACAAACAAATAACCATAAAAATTCGAACTAACAAAACTTTAAACAAAAACTACAAACAGAAAAAACACAACCAATGGAGACAGGCTGCAGGGCTAAAGACCTGCATGCTGGGTTATACCGGCATTACACATGAAACTTCCCCCATGCCTGTCACAACCAAACTAACCATAGGAAACATTAAACCAAGATGAAAAGAACGACACTGCCGGACGAAGCTCCTTATAAAACCTACACTCACTTGGCGATATTTTTAATCGCCAGAAGGAGAGTATCACTGTATTCTTTACCTTTGACAAAACTATGTAAATGTATATATATATACATTTGATTTTTAATTACATTTTAATGCCTTATTAATCTGTAAGAACACTATTACGAAATTTAAATTGATAGTTAAACTAGTCGGATGTGGATCCCAAAACTTTCTTCTATCTCATACAAGTTTCGCGCACACTAAAAAGAATCAGCACCAATTTATATCAAGGTCTAACTGAATCTAAAGTTTTATTAAATTCCGTGCATTAGTTCTTGAGATATCACAATTGCTAAAATCGTGTAAATCCTGCAAAATGCAGCATAGCAGCGCCATCTGTTGGGAGATTTAGACCAAAACCTTATCAACAACAACTTATGTCAACATCTAACTGAATCTGAAGTTTGATGAAAATTCGTGCATTAGTTCTTGAGATCTAGTTATTGTGTTAATAATGTAAAAAGTAGCATAGCAGCGTCACCTATTAGGATATTTACACCCAAACGTAAGCAGCATCTATTCATGTCAAGGTCTAACAGAATATGAAGTTTTATGAAATTCCGTGCATTTGTTCTTGAAATATAGCTATCGTAAAAATCATGAAAAAAGTGGTATAGCAGCACCACCTGTTGGGATAACTACACCAAAACATAATCAGCGTCTATTTATGTCAAGGTCTAACTGAATCCGAAGTTTGATGAAAATGAGTGCATTGGTTCTTGAGATAGAGCTATTGCGGAAATTGCGAAAAATGCAGCATAGGAGCACCACCTGTTGGGCGATTTTCACCAAAAACTAATCAGCACCAATTTATATCAGAGACTAATTGAATATAAAGTTTTATTAAATTTCGTGCATTAGTTCTTGAGATAGAGTGACCACAAAATTTTTGTTACATACAGACAGACAGAGTCACAGACAGACATTTTCTAAAAACACTCAAATCATGTTCAGGACTTTCTAAAACGTATAAATCCGTCGAAAACCAGAAGTTGAAAATTTTCATGAATTCAATACTTTCTTCTTGTAAAGACAGAAGAAAGTAAAAATATATTATTTGACACATATTTCTTACTTTTCACTTCATACGAACTGTCAAAATCTCAAAGTATCTATTCTGAAACTAAAAATTTAAATTTTCTTTGATGGTATCTATTTGCTAAATTTCATATTATGTAATATTCTATAAGCTAAACTATATGAATCATTAATTAAAAAACATTGTATTAATCATCAAACCTTATTGTGTGTCTATATCAGAAATACAAAACAATAATAACATCATTGAAGCCCATGGGTCAGCTATGAATCCCAGCGGTAGTTCTAGGTATATATATAAGAAACACAATAATTTTAGTGTTAATTCAAATCCTGAATAAAGGGGGTAAATCAGACACAGGCCAAATTTTTGACTCTGTGTTTTTTCAGAGAGTTTGTTATTTATTCTTAAAATTTCTTTTTAACAAACTAAAGGGCTCTGCCCCCTGCTCGCTACGCTCACCAACCCCTGTTCTGATTTCACAACCTCTTAAACCTGGTAATGTATCCTGTTTTAAAAAGATGATGATGATGATATCACGAACGGTGACTATCTTCTGTAATCAGGTTATAATGCTCTTTCATTTAACTGGTTATAATGCTTTTTCAATTAAATCATCTTTTTTATTTTTAATATTCATGTGTAAACACAATTTTTATGACGTAATTTTCTTTATTTCCTGCTTTCCACACGTGATCATTTAATTATTATTTTAAACTTTCATTATTGTATATAATAGTCTCGCGTAAATACATTTTTTATTTGAGATAAAACATAATCTTTTGTGCTTATTTAGAAATTGGCAACAATATAAAAAAATGACTTTTTCAATAAAAGATTTTTTTGAGTTTTTATTGTCCGACCATGATAATTTTTTGAATTTTTGAAAGCTTGTTATATTTCGAGTCTGGTGGTATGATTTTTGAATCCGTAGGATGGCTAGAAAAAAAGTAATCGCTCCTAAAAAAAGTCCCTAGTAAAAAAGGGATGAGAATAATCCGGAATATCTACGCAGATTTTCATTGGTCCATTTCCAAACCATTACTTTTTTTATATATATAGAAGGATTTAAATATATAATATTTAAAATTTTACCATAAAGTGAATTCTAATGTCTAAATAACAATGTCTGAACTTGATGTATTTTTTTTTTCAGATTTTTTTAAATGACTTTTACTAGGTTTTTTTTTTAAAGCAATTATACCCCCCCCCCCCTCTCCCCCTCTTTACATTAAAAATGTAAAGTATTTCAGGGATAAGATTGAGTAATAAAAATTAAGCTTAATGATTTCAAAACAGACAAAAAATTTAAAGGCAGACAACTTAGAACCATACCTGTATGGGGCAAAAAAAAAAAAAAATTATATATATAGTTACACTTACTTTTATATTGGGGGTCTGTGTTTGGTCATTTAGAAACTTCATTATACAATTAAATTGTTCTTCACATGGAAAAGATTCCCTAGAAAAGAAAGCATGAATTCATAAAATGATTTACTGAAAAACATAAAAAAGGATAAAATTTTTATATACAAGAAATATATTTTTATCTTAATATTACTTCTCTAAAACTAACAGATTTTTACTTGAATAAATGTATTAATGATGTTATAATTATTGATGTGTGTCAATATTAATGGAATATTTGAACTTTTAGTTAAAAGTTTAATTTTTTAAAGAAAAAAATCTTTAAAAAATTTAAATAAAAGGTCAAATATTTCATTAATATTTACAAACATCATTAATCCATTTATTTGAATAAATATGAGTATTTATAAATAACTAGTATTATCTTGAAAGAATGTTTCAAAATCTGTTCAGTAGTTCCACAGTAATCATGATTTTGGAATATTTTCTGCTCATTTAACCTTTTTGATTTTTTTTAGAAGCTGTTCTGTGTGAGCATTTACTTCTTAAAAGTAAGAGTCGTGAGAAATTTCATGGGGCACAGAGATAGCCTTAACAATTCCAAATAAATCGTAATTTAGAACATTTTTCACTCATTTCACCCTATTAAACCTTGAATTTTTTAGAAACCATTCTTAGTGAGTATTTACATCTTAAAAGTAACTAATATGCCAAATTTCAAATTTCTTGCCCCAACAGTATCACAAAAATCACAATTTTAGAATGTTTATTATTCCTGCACCACATTTCGAAATTTTATAAACTGTTCTTTGCAAACGTGTTTGTTTTAAAAGTGACTACCATGTTGAATTTCACGCTTCTAGCCCTAACATAAAAAAAAAAAAATAATTTTTAAAAAACTTAATTAGAATGTTTTTTAAACATATTGAATTCATTTTACACTTTTAAATTTCGATGTTTTTAGAACCACTCTTAGCAAGTATTTACATCTTAAAAGTAACCACCATGTCAAATTTTGTGTTTCTGGTATCAACATATCCAAAGACATTGTAATTTTAGAACATTTGCTCTTTAAGGCTTTTGCACAGAGGTAAAAGTAACCCAGTTTCAAGCAGAGATGATATCCTGAAATTCTTTTTTAATCGGCCTAGTAGTTCTAAAATAATTGTTGTTTTAGAAGATTACTTGCTCATTTAACCCTTTGAAAAATTTAAAAATGTTTCGTGTGAGAATTTATATTTTAAAAATAATAGCCATGTCAAATTTCAAGTTTCTAGCCCTAATAATTCTGAATAAATGATAATTTAGGACAATTTTAGAACACCTTGTGTTGCTGTAGAGTCTGTCACCATTATTTTGACATGTTTTTAAAAAAAAAAAAGATTTGATCTAAGGTTACTTATAACAAACATTTCTTCTTCATAATATTAGTATAAATTTGACTGACAACAAAATGCCAAAATAATGAAAAAGTTTGCAGGTATATACCTGCAAACTAACAATTTAGTTATTACATATAGATGCAATAAAACTGGAAAATAATACAGTCTAACATAATCACAGAATAAGATCACTAATTATAATTAAAATATAGATAAAATGCTTAAGTGATACAAATAGAAACAACAAAAGGCTTATAAAAACCTTTTTAATGATCGGCATACGTTTCAATGCTCATATGGTGCCATTTTCAAGATAGATAATGATAAACAAAAATATTCTCGCAAATTTTTCAAAATAAACTTGCAAACATGAATCATGAGATCATATATGTAAAAATAGCACTGGCAAAATTATATAGAACCGAGATATTAAAAATTGATTTTAAAAATAGTAAAATAATTTATCCATCAAGACTATTTCCCATCTATTATCTGTGAATCAATAGAAATCTACATCTGTAACGAAAAGATTTGCAATGAATCCGCCTCACTTGAATTACCTAAAATTTGGCACGAGGTACTTTTCAGTTTTAAAAAAGTAATAACGAAATATTAATTTTCATGCTTACAGTTGGCTACTTCAAGCACCTGCTTTTTGTACATATATGATCTCGTGATTCATATTTTCAAGTTTATTTTCAAAAATTTGCGAGAGTATTTTTGTTTATCATTATCTATCTTGAAAATGACGCCGTATGAGCGTTGAAATGTATGTTGATCATTAAAAAGGTTTTTATAAGCCTTTTGTTGTTTCTATTTGTATCACTTAAGCATTTTATCTATATTTTAACACAGTCTAAATTTTTCTTCAAAATATACAACAATGGAAATTGGCATTTACTTACTTAACTAGTTCAAGAGTTTTCTGTATTTTAGCAAGGACAGAACCTAAAATATCAGCACCCATTTTTAAAAAAAGGCGAGTGAGGAGAACGTAAAGCCACGAATGCAAATCATTTTTGTGAATTACAATAAGCTCATTTAGTGCATCCAGAAATAAGGAAAAAACCTGAAAGAAATATAATAATAATTAATGATTTAATACATTTCCCATATTATTTCAAGTCATTTAGTCTTTATAAGTAAAACAAGTTGGATCTACAAGAGCGTTTTATTAATTCAGAAACTAAGCATCAACAAAATTAAAAATTATAAAACTAAGTGAATATACAGTCAAATTTGTGAAAATGGAATTTCATGGTCCTGATGAAAATAAGAGGTGGTACATAATACAATTATAAGATATGGTGCACCTACTAAGACAGAAAACTGTCTAAAAAATAAAAATATCTCGTGTTTCTGTCTTAGCAGGTTATACTGCATTATTTATAGGCTGAATCTAAAATTCGTAACTGAAGCACAACAAACAGGTTAGCTTGTGCCTGTGAAATTATTGTGTCGAAGAAGTTATCCTAGCATAGCTTATAATAGCTCTTTAAGCAGGGGTTTCAAACTATGGCCCGCCAGTTACCACTAATTTTTCAAAGAAATAGTCAACTTCTTCAATTGCAGAAATTCGATGATTAGTTAAGGCAAAGATTTCTCAAAATTTTAGTGGTGTTCGGTGGGCCACAGTTTGACACCCATCTTAAAGAATTACCAAATTTAAAAGAAAATAATTTGGAGAAATAAAATGCAGAAAAATAAAATATAGAAAAATAAGTAATACAAAAAAAATTTTATTGTCCAAATCCCCTCTCATTGTGATTAATGACCGATGTCTATATCACAGCTGTCAACCTTTGTGAGTACTAATGTATAGTTCAAACTTTTAAAATGTGTAATTTAAAGGTGTCAAATGTTATTATGAACACACTCAAGATTAGAAATGGGAATGCTCAGGGAAAAAAAAAAAAAAAAAAAAAAAATTTGAGAAGAAAAAACATTTTTTTTCTTGGTTTTCTTCCTAAGGAGTTTATTTTCACTTGAAAAAATTAGAAAGTCAAACATTAAAATCTTACACAGCACATAGAAAAATGTCAATAATAAAAATACAAAAGCTTTATACAAATTTGCTTATATTCATTATATATATATATATATATATATATATATTCTAATTTTAAATAATCTTGTAATTTAAATAAAGTGTTAATATTTATTTAACATCACAAGATAAAAATTTGGCCAAGATATGAATTGAATAATTTTACTTCAAATAATTTACACGGTATACAAAGCCATTTACAATACACCTTTTAAACCAAAATAAAATTTATAGTGGGAAATGTATAGATAAACATGCAAAAAAACCCTCAATATCATGACAAGACAATAGAATTTTTCAATAAAAAACATGAAAAAAAGGTGTAGTTTCCAGAAAGCAATATGTAGTAGAAGTAGACTAATGTGTAGTTTCTACACCTAGTGTACAGTAATTGACAGCTCTGCTATATACACCATGGCAATTCCTAACCTAATTACAAATACTGTATGGTGAATAGTTACGTCTTTGTAACTGTTGCATTACAATTTATTATTGTTATTTGAGTGTTGCCACTAATAATTATTATGGTGCACAAATGTAAAGGAATAAACAAGTACACTAAAATGTACCAAATTTTGTTGTGTATGCTGCATTTTTTTTTTAACTTAAAAATTTACTATAAAATCCAGGTGCATGTGCACATTATACATGAGTATCCAGGGTTTGAATGACCTCTATATATCTGACCACTGGTACTGCATAAAATGATTGGGTGGCAATTTTGTATTGAAATTTACAAAGCCATGAAGCAACACATTGTGAATAGAGTGCAATTTTAATAATAACTGTTGGATTTAATAGAATAAAATCTGGTTGAAATGTTTCTGTTATTTAAAAAATATATATATATCAGGGTACACCTGTTAGATGAAAGTGTGAAAATATAGATGAAAATATATAGTATTACCACCACCATAGCATATGCATGATCATTAATAAAGATGAAAATATAAATATATCACTGAAAGTACAAATGCAGTTAATGACTACAAATTTGTAAAACAGTAAACAAGAGAGCAGCATAATGTCCATCATTAAAAGAATTTAAGTGATGTGCAACATTTAATAAATAGCAATGCAGAAACCCAAGAGAGCAAAGCATAAGGCTTAATTTATACTTACCAATATCTGTAGAAAAAAATTATGAAATTTATTTTTACATTGAAGGCTAATAAAAATCCACAAAAATGTTGAGGCTTAATTGCAATAAATAGAAAGCATGCAAATTTTGTCTTATATTTACTAAAATTATATTAGATAATCATGTGTATCAAATGTTTTATATTTTGAGCCCTTTGTTAAAACAGAACAAAGAGGTCGAAGCTGTATTATTACAGTATTGACCTTTCAGCAAGTGTAACTTCATCAATTTCATGACTTCAACATATTTCTTACACTTTATTATCATATGTGACACCAAAATTTAAATTTTATTACTACAGCGTTTCTTTGAAAATAAGATCTAATTTGAAAATAAGCCCTAACATGATTTTTCAGAAAGATTGTAATATAAGGCCCATTCTGAAAATAAGCTCTACTTCAGTGTTTCCCAAATGCCAGGCTGCAACTTGCTACCAATCCACAAAAACAAAATGTTGGGCTGCATAAATAAAATCTGGAAAGAGGGATGCTTCATTTTCTGGATCTTGTTTTCTCATGAAAATAAGATGCTCAATAAATTTTTCTAAAGAATATGAAGATCAGCCCGCTTACCGTTTTTTTTTTTTTTTTTTTTTTTTTTTCATGGAAACTTCATTAAAGGAGAGGAAAGAATTGCAGAATCCATTTGAAATGTGTTCAAAACCAAGACAGAATTATTGGATTAAGAAATTTCACTATCATATCTTTAAGCGACATTTTCAACAAAATTCCATTGATAAATTTTTGTCTATTTTGTCAACAGTAGTGCCCAGCTTTTTATACACACATATATATATATATAAAAGCAATAAAAAATTTAATGACTTCTGGCCCAACCTATAAGTGTGAAGCAGGCTTTTCAACACTGGTATTCCTAAAAAAATATATATAGAAACAGACTAGCGACCGAGCCAGACTTAGAAATTAAATTTAAAACTTTTTCTCCAAATTTGAAGGATATTGTAAATAAGAAACATCATTACAATTCACATTATTTGGTTTCTATCATTTTTTAAAAAATTTTTGTAAGAGAAAATGCTTTTTTTTTTAAATAAAAATATTTGAACACTATATGTGGCCTATAAAATCTGTTTTATTTTACCAACGCATTTTATCAATAAATACTATTGCCAATAAAAAAGCAGTACAATTTTTTTAGTGGGCTACCAAGGAGATGTATGACAGTAAACTGTGCTGCGGGAAAAAAGTTTGGTCCAAAAATAAGTTTGTCTCACTTACTTAAATACAGTATAGGATCCGTTATCCAGAATGCTTGGAACCTGGGGCATTCTGGATAAGGGGTTTTTCTGTAATTCAGAACACTTCTTTATAAGTATAAAAAATGTACAAAATAATTTCATAAAATGGTGATAAATATGAATAATATATGCAAATACATTACTTATGAATTTGTTCATTCAATACATTATTTGCACAAAATAAAAAAAAAAACATTCTAAATTACAAAAAATAAATAAAATTTCATTTTGGGAGTTGGGAGCAGAATCTTTTGATTTGGAGATAGCGACAGCATCAACTGCCGTCATTTGTCCAGCTTGTTTAAAATTTATACAAGTACCCTAGATTGAGACTAAAGATCATCTGCTGGAGTGAATTGTGGCTGCGCATACTGGAGTGTGACGTCATGTGTATAAAATTTACTGGAAGTATATTCTAAAAAAGAATTTTAGTTTTTTATTCAGAGAAAATCCCTCTGACTGTGAAAATTTTTTCAAATCTAAATTTAAAAATTATCAAGTAACTATTATTTTATGTATAAAAAGGAAATGTTAAAATCAATGCATAATCTGGCAATTTTCCATAACCTGTTATTATTGATGCTGATCGCAATGGCAGATTTGCCGATTCTTAGCATAGAAATAATTTTTCTAGGCTCAATTTTACAAAACAAAAAAGAAATGTTAGTCAGTTTTCTGCTCACCATATTTCTCCGTAATAACACCATGGCATTAAACTACGTTTTTTGTACACAGACATGTTTTATTTTTCTAACGTAATTGTTTTTAATTTTTTCTTATCGTAATGGTTTATGTATCAGAATTTTTTTATATTTAGTTATTGAATTTATAAATTAATAAATGAAGGCAATATCATTTTGTTATTTTTACTTTTACTGACACTTTAATTTTTATGTTTTTTTAAAAAAAAGAATTTAATGAATTTTTTTTTTTTTTCGTTTAGTGTTTTGCATTCTGGTTTTCAGAGCTTTCCGGATACCGGGACGCCAGATAATGGATCCTATACTGTATTACACTTCTGAGCTATCATTTGATTTAAAAAAGCCATGCAATTGCAATGAGGCATTTAAGTAATATATATTTAGTTAAAATTAATGATTGCAAAATCAAATTTAATTTTTTTTTTTTAACAAGAAACTGCAGGAATAAAACACAAAAAATCTCTCTTCTCTATTATTAAGCTTATTGCTTTCAATCACCGTAACAATGTCATGCTATTTATGATAACAGCAAATTGATCATGGAAAGAAGCAATTGTTGTAACAGTTGTTATATTATAGATTAGGATTATGAATGATTATGACTCTACATTAGTCATTATTACCTGCCAACACTATTGTGACAAAGTTCCACAAGACACGACAGTATGTATTCGGATAAAAGTAAATTTTTGTACATGGATACATGAATAATAATAAATTCTTATATATGAATAAATGCATACTCTTGTACAGGAATAAATGCAGATTCTTGTAGATTTCTAGTTATATATGAATAAATTTAGATTATTGTAAATGAATAAATACCAATTTTTGTGTATGAAAAAAATTACACATCTCCTGGAACTAAGCCCTATAGCATTTTTTGGAGCAAATATAAGACCCAATCTTATTTTCTGGGAAACACAATATAATCAAATTTCTTGCATTTGTTATAGCCAACTGTGCCAACAACATTTAACAACTGTGTTGTTCAATGAACATGTCTTTACTTCTGAAAAACTTATTGTGCACTTGCTGAAAGGTTAATCGAATAAAACTTTTAAATTTATCTGTTAAAAAATTTTAATTTGAGAACTTTATATTAATGAGAACATCTGAATAATTGAGAAGAAAAAAGTATGAGATTCTTTACAAAGATAATTAAAATCACTGTATAATTTTTAAGAGAATGGTGAAATATAGAATAAGTAGTCATGGGGAATCTCTATACTCCTACAAAGTACTAATTGATTTGATTAGAGATTTTTTGCTAATTTAATGAAATCAATAAACAACACGCTTAAATTATGTCAATTAAGGAATATGTACTTTCAATTTGGCTGAAATAATTCATGCAGGAACTTTAGAGGTCACTATATTAAATATTGATATTGAAGATGAGGAAGGAGTGGTAAAGTAAAATCACAAAAATAATTTTTTTTTTTTAAATTGTGTATATTTTTTTCTTTTTTAGAAATCTGGTAAAAATATAGATAAGAACTGCTTAAAAAAATTATGATGTTTCTGTAAATCTTATCAAACATGTTTTTTTTCCCTTTCAGGACAGCACAAGAATGCAAAAAGCCTATTGTTAGCTGGTAAATAATTTTACACAGAAGCAGAAAAAAAGTTTGTAATAATATATTGAACTTGTAACAAATGAAGTTGGAGTTCAAAACAAAGTTATCTGAATTTCAAAAATGATCAAAATATTTATTAAGGTATGTTACATAAATGCTGATAAATGATTAATAAATGAGGGTCACATGAGTATGGAATGAATGGTAATAGTTTAAAAATATTAGAAACAAGCTCTACATACATTTAGTTCAAATGGCATAAAACACTTACCTTTGTATGAGGATCCATGAAGATTTTACTGAAAATATCAGTGACTTTTTTTAGTTCTATATGAGACAGCATTCTGCCTGATCTAAAATATGCTTGGAGAGCTTGGAGGCCATCTTTACGATCTGACCAGTGAATACTATGAAGATTGTGAATAACTTCATTGATGTCCTGAATATGTATAAAATAAAGACAAAAATCAGTACTTTTGAAAACACACAAACTACAATAATTATTTACATTATTGGTATAATTCTTACACTAAAGAAGTATTTGCTTAAAGTGACGAAACATAACATAAAAAAGCTCATAAATATTTTTTTATATAAAGATCGACTTGTTTCATATGCTCAAACAGTCATTTTTAAGATCGATAATGATAAATATACAATTCTTGCAAAAATTTAAAAAATGATAAAGACAAACCACAAGATCACATGATTATGTTTATCAATATTAAAGACGTGAGTATAAAACATCACAAATTTTACTGAATGGTGTATACAAATTTAAAATTTTATGCATACATTAAAATTAAAAATATCGACGTTTTGACCACCTTCTATGGTCATCCTCAGGAAAAATTTTTGATATTCTTAGAATATAACAAATTTTTCCTGAGAATGACCATAGAAGGTGGTCGAAACATCGATATTTTTAATTTTAATGTATGCATAAAATTTTAAATTTGTATACACCATTCAGTAAAATTTGTGATGTTTTATACTCACGTCTTTAATGTTGTAATATTTCATGGTATAATCATCCAGCATTTATATTATGTTTATCAGTTTCAAAAATTTTGCGAGAATAGTTTGTTTATCATTATTGATCTTGAAAAGATCACTGTTTGAGCCTATGAAACATGTTGATCTTTACATTAAAAGGTTATAAGCCTTTTTGTGTATTGTTTTATCACTTTAAGCAAATATATCTTTAGTTTAACAATAAGTGATTTTCTTATATAATTCTTACAGCCATATTTTTTATACACAGGGGTCTATTCAGAGGAATCCAGAGAAAAATTGGGTCTGCTTTTGGACCTTTCACAAATTTTAAATATAAGAAAAATGGGCCTTCCACAAAAAATTCAGTTTCATAAAAATAGAAGCTTCACAAAATGCCCAGAAAGTAAATAGCTATTATTCTAGTAATTTTATACAGGTAAACCTTCAAATCAAAGTCCTCAACATCAAATTTGGAAGATATTTTAACTTTCATCTAACTTCACACAATATGTAACATACTGAAATCCGCAATTTAATAATGTTAGATTATATGCCTATTTCTAAGCATATAGGATTTCTTAAAGATTAAGAAAATCTTACTTTTAAGAACTGTTATATTAAAAATGATTTCATGCAATTACTCTCTTCAACTGCTTATTGTTAAAATTCTTTAGAATAAAAATGTACAGTTCTTCAGGGAGGGGATTCTTTTTAGGAGTATCTATTTTATATTTTATTTAAACTTTTTCCAATCTTTCATAATCAGGAATGTCAGAATAAATGAATCATTTTAATAAATTTTCTTTTTCTGACATGCTATAAAATAAAGTTGCTAGGCAACTGGTAAAGTAAGAGAAAAATTTTAAAAGAGGAGAATAAAATAAAGTATTAATAAGAGAATAGAGAATTAATAACAAGTGGGTAAAGTGTGATCGAAGATCCCACAAAGGGTTTCGTTTAATATTCCTTTCAAAACACTTTATCCTTTCTTTAATAAATCCAAATAAATTTCATTTAAAAAAAGTCATGTTTTTTATAAAGTAAAAGTTTACTGGTCTATTTTTCTCGTTTTTTCGAATATCTGAACCGGCCGATTGCAGGTGAAGCCCACTATTGGGCATTTCCATGAAAAAGTGGACATGAGGGTTGAAATTTCAAATGTCTTTTATTACTACAAATAATATATCAAATTAAAGATAACAATATGACACATATGAAATTACAGAGAACTAAGCTCTAAAAATATTTTTTTTTATAATTTATCTAGGCTCAAAGTTGGAAAAAT
Organism: Maratus michaelseni; assembly: GCA_963931845.1. NCBI lineage: Eukaryota > Metazoa > Arthropoda > Arachnida > Araneae > Salticidae > Maratus > Maratus michaelseni. Next base: position 232,855,874 of record OZ007600.1, read on the forward strand.
TTGAAAAACTTTCAGCCTGTAAAATAGGGTATTTTCATTCTGCCAGAAGCAATATTTAAAACAGCAGCATTTTTCATATATGTGCATATATTACTATTTGTGACCTTTGTGTATCTTTTGAAACACTTAATTTTTCAATAAAATTTAAAAGTCCCGATTTTTAATACAAATATATTTACACTGTCTCTCTGTCACACCCGTCACAAAAAAGATGCTTAAGTTATTATACAGAATGCATTTTTCCATGAAAATACATGGAACTTTCGGAAAGTCTAACTATTGCAAGTCTGAATAACTACAAAATGTTAAAAATTCATTAAATTTTTATTTTGTGGAAATTTTAGCGTGACGGATGTGACAAAATCCTTGTGACGGGTTGGCAAAATTCTTGTGACAGGTATGATAACATTTTCAATTGTTTTGAATTATATTTAAATATTTTTTAAATGAAGTGTAAGGTTGAATCATTCTTGTTTCTGAACATATTAAGGCCAATTTGCCAAAAAAGAGAAGATAAATCATGAAATATTTGGATTATTTTAGCAAATTGTGAGTTGGTAGCAACTTACTTTTAATTTAATTCTGCTTTGGATTTTTTTAAATGTGCTCAGGAGATTGGTGCAATAAAGGCATTGTATGTCTCAGCAGTGAAAATACTAGAAACTAAACAAATACTGACAGAAAATGGGAAGGCATCAAGTCTTATCACTACTTTAAAGTAAGTAGTGATAGTACTATCCTTTTGATGGGAAAGACTGCCAAATCAACACTGAGGGAAGTGGCAGTCACTGCTAATTGTGATTCTACCCCTCAGAAAGATTTTGAAAATATCAGATTTAATCATGATACTTAATTGAACCATGCGCAGCAATAATATGGCGTAGTCTCTGAACGAAATTACCAGAAACCTTTGTAACATCAAACAAATATGTCTGGATGTCAACACACCCGTCACAACTGCATTAATGGATTATCATTATAAGAATATATTATATTTTTAAATATTGAAAGCTATTGAAGTTATATATTTGCTCAATTATCCAAGCATATACATGGAAAAACATCATTAAAATACTTTTCAGGGATTTATTAGCTAATTTATTTCCCAAAATACAGATATAAACTCTTAAAATTTTGTCTGGATATTGGTGATTATCTTTCGGTTTCCCTGTCCAGTACCAAAAAGCGTAATAGCTTGTACTATGCTAATGTCTTGAATATCAACTTCCGTAAGGAAGAAATAAGCTTAAAATACATGCAAGCCAGTGGGCCACACTGTATTTGGCCAGAGGAAGATGACATCTCAATTAAAAAAATTTCTGCTATTGTAAAAAAAGTACCCCCCCCCCCCCCTCACTTATAACGAGTAGGGGACACTACCAATTTTAAACTAACTGCATAAATATGTTAGTTTTATTAAATTTCTTTTGTATATTTACTATTGTTGAGTTTACTGTCTATACTGATCACTGTATTTTTTTGTTATACAACTTTCAAATTGTACACTTTGCACAATGTCACACCCGTCACTTCTTTGTCACACCCGTCACAGCAGGAAAAAAATTCTTATACATTAAAATAATTAAAATTTATTATGAAAATTACGTATTAAGTTTAATTTAAATCTCTTTCATTAGAAAAAAATTGTTTTAGCAATAAAATAGTTAAATATTCACAGGAATTTTAACAAATGTGTATGCAAGTAAAAACTCTTGTCCCGAGAGAGTCACACCCGTCACAAGTTTAAAATTTTTGTTTTTTAAATATTGAAAGCTATTGAAGTTATATATTTGCTCAATTATCAAAACATATGCATGGAAAAACATAATTAAAACACTTTTCAGGGATTTATTAGCTAATTTATTTCCCAAAATATAGATATAAACTCTTAAAATTTTGTCTGGATGTCACACCCGTCACAATGGAATGGCCCTATTATACTATGTCATAATAATATCTGTCATGTAGACTAAATGCAATATTTAAAAAGAATCAATTTCATACCTAAATATGTTGTACAGACACCTTCAAAATATTAAAATATGCAAATATTTCCATAATTGGGTATTTATCATGATTCAATACGCTCCTCAAACTCATATATTTACTATTCTCTATTACTCATAATGTCATAATGATACTGTATTTGCATTATTCTCAAATACTTGAAAAATCCGTTAAACTTCCAATATGACGTCAGATTAATTTTCTTTTTAATTCTTTAATGATGTCATATTAAGCTGCTTTCTGTATTTACACATACTCACACTCCTTGCATTATTGAGAAATCTTTGAAAATTTCCGTTTTATTACCAATATGACGTCATATTAATCTCTTTTCAATTGGTGAAACTTTTTACTTCATTTTCATTTTTCACATGGAAATCTTTCAATAGAAAATTAATTACTGTAGAAAGAATTTTATTGTGGATTTTTAATTGTTGGCAACTGCTATAATGAAAAATGTTTAAATTTAATAGGAAAAGGCTGTTAGATTTTTGGTTTTTTACCTCTATATATTAAAATACCATTTTTTCAAAATTTATGATTTTGAGCTTCATAGTAGATATTCAGCTATAAGTACACAAATTTTCATGCCTGTAATTTATATAGTTTCTGAGAACCGGCTCTGTGACGAACAGACAACAAAGTGGAAGTAATAGGGTTTCGTGAGACGAACAAAACCCTAAAAAAAGGCATTCTCATTTCGCTCATAATAGACGATATAATTCATTTCACTGAAATAATAAGAATGATTTTTTAACATTGTAAAACTAGTTATAGCATGAAACGGACGCATCTCATTTGTCATGTTTAATGTAAAATTTCCAAATTGTTTTTAATTAATTGAGAAAAAATAATAAGAAGCATAGCTTAGTTACATAGTTTAGAATAGTACATAATTTTGAAAGATAATATAAATTAAGTTTTGTAATAAAATACTGTAAAGGCTTAATCGGTATGTTACAAAAATACTGATTTTTAAATGTCCGGATAGTTGCGTGCTACAAAATCCATATCTGATAGGGTCACCGATGAAATATTGAATCAGGAAAACAATTTTTTTGCCTCTTTTCCTGTCGAATTCGGTCAAATAATTCAGATTTTTTACTTTAGAATTTGCATTTCATGAATTTATTTTTGCCAAATTGATAGAAAAAGTTAAAAATATTTTTTGAATGAATATATTTTCTATATTTCTAAATATTTTGTATGGAATAGTCTCATTTGTTTTAGAAAATGGCTCGGAGTGAGCCAAAAAATGTCAAACAACCTAATAAAATTTATTTTACTGTGTATTTATTATATTGTTAATTTACACCTTTTAGCATTTAAAAGAAATATATTATTACAAGGTGTTATAATTTATTATACTGTCAAATTATATGTGTATATGATGAAGCACTGAATAGTATGCCAAGAAAGTACTTGTAACTTTTTTTCTTCTCTCACCAAGGAAATATTCTCAACCTCTGTAAGGCCCCTATGAAAGAGAAGTGAAGTGCCAGAAAATTTGATACATAATTTATTTAAGCCAGAATAGCAGAAAATGTTGGATCTTATGCTTTATCCTATTTAGAAAGCACAACTATTTCCTACAGAACTAAACATTTTTAAAAAGGAGATATTTCTCAACATTATCTGTGGCTAGTTTTTGGCCTCTAAAATAACTAAAAATTGGAAAATAACAGAAGACTTTCATCGATAAACCAAGAAATAAATTTCACTTACATCAACACTTCGTCCAAATGAACTAAATGATCTGTCAGAACAAACACTAGATGTCTCACTTTCATCTGATTGATCATCAAAGGCGTTGTACCTTCTCCTGGTTGGTGCCCTCTGGAAGAGAAGAAGAAGATATTGTAAGAGTAAAAACATAGAAGCTATAGATGCTTACAGAACAAAATTCAGGAGAGGAGGTGAAATTTTTAAACTGATGTGCCTGTAGACTTCTAAAAACTATTATTTTAAAAAGGAGAATATTAAAAAAAAAAAAAAACATTTAAATGTTGCGGTACTACACTATATTAACCCGGGAGAACTCGCTGCGTGAGATTTTCTCTCACCATCATACATTTTTTTCGTCCCAGCTGTTGCAATAAGACTCTTATTTAAACCCTTTTTTTCATTTTAAATTAAATTTTAGAAACTTTTTTTATCATTTTACATCTTTTTGTGAATAAAGTATTAAGACAAACAAAAAATGCTGATATTAAACGAATATGTAAGGTAAAAGTGAAGGCAATTGGGCACTGTGAGTAAACTTCTCACTAGCGAGTTCTGGTGTGACAAGAAATCTAGCGAGTTCTCGCGGGTTAAGGACCATGGCCAACCAGTGGTGGCTCGTGCATTATTTAAATGGGGGTTCACAAATAAAAATTTACGAAAATAAAATATGTAGGTACGACGTAACATACAAGTTAACATACCTTTGCATTGTCGCAAGTTAAAAAAATCTAAATATAAGAAATAAACATGTACTCATTGGAGAAAATTTTGTATTATTTTACTTTCTACAAAAGAAAATACAGTACGGAAGGAAAAAAAAAAAGAGAATATTCCATCTATATTATTCGCCTAATTGTTGCAGAGAATACAAAACTGATCATTTGATTGGGAAAAATGTCTTCTTTCAATTAGGTTTTAAAGAAATATGCTTAGACAGCCGTCTTTATATTGCAATTGTAACAAACTTTAAAATTTTCAATATGGAAACCTAATTTTTACATATTGTATGAACATGAAAGAAACTGACAAAAATGCAACCTCCTGCACATTACAGACTGTGCGATTTGAAGGATATGAATGATGTGTTCCCCTCACATATGTCTGCCGGCTTCCGTCTGCATAAAGTTGTTTTGAAGAGCAATTCTGTAGTTGCACATGCGAGTGGGCAGGCTCTCTGTTGAAAAGTTTCAATTTTTGCATTATTACAATTATGTTTTGTCTTTGTCATGTATAAGAGGAATGGGGTTGGGGGTGAAAGAAGTTCATCTTGCAAATGGGAAAAAATAGATATGTGTTCTTTAATTATTTTATTTAACTTGCTAATCTGTATATTTTTCATTTTTCTTTGGGGTTCACATGCTCATGTGTGCCAATAGATGAGCCGCCACTATGGCCAGTAATGCTCAACCCTGCTTTTTTTCACAGTGATCCCTGAAATGCTACATAGCATATGTTCTGATCAGGTTGTTAGACTAACGCATAACCCCCAATGTTTAGTTACAAGTAAGCTTTGAATACATTTTATGAAACCGGTAGGTATTAAGCATTGAGTGAACCTTGCCTAAACCCAGAAACAAACCTCAGAAACCTCATTTAAGATATTTTTAACACACAAAAGTTAAAAGAAAAACAAAACTAAACACTTGTCTTTGATGTTCAAGGGGGGGGGGGGGGTCTGATTCCCTGATCATAAATCCTTATTTTATTTTTCTCTTACTGTTTAATAAAAAATAAATAAACAAATAAATAAATAAAATGAGAAAACAAAAATTTAGCTAATTAAATTTTAAAATTCAAGGAGGAATAATATTCCACTCATGCCCCCCGCCCCCCTCCTTGGGAGCACCCATGATTACAGCTTAAGTATTATACATTACAAAACTGAAGGTTATGAATAAGAGAATATTTTGGACAGATACTATTTAGTCATTCAATGATCAAATCAATAATCAGCAATTATTAAGATGAAAGCTCATTTTACATTTTTTTTATATTCTTTTTAAAATGTTTGAAAAATTAAAATTAATATTTAAAAAGCAAATATTCAGTAAACTTAGCAGAAGTAAGAAAATATCATTTAAATAAAGGGTGTCAAGACCCAAAAATCTTTTTAAAATGACATTATTTCATTTTTAAATTCCCTGATTAATTATCTTTACAAAAATATCTTATTTTTTTATGTCAATGATATTTACAAGCATTCAAATTCTATTTTAACTGAATCACAAATTCTAGAATCTGCCCATTAACAGAGACAAAAAAATACATTTTTCTCAAAATGTGGTTTTCAAGGACTCTTTTTTCAGAAACTACAGTTCATATTCCCAAAACATTTTTATAGTATAAAAATATATTATTCTTTATACTGGTTAGCATTTACTGAAATGAGCTTTTTTGTTACAGTAATTTCTCTCTCTTTTTTATAATTATTTACGATTAATAATTTTGCATTTTCATTAAGCATCAAACAAAGTATATTTTTTATTTTTATAATCAAAATCTCAAAATCTCTCAAAAAGTTTATTTCAAATTTACAACAGATTCCCCCAAAAAGTATTTAAAAAATGGCAGTTAAAATACATTTTAACACCCCTTAAAAATACTTAACATTGCATTGTGCAAAATCTGTATAATTTTCTGCCAGAAAATCTATTAATTATAGTTAATTTGTATTAATTTCTTTTCACATGTTACTAAAAATTTTCTCAAATGTTGCATATAAAGTACAGAGATATTTTACAATAATGAAATGGTTTTATTCCAGAATAATGTGCAAATGGCTTTTAAGATTTAATTTAGTCAAAAAACATACCAAAGCATCAGCAACTGCTACTTCAGCTTCTCTGCTTTGTTGTAAAGTTCTTTCTGCCATTAAAGGGGCAATAGATGCTAAAAGGGATAAAAAAAGTTTTAATTTACTCATATTTTGCTTTAATAATATGATCAAGATAATAAGAAAAGTTACATAATTTGAATTTTTTTTTAAATTATTATATAAAAAAACTCAATGCATACATTAACATAAATAAACAATACATAGCTTTAGATCATAAAAAATAATAACTTCTTAAATTACAAGATATAATCAAGTAACTGTGACATATTAGTTGGAATTACAGACACAAAACTTATGTGTGTTGTTTTCAAATGAAATTCATCTGTGTAAAATAAAAGAATTCTGTGTAGATCAGTTCATGCAATGATTTATTAATATTTTATGTCCTTAATTTTTACTATTGATAATAATTTACATACACCGAGTTAAATTATGTTACAAAGGAGTAGTATAATAAATCAAAATTCATAATTTTGAAATTAGAAAGTTAAAAATACTTAAATAGAAGAAATTTGATACTTTTGATATGGTGTAAATATTAATTATTTTTAATCAATACAACTTTTTTAATTGTACTAAGTTGTGCTACACTCACATGTGTAGACAAAAAAAAAAAATATCATACATAGATTTATTTACTTGTTGCCACTTAAAATGCACAAAAAAAATTGTTGTTTATTACAAAAACAATGATGATAAAAACATTGATAAAAATGATAAAAAACATTAGTTCAAAATATAAGTCAACAACAAAACAAGGAAATGTGATCTGACACGATGGTGAATATTACTATGTGCCTTAATGTCAACTCTTAACACTCTGACTGCTTATTATTATTATTTTTTCAAAATCCTTTTGACCAATATGTATCTCTATTATTACATATTTCAAAAGTATATTTATCCTTCGCAGCATTTTTACCCCTTGAATGTGGAATTTTTAAAACAAAATTGCTTCAAAAATAGCGTATTATATAACTATTTCTACATAAGTCTTGCCCATGGAAATTGCGGGATGAGCAGTCAGAGGGTTAAGAAGTTAAGATGTATATATATGTTAATGACTTTTATCTATTTTGTCATATACCCAATAAAAACATGATTAATATTTTTTTTGTGTCATTTGTAGGACACTAAATCTCATTTCTAGCAAACCTAAGTATAACATTTTATTATTTTTTACTTACTATAATATAAATAACTGATAGCAGATCTACAAAGTTAAAATAATGAATATAAAATATAATGAACTCCAAAAAGTTCTTTAAAAATCTAGCATTTGTGTGTAGTAGAGTCTTGCATCAGGTCTAGTCAGGTTGACATTAATTTTTTTCATTGTGAGTCAGGTTGACTTTAAATATTTGAAGTTAGGTTTTGACTCTTTCGGGTTGGGTTCTGGTTGACCTGAGTTTTCAAAAGAAAGTCTTAACGATTTTTCAAATGAAACAAAAATATTTATTTGAATATTAATGACTGTACATGTGTTCATTTTTATACAAAAAAAAAGATAAAATTGATATTAGAGATATAATTGTAGACATTTTTCCATAGTTGTATTAAAATATGCATTAATTTTCTTTCATTTTGGGATCAAATATTATGGGTTGGGTTTAGGTTTTGATGAAACTTTTTAGGTTTGGGTCAGGTACAACCTGCCCAGTGCAGGACCCTTGTGATTTTATTGATACCTGAAAATCCTGAATATGTTACTTGCAGGGTTTGTCCAAGAAGTTATGTCAGTGATTTTACTGTCAAGCAAATACACATCACAGTGTGCTCGGAGCAGTGGAGATTGGTGAAGGGACGAGTTAGTTTATGCACATGCGTTTACTCAGTCAGCTCCAACCATCCGGAGAGTAAGGATAAGCATTTTCATGAATTTTGTTTTGGCTTCCCGTGCAAGCCACGATGCAGCGCTCGATTGAGCAAATAGTTGCCATCAAGTTTCTGTGTGAAACTCAACAAGTCCACAGTGGGTCGCATCCAGCCAAAACATCACAGATGATTGGAAACTTCATCATGACAACGCACTGGTCTACACTGCCTTTTTCATGACTTGCTCCCTGGCTGATTCAAATGAGCCAACAGTTCACCAGCTGCCCTACAATCCTGACGTGGCTCCCCCCAAATTCTTCTTGTTCTTGTGCTTGAAAACTCCCACGAAAGACATCATTTTGGGACAGTTGACAAAGAGGCTTGTACCAAGGCTCTAAAGGGCATTTTAGAAAAGGCCTACCGTGATGCCACTGATATCTGGAAATCTAATCATTGCTGGAAGCGATGTATTGACACAGGAAGAGCCTATTTTGAAACCTTTTAATGTATTGTACTGATCGAATCAATAAATGTCTTCTAATCCACTTACTGACATTACTTTTCAGATAAACTCTGTATGTATTTTTTGATATGACAGAGATTCAACTGGAAACAAAATCTAAATTTGACAAGAAATCTAAAAAATTTAGGCAGCATGACATCATTGACTTAAATATTAAATGGATATTGAAAATTAACTTACAAATACACCTGCAAGGGTAAAAAATAAAAGTTGAAAGCTCAATTAAAAAAAAATAAATAAAGCACTTACAAGGCAAAGAAGTATATTTTTCTCCAGCACCAACTAGCCTCGCACGAGAGCCACTTAATCGCCTTTCATGAACTAAAACAAAATTCTTATTTATAATGCGCATGCATACAAACAATAGCTGCAATGCAGCAGAGCTTTTAATAAATTGAAATATTAATGCATTGCAATACTTAAAATGAAAAAAAGCTAAAAAAGACAAACATAAGAAACTAAAAAAGCAACCATTTTTTAAACTATGCCACTAAAGTACCTTTTAATTAAAGAAAAAACCAAAAAACAGTATATACATTTTTAATTTCACTGCTTAAAAAGTTATGTGAATTGAAAAATATTTAAAAACTTTTAAATTTAAGGCTGATGAAAAGTTACTTCTTAGAGTAAAAGATGACATCTTTAAATAATTTAATAAGTAAATAAAAAATTAAGCTGATTAATTCAATTAATTTATGACTAACTGAAAAAGAAAAAGTTCTAAAATATTAACTGTTTTCCAGAATCCATGCTAGCAATTTTCAAACAACAGAAATGTTAGGTTAGAATTTTCAAGCAATTTTAAAAGTATCATTACTTGTAGTTCATTAGAAATAAAATGCTATTAGTTAATTAAATTTGAATTAGTTAATCATTAATAATAAAAACAATGATTAACAGTCATACATTTTATTTTATTATTTAATCTTACATTCAGTAAATGAAATATTTTAAATGTTACATTTCAAAATATATGGAGGGTTTAATTCTAAGCAGAACAATTTTTAATAAATCACTTTACATGATTTTGTGTTTTCAAGATGATTAGAACGAAATCACTTAAGCCTATAATTTTGTAAATCAAATTAAATCGCTGACTCACTTTTTGAGCATATAAAAATATAACTTACAAAAAACACTTTAAAACAATCAAAATTTTATAAATTTAAATGTTTCTACTTTCTTAGATAATAATAAAATTTTAATTCAGATTACATGAAAAATAAAGTGGATAGAAAATATCTTAAATTACACACTTATATAAAACTATATGAAGAAGTAATCATACAACAGATTGCTCAATCTTAATAAACTGAAAGACAACTTCTTGTAGCTTGTTTCAGTCTTATATACAACTCAATCTGGAGGATAACTAATAAGTGAAACTACTTATTTACAAATACAAAGATATAAAGTACAATAAAGATTTTAGAATAGTTAATATAACTAATAAAGTACAAGTTTCACACTTATACTGCAATAAACAATTTTGTTGCTTATGAGTCATATTATAAATCATGCATGAAAGGTTAAAATAAATGTTAGAAACAAATGTAAGTAATAATAAGGTAAGCCCGTGGAAATATTTTTACAATCTATTTTATGAGTAATACAACATACTTTTTTGCATATTTCACACTACTTACTTGCCTCAAATTTTACTTTAATTAAAAACTGAGGTACACATGATACATGAGTATTTGGATTTAACTGGCCTCTGTATACATTGCTGTTGGTCATTGCATAAAACCATTGGCAGCAATATAGTATTTAAATTTATGAAACAATGAATCAATATATTGCGAATATAGCACAATTTTAGTACTAACTGTTATGTTTTAATAGCATGAAATTGTTTTCAATGTTTCTCTTAATTTTTCTTCTAAAATGATATATTAAAAATCAGAGTGTGCTTGATACACATAGGGCATGGTTTAATATTTCTATGACTAAGGATGAATGAATCTTTCGTTTATTTACTTCAATGGATTGAAATATCCGGCTGTTAACCTAATTTTCACTCAAGTTATCTCATAATCTATACATTTTTTAATGTAACTCATCTCTCAAGCAAACAATTTTTTTGAACGATATTTCTAAAAATGTAACTGTTATGCAATTTTAATAGAAATAGTAATTTTGAATAAAAATGGCCACTTGGCATATGGAAAAAGATGTGGTTAGCCAGTATTTGTTTTCCTCAGTCACATGACTTGCGATTTTATCATATAGATTACGTATGATAGGATTTAATAGAATAAAGAAAATTTTTATTAATATCTTTTAAAGTTTATTTGATTTTCATAAAATTTGAAATGATTCGAAAAAATTCTGCAACGATTATATATATTAAATTTCAAACCATTTGGTTGGGTAGATTTTGTGCTGTTATATGCAGACTGACGGACGGACCACACGATGAATATAGGTGCTACGTATTTATATAATTACGAACAAACCTAATAAAAAGAACACTTTCTTATGCTCTATACTACAAGAACATTTTGCAAACTATAAAGGACACAACTTGTTCAATGTTTAATATTTAATAGCAATTGTTTAACTGATGTCACGTAAAAAGTACATTCCAAGTTAACTTTTGTTTTTCAGTAAATATGTGTTGATTATTAATACTCATGTATACTTGACAGTTTTTACCCCCCTCCCAGCAAACAGTCTAAAAAGAAATGTCACAATTTCCAAATCAGGGATACAGAGGATTGATATTCTAAACTAAATGCTTATAATACACGAAAATCAAAAGATCTACAAGCAAAAATTTGCACATAACTTAATGAAACAAAAACTGAAAAAGAAAAAGCTGTAAAATATCTTGCTTTTACTAATAGGAAAATAAAAAATTTATTACAATCACACTTCTATAATATACATGCAAATAATTATATTTCAAAATATATAACCAATTTCAAACACACTATTTTTAAACTTGCATCACATTCAAAATTCAAATCTGGATCTTCAGCATTTCAAACCAGTATGCCATTAGACATAAAAATCTGTTAACCATTGTGCTACAATGCTTGAGGGTAAAAATTTCAAATAACTACACACGTAACTTAAATAATAACTGAGAAAAGATAGGGAAAATACTCGAATTTTTAAAGAGATGATTATTTTCAAAAGGGAGAATACAGTACTGGATGATATGTATATTAATAAATAAATAAATGGCTCTTCATGGATAAAAAAATTTTTTAAAAAATCTTGATTTCAAAAACATGATTATGGCAGTGTAAGCATTTTTAACTTTTTCCAACATAGTTGAAAAGTTATGAATTCGGTTTGTCTGTCTGGTTGTTTGTTCGAGCTCTAACTCATGTAAAAATACTCAGATTGAAAATATTTAACAGTGAGTTTTTTTCTTAAAAGTACAATTCCAATTTTGATTTTTTTTTTTAAATTTAAGTATATGGCAATACAGTATAAGAAATGCTTGATAATTTGCCTTGCAAACATGAGTTCACAAAAAACCTCAAATATAATACTGTAAAGGCACTTATTTTCACGATTTTCGCGAGCCCGTCGTAATCATGAAAAATTAAGCCTCGCGAATTTCTTTTTTCGCTTCAAATAACAATAAAAAATTAGAAATTTTCAGTTATCCAAAATTTAATGATTACAGTTACTTAAATAAGAATCAAGTACAAAAATTTCTTGCATATTTACAACTATTTCTTGAATACTATACAACTATTTCTTGAATAACAACAATACAACTAATAGAATGCAGCTCATTCACTTGCAATATTTATACCAGCTTTCTTGAAGCAATTCAAAATTTTCTCATGTTTGCCGTCAACATCGTTAAATGTGCGCACAAGCCAAGAAGCGTGAATCGGTTTTAGTCGTGATATTCGCAGGTCCACAGATTCTTTTTCCTCGATAGATTTAAGCTGATTGGAATACCTCTCAATAAACTCATTCTTGAGCAAACGCTTGGACTCGCCGTTTACAATTAAGTCCAAAGGCTGCAGCTCTATTGTGCAGGAAGCGGGCACAAAAACTGGAATAATAATACTCTTCTCTAGTTCAGCCAGAAAAAGATCTTTGTATGCCTAAAAAACGTCGAACAATGCTACAGGTTGTTCTGGAACTAGCCCTAGAAACTATCTCTGCTTGTCGTAGTAAGGTACAACAATATTCTCGAAGTATCGAATCATTTTGTCAGTATTGTTCCAATGCTTATCGGTGTGCCACACATCCCAGCCAGCGGGACATGTAAACTTTGGATGACAATTTGTTGTTTTTTCCAGCGTACATCAAATGTGGTGGAAGTACGTTTTCAGAAAGGGGACATTCTAACAAAAGAGTCATCTCTCTTTTATCTTCCATACCGATTATGGACACTTGTTTTGAACCACGTTCTTCCAATGTGTATTCAGATGTAGGCACAAACTTTGCGTTTGTCTGATCGAAGTTAACCATCTCATTGGGAACAACATTTTGTTTGTGTAGTGTGTCCGCGTGTTGTTTTTAGAGCGATGGGTAGAGGAGAGGGGAGGAACTTTTCGGACAAAAGGAACTTTCTTAAAATGCCTTTTGCAAAAGGGGTGCTATTTAGGTAGTTTCGAATTTTTCTACTTTCGGTTTTGTTCACATAAAATTCGCGAAATTTTCAGCTCGCGAAATCACCCATATCTTCATTTTCGCGAAAATATATGCTTTTACAGTATTGCTTTTTTCAATTTAGTATTAAATGATTTGGAGGATTGACCAATGGAGATTAAAGTTGTTATTAAATTTTAATAATACCAGTGAATCCATGTGATGCTTTTGTACCGTAATCTGTGACATTATTTGCTGATACATTCTTTTATTAATTTTTAATTAACTACAAATTTAAATCAAACAATGTGTTTTAACAAAACGTGGGTGCACTATGTAAAAAGCCTGTTCAAAAACATTTTGTGTGATACTTTATTCATTGTCGTGCATTTTGTATATGTATAGAGAAAAAGGGATATTGAAATGACTTACAACGGATCAACACAAAAACGGGTTTTACGAGGAAAAAAGTATTTATTTTTTAAACTAAACAATTATATATATATATTTAGCAATTGAATTCCAAACCCTCTGTTTATTAAAGTCAGTAAATAATAATAAGATCCAGGACAAAACACAAGACAGTACATGAAATAGAGAAAAAGTACTACCAAAACCAGATCTGGTTGGGCTTGCTTCTCTACTGGTGGCTATGGGGATTCCCGATTTATTACGAGCCCTGTTGGGCTTCGCACTGTCGGTAGAAGAATAAGTTGCATAACTTAATCTTGAAGAAGGGGAATCTGGTCTACTGCTCGCTGAAAGTTAAAATTAGTAAGGGGTCAGGGATAACAGTTAAAATGTTACAGGAAAACAAAAACAACAAAAAAGGAAAACTACATAAAACAAAAATTAGTAAATCAGTTACAATAAAAAACACAAATAATACACAAACACACACACAAAACAAAAAAAAAGATAAAATTGATGAATACTGGTGTTATTTTAGAATACAATTTTCACATATGTATGACTTACTGAAATATTTATAAGGAAGTATTGATGTTCTAGAACTTTAGTATTTTCTAGGTAAATTGTGATTTCAATGAAATAGAAATGAATATAAAGGAGTTATAACTTTGTCCTTTATTAGGTATTAAATAAACTAGATTAGAATCCGAAAGAAAAGAAACACATTACATTTTTAAAATCTAATTTTCAAGAAAAATCTAACGAGAATGCTTAAGAAGAAAAGAGATCTCACTGAAGCATTTTACAGATCAAAGCATTTATTTTCTTTGGGATTTTTAGAAGGTTTGTTGTAGGTTATATGCTGATAATGTAATGTATTAAATTTTCTGGTACATATCGACTTCCCCAATGATCATTTTCTATAAAACAAAAAAACTGTTGCCAAACAATGCGATTCAAAAGCAAAAATACGAATGTGTGATGTCATATTGGCACATGATCTATGAATTCATTTTTTATTTATTTTTAGATAAGGGAGTTTAATTTTTGCAATGATACATAAGTTAATTGTTATTTCTCTGTTTTCTCTTACATTTAAAAATAAATAAATAAATAAAAATAAAAATTTGGGATTTTTTATTTGCAGAACTTTATGTGATAAGCAGATTTTCAAGATTATGGGATTTTGCCATAAAAAAAAGCGTGCATTAACCCTTAGGCTGTTATGAATGCACTCAGTGCATCCACCTCTGAGTCTATTCTTAACCCTTTAACGGGCGGTGGTTACAAAAAAGGACACCTAATTTTAATTCCAAAACTGACAAACGGCACCAAGAATATTTAATTAAAATTTTTCTTTTATTCAGTACCGGAAAATAAGCAAGTTTTTATTTTCAAATAAATTATTTTGTAAATTCCGGTGTCAGTCCATTATTTCATCATTTTGCAAACAGACTTACTCCGAGCCGGAAAGGGTTAAATAGTATGGACACTCTGAATGCATCTATATGAGTTTTCTAAAGTTTTAAATGTTATGAATGCATTTACCATGTCCATGATTGTTTCTTTCATCAACAGATGACAACACGAAATGGCATTTGAATACATTGAATACAAAAGAACTGGGGAAAGAACTGAAAAGAGAAAACTCAACAGCCTAAGGGTTATGGCCTACAATAAGGGTTAATGGGCATGATATGAGACTTTATCTGCAAACAAATGAACAATGGTAGAGTAATGTTAAAAACTGTGATAAGTGAATATCTATTGAATAAGGGATTTGGTTCGATGGTATAAAGTTTTCTTGGCTCATAAATTTGAAGGTTTTATCTAATTTTTATGTAGATTTTATATGTTATATCTATTATTTATGATTGTTGTAACTATTTACATTTTCTGGCTAAATAAAAAGCAATCTGTTCCTTCCAAACTTCTGTTATTATTGTTGATTATTACATCTCTCCAGAAAATTTAACTGTAACAGTAGTATACAAAACCATAAACAAGGAATTTTGGTCCAAACAAGTTTATTCTGTGACTTTTAAGACGGGGGTCATGCCGAGTATTTTTTTATTTTCCGACAGGGTACCTTCCCAGCAATCTTCCATAGTCAAGGTACAAGGATGAGACATTCGGCCAGGATTATTGGGCAAAAATGAGGAATGTAATGAATGTGACGCATTTTTGGCATTAAATCCCATTGTTTGGTGACAGTTATATTTTATAGAAAGAGGTTGATGGAAAAATGGACAAGTACCAATTTCCCTTTTCCATGCACTAATACTCAAAATATGCAATACAAGCATTGTCTAGTGTTCTAAAATCATTGGTATTTCTAACATACAAAAAGCTATTATAAAGTCAGCAGCATACAAGAAGAAAGACTAAAATAAAAGCCATCATGCAATGTCATTCTAACATGCCTTCACACCTCAATCTGATTTTATATACAATGGTTAATCACAATAAATTATTATCTTATTCATGTTAAATAATTTTAATTCTATTTTAAAAATTTTAAAAAAGGAAGTAAAATATAACAGAGAGTATAAAACTTTTCAGAAAGAAAAGAACTACCATATGGATCAGGAATTTGTTCAATGGTATTTGAAGTTTTCATGATAAGACAACAGTTACAAAATAAATGAGTAATTTACATAAATGATATATGTTTATTTATTTAAGTATAAAATTAGGAAATATATTGATAAGATTAATACTTTCAAAATTCTTATTTAAAACTCAATTTAGTATTAGTGATTCATTTTCATAAATGAATAAAAAAATTATAAAATGAAAACTTAAAATTATTTTAAAGTAGAACAAAATAATAAACTTCAACATAAAAATTAATTTGTTTTTGTTATATAATAACAATAAGCTTTCTTTCGCGATTACTGCAAAATCATTTAGTATAGGAGTTGACAAGGAAGTCATAGGAAGCACAGAAAATTATCCTAAAGAAATTGCAACAGTAACCTCTAAAACCTATTATAAAATCAAAATACTTCATAGCATTTATAGCAACCTTTCGCGGTCAAAAATAGAATAAAAGAATATTTTAACTGCCTAAAATATATTTAAGTATAAAATTGAAAATAATAAATAATAAAAGCATTTACGTTGTGATTGTGAAGATCCCCTTGGACGAGATTTAACAACTCTCTCTGGAGATGTTATGGCATGAACCGATGTGTCGCTACGCCTAGCAGGGCTACGTGCTATAAATAATTGCAAAATATAAAATTTTATTTTATTTTGTAAATTTTATTATAAGAGACAAAACAAGAGAAAAAATTAAATGCTTTATTAATGCAAACAAAAACTATAAAATTCACTATAAAAATTTCACACAAAATAACATTTTTTTTTTTTTTTTTTAATTAAAAAAACTCTAAATCAAGTTTTTATGGTATAAGATTATGAAAAGATTATTAAGAAATCTCAACTCAAGAACAAATTATTTCTATTTTTATTAACAACTCACACAGCTTAATTAATATCTGTATAGTGGGTAAAGACAAAAAAGATTGATTTTTAGACTTAAAAAATGATAGATAAGTAGTGCATTTTTGTGATCAGTTTTGTAAATACAGCCAAACTCTATTAATATGAGAAGCAAAGGTTTTATAAAAGTCCTTATATTCACTGTTACCTGCAATACCTGTGAAGATAATAAAAATCTTAAAAACCCACACATAATCAAACTAATGCTACTAGGTGTACCGGTTAATTCCTGCTGTTTTACTTAATAGATGGCAGCAGCTATTAATGCAACGTTCAATCATTTAACATATAGTGTGTTTTGTTGTACTAACATAAGGCTTGAAAACCATAAATGTCAAAAGTTCTCAAAGTAATAACATCATATAAGTATTCGTGCTCAAAAATGTTGAATTTCGTTCCTTCCAAATAGTATTTGCGGACTGTGCTTTTGTTTCTGTTTCATTCAAAGAAATCGGCTGCTGAAAGTCATAGAACTCTTGTGAAAGTTCGTGGTGACAATGCATTATCAGAAACAACATACAGAGATTGGTTTCGACGATTTAAAAGTGGTGATTACAGCGTTGAAGACAAAGAACGTCCAGGTCAGCCAAAAAAGTTTGAAGATTCCGAATTGGAAGCTTTGCTCGACGAAGATCCGTGTCAGATCAGTCCGAAACAGTTAATGGCCAACGCTACCGACAACAAATGATGAATTTGAACCATGAATTGATCGGAAAACGGCCAGAATGGGCTAGAAGACATGGAAAAGTGATTTTGCAGCATGACAATGCTCCGGCTCATACCACAACTTTGGTCACGGACACCGTAAAAGCGCTGGGATGGGAACTGCTGCCTCACCTGCCGTACTCTCCGGACCTGGCCCCATCCGACTACTATTTGTTTTCATCAATGTCGAACGCATTGGCAGAGCAACACTTCAATTCGTACGAAAATGTGAAAAAATGGCTCAATGAGTGGTTTGGCTCAAAAAACGAACAATTTTTTTTGGTGAGGCATCCACAAATTGCCAGAAAGATGGGGAAAATGTGTAGCTAGCAATGGATGCTGGTTTGAATAATCCATTTTTATTATTTCCTATGTATTTTTAGCTTCAAAAATCAATAAAAAACAGCGGGAATTAACCGGTACACCTAGTACTGTTAATTGCTGTAATTATCTCAATGCTAAAATTATATTTTATTTTTGATCAAAATTCGGCTAACTTTGCAACAGCCGACGCAATTTTCAAGCTATTGATTTTACATATCTTTTCCACTTTAACAGTGCAATAAGAGACTGGTTAGTATGACCTAGAGTCTCAATTTAAATAAATAAATGTATTTGTTCCGTGCTTCTTTTATGCTTCTTTCTTTCCATGACTCAGTTATAAATCTTACAAAGGGGCTGTATTTCAAACGTCCCTATCTTACACTTCTTTTTTTTTTCTTCTTTCAAGACCTATGGACATTCCTTTGCATTTTCTTTGGTGGATGTCGTCTCCTTGAAGATTGAAATTCCATCACACAAAACTGATAAATTGACCGGCAGTTGTAATGTAGAAATATTTACTGCTGAAAAAGAACAGTATTCAATAAGAAAGGTATCTTTTCTAATTCTACCCTACCTTTTGCCTAGTATCACATTAAATTTTTTTGTTCATATTAGCCAGGACCCTGCTTTTGTAGCTTGTAAACAGCATGAAAATCTTAGTATAGTTTAAATAATGAATCATTCTTAACATGCAAATTGCTCACTTCAACCATGTTCTCGTTTTAGCCTAGACAATATTAAACAAGTTCGGCTGTTATTTGACTGTAAGTATATGTTTTTGTGTACTTTAAATATCAATGCTTAAATATAACACTAACACAACATATCCCTAATTTTTCAAAGAAAAAGGTAAACAAACTTGCCAGTTTTAAAATTTTAAGTGTAAAACTAGATTAACAGTCCGGGAGGCAGCATTCCATTTTTGCAACCAATTTTAGCACATATGATAGGTTGGATGGTGTACATAATGAAACTGCCAGTCAGCTGATGCACCAGCTAGGGAAGAGAGGGAAGGGAAGGGGAGGAGAGGGTTGCATAGCAAGATTGCATTTCCCATAGTAATGTTAAGTGAATGACAAGCAGATTACAAAGGGCTTGAAATGGAAAAATCCATGAACCGGAACACTATTTCAAAATTATTGTTGACTAAAGTCATTTTTACTGCTTGCTGCAGTTTTTAGCCAATTTTTTCAATTGTTCATTTTACTTAGAGCAGGTAGTTTGAGTATGTATGGTATTACATTTCAAGATACTTTAATCAGTCTTAGTCATCATCTTATGAACATTCACTAATACACGTGGTGGAATGATTGCAGAAAACAAATTATTTTTTAATGATAAATTTAAATAATATAAAAGTATTACAAAACACTGCAATGACAAATCAGGGTTCATACAGAGTTGGGAAGAAAAAATCCAAGGAGTACCGAAAAAATCCAAGGAGTCCAAAAAATGTTAAGGATTTGCAATTTTTTGTTGTTGTTCTTTTTATGTGCTGCATCATTATGTGGTATGCACACTCCAATTCTTAATGGCCAATTTGGAGACAAAAACAAATTTTACTCTATTAGAATCTAATTGTTAGTGCTGGAATTGCACAGTATTCACAAAATGTTGCTTACTGATTTCGTAAGTTTAAATACAAAATAGACAATCAACTTTTTTATGCAGCGACCAATGATCATATAAACAAAGATTAGTCAAACCTCAAACACTTATTATGTATATCACATAGATGATACATCTTTAAAAAAATTTTAAAAGGTAAAAAAAAAAAAAATGCTAAACGTAACATACAAGAAAAAATATAACAAGTTTTGAATTTATACTTTTAGAACAGCTGTAATCGATTTCGTTGAAGGTGAAACTTTGACGAAATTCACGTGTTTTTTGTGACCTTCTTGGGGAAATTCACGATCTTCTGGGAGAAATTAGTGTTTTTTCGTTGATCTTTTGACGAAAACTGCATGTTTTTAGCGATCTTTTGACGAAATTCACGTGCTTTCTGCGATCTTTTGAGAAAATTTGCATGTTTTTTGAGATCGTCTTTTTTCATGATCTTCTAGGGGAAATTCGCGTCTTTTTTTGCGATCTTCTGGGGGAAATTCGTGTTTTTTTGCAATCTTTTAATGGAATTCGTGTTTTATTTCGATCGTTTGACGAAACTGACATTTTTTCCAGATCTTTTGATGGAAACTGAATGTTTTTCGCGATCGTTTGACGAAGTTGGCGTGTTTTTCGCGATTATTTGAGGAAATTTGTGTGTTTTTTCGATCTTTCGAGGAAATTCGCGTGTTTTTTGTGATCTTTCGAGGAAATTCACATTTTTCGTGATCTTTTGAGGAAATTCGCGTGTTTTTCGCTATATTCTGGGAGAAATTCGGTTTTTTTTTCCATGATCTTCTGGGAGTAAATTCGCGATCTTCTGGAAGACATTCTCGATCTTTTGATGGAAACCACGTGTTTCGCGATTTTTTGAGGAAATTCGCGTTTTTTTTCACGATCTTCTGGGGGGAAATTCGTGTTTTTGCATGATCTTTTGAGGGAATTCACATTTTATTTCTATCGTTTGACGAAATTGACTTTTTTCACGATCTTTTGATGGAAACCGCGTGTTTTTCCTGATCCTTTGACAAAATTCGCGTGTTTTTCACGATCCTTTAACGAAATTTACGTGTTTTTCGCACTTTTTTGAGGAAATTCGCATGTTTTTGGCGATCTTCTGAGGAAATCCGCATTTTTCTCGATCTTTTGAGGAAATCCACATTTTTCTCAATTTGGTGGAGAAATTGGAGTTTTTTCACAATCCTTTGACAAAATTTACTCATTTTTTCCGCGATTGATTGACGAAATTTGACAGTATTTTTTGGGATATATTTGCGAAAAATGTGATTTTTCCGAGATTTTTGGCTAAATGCCAAACATTGATAAAATTTAAAGTAAAGTACAGTGTTTATAGACCTAATAATTGAAAAACGGACCTAGTGGGAGCCCTGCTATAAGATTATCCTAACCAATCAATGCTGTGCTTCAGATAAATGACGTGTATAAAGGATTTACTGTGCGTTTTACAATCCCGATTTTTTTCCCTCGGCAGCAATATCGCTTGCGTCCGAAGCTGCAATGCAATTTAAGGAGTTTCTAAGGAGTGGTTTGCTTATCTAAGTAGTTCTAAGTACTACTTGGGAATGTTTTAATTTCTAAGGAGTTTCCAAGGAGTCTAAGGAGTCTGTGAGAACCCTGCAAATGCACTAGTCAAGCAGGAATATTAAATTCGATGCCCGAAATTCAACTAATTCAAGAAAGATAGTACGGCGGACAAGTACTAACTTCCCGCACGTTGTTCAGTCTTCAGTCAGATCAGAAAATAACAGGGCAAGAAAAATTGAGTCATCCTGCCTCATGAGTTGTTCATTGGAGTAGGAACTATCATAATCACTTCACAGACATGGGTATGGGCAGTGACTTGTCGCAGTGATGTTAAATACATCACTGTATGTTCTAACCATGTTTTCGAATGAACCTGAACCAAAACGGAAATGTTAATTTTTTTCAGGAACTATAACAATGTTTTAATAATTGCATGAGCCAGAAGGATATTTACCATAATTTCATGAACTGGAACAATATTTGTCATAATTTCATGAACCAGAATATTGTCCCAGTTTGCTCTGGTACATTTTGAACCCTATTGATTACTGATGTTACTATGGCTTGGGGATAACATCACGTTTTCAGACCATCATTTACATCATTTAATCTATCATATACAGTGGGTGATCGGTTAACGAACTTAATACGTTCCAAAACAATGTTCGATAACCGATCATATATTTAGTATAGATTTGTATAGGAATTCAATTAATTCGTTCTTAAAAGCCAAATAGTATATAAAAATTAATATAAATTCTCCCTAAAATTTTCTATATTTAATATGAACAGATCGTATTTTGATGGCTTTGTCCGTGTTGTGCTATACTTAAAAATAAATAAATAAATGACATGCTCTTTGTATAAACTTTTACGATAACATTCATTGACTACAGTATCATATCAATTTATCACTTTGACCTATCAAAAACTTAATTAGTTCTCTCAAAGATCGTGTTTACTGCAGTGCTCGATAAAGCTCAAGTGGAACCTGTTAATAATTTAGGATCTAAATTTCAATTAAAATAATGTATTTCCAGTTAAAAATATTTCTTTAAAAAGGTACACAAAATATAAAAAATAATTTTTTTAATCTGTTTATTCTAATTTGGTGATCCTAAAATGTAGGGCCCGAACCCTGTAGTCCATGAATTAATACTGTTAAAATGTTGTCTAAATCGATAATAGATGCAATTAAATACAGCTCTGTGAATCTGAATCATAGCATTGCTTTTTCTTGGCTTTGTTTTGTGAGGTGTTTGTTATCCGAACATAAAAATCTCTCGCGGAAGTGTTCGTTAACCAGTCACCCACTGTATATCAAAATCATTGATGTTAAAATTGGTTGCAAAAATATGTTGCTGCCCCTTATACAACGTGATTGAGAAGGTTAATATACACTCAACATCTCCAGCATTAAAGAATTGACTGCAAAATTTGCTGAAGAAAAGTAGGAAAAATAAATTTTAATTATACATTTTTGATTAATTTTCAAATATAGGATAGTCATAAAATAACTTTTTCTATTTGAAAACATCTGCAACTAAAACTAATGAATAGAGTAAAATCATATTTCAACTTTGAAGACATGGGGAAATGAATTCCATTGAAAAAAAAGTAGTGCTATTTTAGTACAAAAAGTTCCTGCTGGAAAAAATTTTGACACTGTCAGAATTGAAAACAATGAGGTATTTGCATTAATCATTAGTAAAATGGATTAAAGAAATTGTTTTGTGCATAGATTAGCAGCACCACTAATTTTCTTGAAAAGGCATTGGGAATATTCAGGTAAACAAGTCATTTGAATAACTGATGAATCATGCTCTGTATACATCCAGCATTATCACAGTAGAGCAAAACTTGAATTTTGACTTTTTTTTTTTTTTTTTTTTTTAATGAAATTAACAAAGTCTAAATATAAAATGTGGTCTAAGTTTATTCATTAGTTTTAGATACAGATGCCATTAAAGAAAGTTATTTTATAACCATCCTGTATATAATCTGATGTTTATACATAGTCAGAATTAGCACTGAAGTATAAATATAAATATGATTATAATATAATTGTATGGTAAATCTTATATAATCATGAAAACTAGAATACTGACAGCAACTTTCAATTTAAGTCAACTAAAAACACTATGTGAAATGTCTAAATTTCAGGCAGTACATTTCTGTGGGGCAGTTCTCACCCCACCTGTTTGAGAGGCTAATAAAAATAAACTACTTGTTAGATGTTTCATGCAAAATTCTCTCTTTTTACAAATAGAATTGCTGCTAATGTACACGTACATTGTACTAGATAACAGCACTTTTGTCAACAGTGCTTCCAGTAAGATGCAATCAGGTAGGAAAGTAATAGAAATTTCTGATTTTCACTCATGAGCAACTTCATCAACTGGAAGCTGCACTCCTCCACTCGGTGCCTTCATGACCTAATCTCCCATTTCGAGTAGGCCAGGAGGCATTAGTAACAACAACAAGTCATGTGTGAGAACCAGGGTTCATACAAAATTGAGAATACAAAATCCAAGGAGTCTAGAAAAATTCTAAGGAGTACAAAAATATTAAAAGACTTTCCATATGTTTATGTACACCGTGCCCTTGTGTAATACGCACACCACACCCTAATTTTTACTATCTCATTTAGAGAGAAAACAGATTTTATTCTATGCAAATCCAATAGCTAGTGCTAAAATTACAAAGTATTCACAATGCATTGCTTACTGGTTATATGTGTAACACGTTTACCACTTTACACTCCTGATAATTGCACTAAAAACCAAAATGTCGAGTCACACTTGATAAAGGAATGCAAAGGGTTAATAAAATGGCAAATCAAGAGTTTTTATTACAAATTTATGCAAATTCATAAAACATAAAATTCTATAAATCCTGCATTTTATATTAAAATATATTTTTAGAGCACTAATTATTATCTTTAAATACCTATACTAAGAAGATTCCACATATAAATTAAAAAACTTTCCTGAAATATCTAAATTAATAAAAATAACAAGATAAGAAATCTTATATGTTAAAAACCAACTGTATACATTATTGCACACTTATTTCTCCAAGATAAACTAACTCACATCAAACTAACATTGATTTTTTAATAAAGATCCAAAGATGGTTTTTGAAAATTATAAATGTTAATTAATTTCTGTAACAAATTCAAATGGTTAGAATTGGATTATTCAGGCTTATAGGAGAAATTTTATTGTTCCTACCACTATTTTGAAAAAAATACCTTAATGATCTATTTCTATTGCATATGTTAAAGAAATTTATCCTAAAGATTATTGATTAGAGATACTAGCAGGATAGGAACAATACAATTTTTCCTATATGCTACTGTTGAGAAAAAATAGGAACAAACAGAAAATAATGAGAATTATTAGATTTTTATCAATACCATTTTCTGACTGAAATTTATTGTTTTTAAAGATCCTAAAGTGCCAAAATGATGCCACTTTCAAAAACTTCGTTTAGAAATTTAAAGGCAACAAAATATTCAATAGATAAAATGTTTTCACCTGTGAAAATGAAATCTTTGTAAACATGTATTTTCACTGAGAAAAGTGCCTCATTTACCTATAATTGAATCACAATTTTGTGATTTTCATTTAACCCATGTTGTATGTACGATTTTTTACTTATTATATGAAATTTTAATAAAAATATTAACCCTCCAGCTGCAGATGATATTTTAATTTTTTTATATAAAAATGCAGACTACCTTTAGTTGCTATACTTATAATAGTTATAAAAATTTTCAGCCTTTCATCCATTTGTGGTGAATAAAATGAATACCAAGCATACTTGGGAACTGAACACTGACAGTTTTTTGCAACAGGATTACCACCCTATCGATACATATGTCATATAGAGAACCTCATGGCCTGTAGAAAAAAGAAGTTTGGTACCAAAGGCCATGATTATTCATAAATAGTGGCACTGCAGATTTTTTTTTTTTTTTTAATTTTATAAAGGATTTTATTTGTAAAATGTAAAAAGAAATATAAAAATTTAAATTTATAAAAATATAAAGGATTTTATTTGTGGAATGTAAAAAAAAAATATAAAAATTTAAGCATAGACTTGTAATTTTATTAACACTTAGTATAGTATATCATGCGTGTGAAACATAATTACCAATAAAGATAATACAGAGAAAAACTGACAAATAAATTTTCTAAGTAATGTATATCTGGAAGCAAGATTTTATGCACAAACCTACGTTGCAATTCTTGCACAAAGTTCTTGTTTCTTATGTTCTTTATTTTCAGATTGTGGTAGCATTTAAATTCAAGGAATAATGCTAATGTTTAAAAATTATATCCAACATGATCAAGGCTCTACAAATAAGAAAAAAATTTGGTAGCCAAGGAAAATTTCTAGTTTCCAGTAAAAAAACATCGCCCCCCCCCCCAATCCCAAACACACACATTATTTATTCATGAATTTTCAAAATGTACAATGAAGAATAATTACTAGTATACCCAGTAATATGTACTGAGTATTTTTAAAACTCTAACTTTGTTAATAAAAATAAGTCTTCAGTTAAAATATTTTGATTACCAGTTGGTGACCACATTTTTCGAGCCCCTTTCTGCAAAATTGCTCTGAATAACTGAAATATGCAGCAGTATAGTGGAGGGTATACAGTGATATACACCATGTACTTTTTAGATTTTAAAAGAAACTCTGTATACCGTAAAATACCGTTAATCCGCCCTTCCAGATTAAGCGCCCCCCTCCCACTTTGTAAACAAATTGGAAAATTCAAAAAATCCCGAGAAAGCGCCCTCCCCCAAAAGAAATTTCGCCGTGCACGTCAAGATCAACACCAAAAATTTTATCTCCCAAGTGTTTTTTTTTTTTTTTTTTTTTTTTTTTTTTTTTCTTCCCCCCGAAAGATCAGAAAGGCGTAGCGATTCTTTGATATATCGCAAACATGTACAAACACACTGTCGATCTGAAAAAGCAATATAACCAAATATTAGTTTTGCTGTAAATTTATCTCTATGGCGATATGAAGGTAATAAAAATATCGATAGTGAAAGTTTCTCATGAAATAAGTTAAAAAAAATATGTATTTGATGCTGTGTGGAAAATATTTTGATTTAAAAGAGAATCTATTTATTTTATTAAAGAATTTATAGTCGTATTTAACATTATTATGAAAACCAATCACAAAAAAATATCGATTGATTGATCAGATCAATCGAATTGTCGATACACAGTCGAATTTGTAGCGTAATTTGTGCTATCTTTGTGGTAGTAATGTTTTTTGTTTTAATAATCTGGCAAAACTACCAATTCGCTCTACATGTTTTCAATTTTTGTGAATTGTATAATTTATTTAGCATTTATAGATATGAAATCATGATTTAAAAAAAAACGGTTATTTAATCTTCCTAACTTACAACAGATGACTTCAGGACCTTTTCAACTGCAATTTCTCAGTGTTTTTTAATTATTTTAAATTATTAAGTTTCTTTTATTTTTCTGTTACCATATTAATTATAGATATTAGTGTTATTATTTATCTAAATGCATTCCAGTTTCAAAGCTTCTGAAATCCAGAATTTTCTATAATCTGAAATCGCCATTAATCGTGAAGTTATACTGTTTATCTATTTTGTCTATCATTTTTTTTTCAAAATTTTTTCTTTTGTTACTTTATTAAAATAATGCATGCATTCGATGGTCAGCCATTAGCATCTCCCCCCCCCCCACCTTCCATAAATATCATATACTACAATTTTAATACCGTGTAAGCGCCCCCCTGCTTATTTTACGATTTTCCGTCGTATTTAGGGAGGCGGATTAACGGGATTTTACGGTACTCTGTTTCTCTTATAAAGCTATAGTGTATATTCTCTGGGTATACCCTCTGCCTATAGTGTATATCCTCTGATTTTTTACGACTACACCATTGTAAACATATGTATATTGCATGTAGCTGGATTTTTAAATCTTTTCTAATCTAAATATAGTACAAAATTAGCTTTATTTCTCCTCCCCCTCCAAATTGAAAGACCTCATGGAATGTAAATGCTACACATTGAGTGACTACTCATCTAGTACATTTTAATTTTATGAGATTATCATGAAATGTCACTACTCTATTTCCTGGTTGCCTTCTTTTAAATAACGTTTATTGAAACTACAAAATTAAAAATATTTTTAATTATTCTGTCAGATAACATAAAAGAACATGCTCTGTTAAAAACAAATATAAATATGAATAATGAAAGTGAAAAAAAAAAAGTAAGGCAGTCACATGCAATTAATTGTCAAAAGATAATATAAACCTAAGTTATAAAAGTAAAAAGAAAAGAAGAAAAAAAAACCTCATGCTATACTTTTGAATCAAATAAAATATAAGTGACTTACGAAGAGAAGCCCCAGAGCCTCTTTGCAAGTTTGCAACTGTAGAGTATGATGCCCGAGCTTTGGCACGCCTAACAGCGGACAAATCAATTGCACTAGTAGACCTTAAACGTGTGGGAATGCCTGACGCTGTATATATAAGCAAAACAAAAATAATTTTAGAAAATATAACCAAAAGCAATAAAAAATAATAAAGAAAGGAAAAAATAAATAATAAAAGATAGTACATGCAGCTATCACACAAAGGGGGTGGTGGGATGGGGGTGATTTCTCAATAATATTTTAAATTACAGATTTTATTAATTAATTTTGCTTGAATCAAAACACATAGGGCAAAATGCAAATTTTCACCTTACTTTATTCATAAAATATCAATAGGAGATTTGATAGATCCCAATGATCCCAATAGGTGACATTAAAAAGATGTTTAAAAACCCTTCAGTACTATCGGCCAGCTACCGCGACCATCTTCAAAGAGCAAAAGGATTTTCGCTCCTTGAAGATAGTCGCGGTAGCCGGCCAAAAGTACTTGTAGGGTTTTTAAACATCTTTTAACATTTATTTGTGTTTTTTAAATGTCACCTGTTAAGTAACACTGGGATGTATCGAATCTCATATTGTTATTTTATAATGGTACTTGGTGTTTGTTTAGGATTTACTTTAAATCATCACTCAAAGTACAACTGAAATGTGGTTTTGAAATCCTCTCCCTCCTTCTTCATATACTAGCTAATAATTGGCTAATAATTAACTGACAAATAATTTGGCTCAATATTTTTTATCATTTCCCAAAAGATAAATGATAATTTTTGCATATTCAGCAAACAAACTATGACAGATTAAAAACAATAATAATAAAAAGCTTATAAGCAAGCAGAAAATGCATCATTTAAATATTTGAAAGAAAAAAAAAAAAGGAGAGTTCGAGCTATGATATTTAAAATTACATATTTATAGCTATAATTTTTTTTTCTATTTTCTTAAAAATGAAAACAATAAAGTTTGCCACTACAGGTCTCAAAGCAACAACACCCCTTGCAAAGTTCCAAAGTGTATCTAAGAACAGTGCTTAGAAAACTACTTTATTTTTGTAGTGAACTACAACTATTTTATGGAAAATGTAGCTAACTAAAACTCCTTGTTCTAAAAAATAGCAAGTACAAACTACTTTTCTAAAGTAGTCTCTACTTCTGTACTTTCAGATTTTGTCAAAGGATTCAATCTAAACTTGAAATTTAGGACACAGATTAATTATTATACAATGGCCCCTCGTTCAACCAAATGAATGCAATTAAACCGATTCGAAAAAAAATTAAGATAAATAACATACAAGAAAATGTTTTGTGTTATTCTCTAAAATGTAGCTGTAAGCTAGGGGTGCACAACCTGTAGCCCGCGGGCCAAAACTGGCCCGCTATCGGATTACTGGTGGCACGCGAATCAATTTTGCCGATCGGACGCAAAAAATCACGAATTTCGCCGATCAGGTGCGTAGAAATCGCAAATTTTGCCAAATTTCACCCATCCGGTGCGTGTAAAAATCGCAAATTTTGCCGATCGAGTGCATATAAATCGTAAATTTTGCCGATCGGGTGCATATAAATCGTAAATTTTGCCGATCGCCTGCATAAAAATTGTGAATTTTGCCGATCGCCTGCGTAAAATCGTGAATTTTGCCGATCGGGCACGTAAAAATCGCGAATTCTGCCGATAGTGTGCGTATAATACGCGAATTTTGCCGATCAGGTGCGCATATAAATCATAAATTTCGTCGATCGTATGCGTAAAAATCGCGAATTTTGCCTATCGGGTGCATATAAATTGCGAATTTTTCTGATCGGGTGCATATCACGAATTTTGCCGATTGGGCACATAAAAATCGTAAATTTTGCCAATCGGGTGCGAAAAATTGCAAATTTCGCCGATCGGATGCAAAAAAAAATCGCAAATTTTGCCGATTGGGCGCGTAAAAATCGCAAATTACACCGATTGGGTGCGTAAAAATCACGAATTTTGCCGATCAGGCCTGTAAAAATCGCGAATTTTGCCGATCGGGCCTGTAAAAATCGCGAATTTTGCCGATCGGATGCATAAAAATCGCAAATTTTGCCAAACAGGCGCATAAAAATCACGAATTTTGCTGATTAGGTGCGTAAAAATCGCGAATTTTGCCAATCGGCACGTAAAAATCGCGAATTTTGCCAATCGGCTACATAAAAATGGTAAATTTTGCCAATCGGGTGCGAAAAATTGCAAATTTCGCCGATTGGGTGCTTAAAAATCACAAATTTTGCCGATTGGGTGCTTAAAAATCGCAAATTTTGCCGATCGGGTGCGTATAAATCGCAAATTTCGCCGAACGTGTGTGTAATAATCGTGAATTTCGTCAATCACTAGGAAAAAACTATGAACATTGTCAATTGCACATGGAAAAAAAAAAAAAGCAAGTTTTTTCCATCCTTGCCAACTGAATTGGGTTATGCTGACTAAGGAGGTGGTTGAGTATAGGGAGTTAGCTAACCCTCCTATTAAAATTAGTATTTTTATAAACTTTTAGGCCGACCCCCCCCCCCCTTCTTGCCCGAAACAAAATTTTGTCCACCCTATGGATGTTGGCTCTCGACAATCCAGTCATTTTTGTGACTGCCCCTCCTCTTCTAAAGGTTGTGCACCCCTTTGATATCCACATTTTATGACTGAATATGTTAAGAAGTACAATTTAGAATAATATATGTTTCTCCTCTTCTCCACCTTCATTCATGAAAGCAGAATTTTTTTTCGGCACTGGCAATCTTTAAAGCTAAATTTATTCCTTCAAATAAAGTCAAGGAGTATTTTCACTCTTTGAAAATAATCTTAGCTATATCTCTTGTATAAATACAAACTGTTGATATATCATTGTTAATAGAACTGAATACGTTGACTGGAAGGAAGGAACCTAGGGGGCTAAATCTACCCACCGAAATTTATGTTTTTTTTTAACTGATCACTCCATCCCCGGTCACACATTTTCTGATGGTGGCCCTGCCCTCGACAACACAGTCATTTTTGTAAGAGGCCTTTCGCTTAAAAAGGTTGTGCACCCCTACTTTAAGCACATATTGCTTGTTATATGCCGACCACAGCAATTCCATATTATTTTTTTCTGTCACAATGTCAAAAAATAATAAATCTGTAAATAAAGCAATTCCAAATGAAGAGAACACGGCAGTAAAAATCAAGATCTAATAATGAGTAAGTAGATAAGTATTTGCAGCAAGAAAATTAATTCCTTTGATTTGGATTTTGGCACTTGGATTCACCATCAAGGAAAAAATCCATTACGACATGTGATGCATTACTAAATGCTGCAGCTAAATTGCCGATTTGTTGCACCAAACACATTTTGCACTAAAGAGGCAAGTTACTATCAGACTGGCACATTTCCTGCTCCTCCTGAAGCAGCCTTAAAAATAACCACTGTTGGCTATAAACTACTGATCTTTTGTATCATGCTACTCGCTACATTATATTTTTTGCTACATTACATTTTTTAAAATGTAACACACTACTCTACAAACTACCAGAAAAAATAGTACTACTGTAGTTTCACTATGTATAGCACGCTACTTACGATTAATGTATAAAAGTATATAAAAAATTTGGGATTAGCAACACACTTTCTGTAAAAGAAAGAAAAAAAAAAATGATTACTTAATAAATTATAGACACTTACACGGATCTGGCTTAGAGTTGGACATACTTGACATTCCTGTTCTTCGGCCAAGAGTCCCTGTGCGTCCAATGCTGAAAGCCAATAAAGAAAAATTTATATAAACATAAATAACAGATATACAATGTTTCTCCAAAAATAAGACCCAGTCTTATATAACTTTTTAATCGAAAAGATGCATTAGGACAAACTTTTAGAGGATATCTATTTAAAAATGTTTAAGTACTTAAGTATTTAAAAATTTTTAGCTTTATTTTTCGACAACACCAAACATTTTTTTCTGCCAAATTTTGACAGGTTTCATTTTGTTATGTTTTTTTTTTTTTTTTCATCAGCAATTGTATGAACAGTCACAACTGTTTTTGTTATATTTCTAATTTTCTGGTAGATATGAATAGTACAAATAAAATAGAAAGATGTTTTTGAATATACTGTGTTTGTTTATAACTTAATAATGGTCTGTATTAACATGTAATGCAGAAAAATACATTTACTAGCTATATGATTTGATTACTCTGTGTTAACTTCTTAGTAATGTTTGTGGTATGGAAACATTTTAACACAAGTCTTAAATAAATTGTTTTTACTTTAAATACAATTTTATTTGAAGACACTGAATAAAATATTCAGTTTTTTGTAAATATTTTTAGCATACCAGCATTCAAGAAAGAAAAATTTTCGAGCATAAAGTTCTTCCAGTCATTATCACATATGCACTCACAAAACAAATACTTAATTTTCTTTAATTTTTGCTAAACTTAAAAAAAAAAAAAAAAAAAAAAAAATTAAGTCAGAATGATTTTCTAGATATTGAGTATTTTAAGAAAATTAGAAGGGTTTATCTTTAAACCTGTGGTTTATTTTTCGAGTAGAATTTATTTTACAAACTTTTTGAAAGAGTTTTATTTCTAATTAAGAGACTTTCGCGTAAACACCCGCTCGCTAATGTTAATCCTATGGGGGAAGTATTTTAAGATATCTCGTTCGCATTTTAATATTTTTAAATGATTTTTTTTTTTTGCATTGGAGAGCTGAAGTCAATCTCTATGCAGGCCTTTTTGTACTTTTTCGACTTTGATTGCAAGTTTTTTTTATTAAGATACTTTCACTTTCATAACCGCTTTCGAAAGTGAAGTAATCTCAATAAAAAAAAACTGCAACGAAAATCAAAAAATCAAAAAAGGGCCTACATAGAGATCGACCCCAGCTATTCAATGCAAAAATAATTTTAAAATATTGAAATGTGAACGAGATATCTTAAAATATTTCCTCCATAGGATTAACATTAGTGAGTGGGTGTTTTCGTATGAGTGAAGTAGCCTCGTAAGTCCAGAGAAACATGATAATACAGTTTTCAACAACCAATTTCAACAGATCTGTGTATACTACAGTAGACACTTTTTAATTGGACACAAAATTTGAATTTACCAAAACATTCAGCAGTCTGACTTTGAAGAAAACTGGGAAGTCAAACAATATGAATAAATGCAGTTAATGCACATTAGTCGTTACATTTAAAATCATCACCTTATAAGCAGGACCTTGTGTTATAAATAAAGACACTTTCTGAAACATAATTTAAGCCACCAGTAAGGTGAGACAAGTAAGCCATTTCATATTTAACTGGCCCATAGAGAAATTGTGTATATTATGAGTAATAATTTTATTACAGTCTCACTTGTATAAAAAATGTTTGTAATTTTTGTTTATTTTTCCTTATATTTATACATTCATTGAAATCTTCAGTTTAACTTAAATTCAGTAAAGAGCTTCACCATTAACCATTTTTTAAAACTTTTGGAGGACAACTGAAAGTTGTAGACTTAAAAAAATATTTTTTTCAAATTATTTTCCTTTAAAAAACTTGGGAAGAAAACGATAAAGTTGCATTTTTTCTGCACTCAAAATTATTAGTAATTACTTAGTTTTTCAACCATTAAATTAACTAGTTACATAAGTTTAGAAACTTATTCAATCAATTGAAAAGTTGCTATAGAGAAATTAATTTATTTTATCAATGGGTTTTATGGACTTTTTAACAACTAATTTTTTAATCTATTCTAAATAACCCATCAATAAGTTTATAAAATAAATTTATTCATGTTTTGACATTTTGAGATATGTGTGTATTTGTCTGTGCATGCATATGTATGGTTCAGCAGATTTATGAACAAATACTTCTGTTCACAGAGAATTTACAAGTTTATACTACTATGCTAGGTAGATCATTGATATACAACAACCAATTCAATTATTATTTATACAATTTATAAATTTTTGAACTGCAAAAAACAATTCGTATTATCCACATATTAATAAAAAGTGAAGGAAAAACAAAGTGTGGGTTACAAATTGCATTAGTACCATTACAGTAGAAGATCTTTAAAATGCAAACCTAAATACGCAAGGTTTTGCATCATATAGAGTTATGCATTATATAGATAATTTCATACATCATTAAAACTTACCTTGTAAACACGACTAAATATGTCTGGAATATATCAATATATAGTAGAAGATCTTTATATTGCATTCTTTGGGACCACAAGTTGTGCAGATTATAATTTTTTGGATAATATAGATCATTTCACATATTGTTAAATTACAGTAAAACCTTGTTAACTCGGACTAATTGGGACCGGAACCAGTCTGGGTTAACCGGAGATTGTGTAAAAAATAAATTAAAATAAAACATACTTACAGAAAATAAACTATTTATTGCACAAATCAATGCATATTGTCAAATCCAAACATTGTTTTACAGAATTGGAAAACATCTAGTCTGAATCAAAAAAGGTTGTGATTTTCTGCTGTTGTAGTTTTGAATATCGCTTGTGAGCGGCACGATCATGCAGCCATTTGAGTACAAGAAGATCATTTGGCATTGTATCTGTTTTTCACTTAAAATAGACCATCAATTGATCTAGCTGTGTTGCTGCCTCAGCATGGCTCATAGTAGCATAATTATTATCATCAGTCCCGTTTTTATCTGACAGTCAGTTTCAATTTATTTAGATGAGCAGGAGGTGATTATCTTTTCATCAGTCAGTGCAGCGTAACTCCCGTCATTGTCAAATTTCAACTAATTGCTAACGTCACTGACATCAATGTCGGTGCGCAGCCATAATTTTTTTTAAACATGTCCACAAAATCTTTAAAAATATCTTTTCAAAATAGAATGTGAATGAGCGAATAAATGCTGTTTTGTAAATTCAAAACTCAAGCAGACTTAGTCTGCGTTATCCGGAGATCCAAGTTAAAGGGGTCGGAGTTACCGAGGTTCCACTGTACCTTATAAACATGATCTAAATATGCCTGCACAAAATCATTATATTACATTTTACCAAAATTTTTTAATTTAATAATAGCAACATTTTCATTTTAAAAACTCGTAATTAAGGAGATAAAGATGAAATAATGTTTGAAACTTAGTCCTGTAGAGGGTAATAATATTTCTACAATGTGGATTGCACACTTTTCTTAATGGCAAAATTCATTGTTTGCATCCCAGAAGTTGTGTGTTACACAGAGAATTACATTACATAGAATTGTGTTATAAAGATTTTCAACTGCATACAGAATTTGCAGGAACCAGTGTGATATGAAAATTAAAAGTTAAATATTAATTTTATTTATAAATTTCAAAAAATGATAAAGTTATAGTAAATTTTAAATTGACAAATAGTGAAAAACAATTCGTTATGATCATAATATTGATAAACAGGTGAAGAAAAAACAAAACAAAATGTGGGTTAAATTTACATTAGTTCAATTGTACAAGAAATCACAGGAGCCAATGTGATATGAAAATTAAGGTTTAAGTATTCATTTTATTTATATATATTTCAATACATTACAAAGGTAAATTACGTTAAATTCTCTACGGATCCAGCATGATTTGATACAGATGATCTGTAAGGTTTCCCACTCTGCGTAAGAGAGCTGCTACTGGATGAATTACTCATCGTCAATTCATCATGAAGCATTCTCTGTTTGCTATTGTCCAGGGAATTTAATAAAATGTCTGCCTGTTCTCGGAAATGATCTGCAAAACCCCAGAAAGCTCTGCAAATGAAAGAAAAAAAGAATTTATACTTCAAAGAATATTAATAAGGTTCATTATTCAAAGAAAATTTTACAAACAGATGAAACTTTCAATATGAGACTCGATAGATCCCACTGTTACTTAACAGGTGACATTTAAAAGACACAAATAGATGTTAAGAGATGTTTAAAAACTGTCCTAGTACTTTCAGCCAGCTAACGCGACCATCATCAGAGAGTGAAAAGGATTTTCGCTCCCTGATGATGGTCGTGGTAGCCGGCCAAAAGTACTAGGACAGTTTTTAAACATCTATTTGTGTCCTTTAAATGTCACCTGTTAAGTAATAGTGGGATCTACTGAGTCTCATATTGGAATTTTATGAATAAAGTAAGGTGAAATTTGCATTTCGCCCTATGTGTTTTGACATATGAAACAATTTAAAGTAGGTATTTTGAATTTTAAGAACTCAAACAAGCTTAGGAATTTCATAAAATAATCTTTCTAAAATGTCACACAAATTTTTGTAGCTAAAAATTCACAATTAATTTAAAATCATGATAAGTACTAGTATCAGTTGAAATAATGAGAGAAACGGTAGAAATATTAAACACACACATAAAAAGATAAAAAACCTGTAGATTTCGTTGCTATGTTAGAGCATCTAAAATAAAACACATTTTCCTTTTGAAGTTTTTCATACCTTAATACATTTTTCCCCATAACACACACATTCTACATTCTTGTTAAATAATGCAAACTTCATGATTCATAATGAATCTGGCTCTATATCAGAATAATGAAAATGACTAAAGATTATAATTACAGTGGAAGCCGTATTATTTTATTTAAAAGGTTATAAATTGATGACATCCATTGTGGATTACATCTTTATGTGAATGTGATGTTAATCACTCTCCAATCCTGATTCATCAAATTGATTTATTATTATTTATATGAAGCATTGCATTTTTACTGAACAGAATTAGGAGAAAATGATTTCAGGTAATCTGAAATCAGAAGTATACAGTACAATCAACTATGAAATCTGAACAGCATGGGACAGAAGGTTTGGTGGATTATAGAATTTGACAGATTACAGATCATTGTTTTGTTCATGTACATTTTAAAAGTCCAATTACAAATTAATAATATTTATATGAAAATAAAGTGCAAGAGCAAAAAAGAATTATCTTCAAATTTTGTTGGTCATATTTCCATTTTTATACATTGGCACAACGGTAATTTAAGTTTTGGTTTATTATGAATTAATTTTTTCTGCATTCTACAACTAGTTATTTTTTATCCTGAGATGAAATGCAAATGAAATCATTTACTGAATACAAAAACATTACAAATAAATACTTTGTTTAGATTAATTTAACTGTTGTTAAATTATATTTCTCCAACTACCTAGTGATTTATTTCATTAATATGCATTAATGAAATAAATCACAGAAATATAATAATTACAGAAATATAATTAAACAATAATTAAATTAATCTAAACAAAGTATTCATTAAAACTGCAATTGCTCATTTAATATTTGGATTTGGTTGTTTATTTTACTAAGCAAAAATTACTGCTTTAATACACATAATATACATGTAAAATGCATCAAGATACTTAAAACAATATTCAGTCCTTTAGAAAATTAATAACTGATGAAATCGATAATATATTAAATTTGTTTTATGGACCTAAATATTAATAATAACCTTGTTTACATCCCAAAATGAATGGTGGATTTTAAAGAATAGTGATTATACAGTGGCAGATTTCCCAGCGTCAACTGTAGTAAAATATGTAGCTAGTAATAAACTAAACATAAGCAAGGGCGTAGCCAAAAAAATATTTCGCAGGGGGATTTGAGGCCTTAATTTTATTCTTGTTTTATTTTAGATTTGTTTTTTACTAATTCAATAGAGGCAAGTGTTAAGTGTCTTGTAAAGCTTTACTGCAGATTTGAATAATTTAATAATATAATCATATAAGAAAATTTAAGTTTTTTCACCCGAAACTGAAATAACTTATTTTAGTGGTTGCACATTGAAACAATGGACTAAAGAAACAATAAATAAAAATCTGTAAATTTTTTGAAAATTTTCAGAAATTACAAAATTTAGTAAAAATTTACAAATTTTGAAACTTTTTGATTTTTTTTTTTTTTTTTTTTTTTGGATTTCGGGTCCTTCCGGATTTTGGAATTCCGGATAATAGGTCCTCTACTGTATTTCTGCAAATGAATTATAAATGAAACAAACTTCATGTTCAATACCGAACATACCATGGTAAACCTGAATAACATATATCAATTACATGACAATGTGAGTATATTTACATGTGTTAGAGCACAGACAGATAACCAGACAAACCTAAGTCATAAACAATTTTCAAACATGTTGGAAAGTGTTAAAAAACAGCCAAATGAATAGACTAAATAGATAAAAAAGTGCTAATGGGCCATTTTCAAAATTCATTTACATATGCTGTCCCAGAGGAAAAAGAAGAAAATTCAAACATTCATTAAAATTTAATATTTTATTTGAGCTATGCATTATATAAAGAAGACTATATTAAATATTTCTTGCATTAAAAATTTAAAAAATCAATAAAAATTGCTGAGATATAAATCAGTATAAATGGATTAGTGTCAAATCCGTTACCAAGCATCAAGTTGTTACTATAAAATATTACTCAAAATAGTCAACTTTAATCCCTTCGGGACCGGCGGCTTTTACACAAATTTTATTCGGTTGGCACCACTTTTTTTTAAAAAAGCTACCTTTGCTTAAACTATCACAAAAATGCTCTAATTAGAGAAAGTGAATAATATTTTTATTTTTTACTGGTGCCTAAAACAAATTCTGTATGCTCTTTTTGAGGGTGCATATATGCACCCTGTTACGCGACGGCTGTGTATTAATTCTATTTTAAAATTTAAATATCTTTAATTTAAATCTTTTGCAATTTAAATATTTTAAACTCAATATTTTATTAAGTCCTAATTTAAATCATTTTAAATTATTTATTTCTAATATTATTATTCAATTTTCACTTTAAAAGATAGTCCTTTATAAAATACTATTACATTCATAATATTTCTGCATCTTCCTTTTTCAATATCTTATCTAACGTTTCTGTTTAGTCTAGAAAGGAAGAATCCCCCTTTTTCGCCTCTCAGTAACATTCCTTTCATAGCGTGTCTGCGCGGGTGCTGAGGTCATTGACTTTACGGTTCACTGCTTCAGCGACATGCACCCGTTCGGGGATTTTGAACACAGCATCGGTTAATTGCGATTAACCCAATCACGAATACTTTTTTCTGATTGGAGGAACTCTTCAGTCCCAGCGGTTGAGATAATTTAACTGGCTTTTAACGGCTAGTGTTTCCCGCGACTTCTTAAAATTTTTCGTAGCGTTCTCTCTCTTGCAAAATGATCTTCACGGAATAAGGATGTAAATTTGAACGTCTATAAAATCTTGGACCGATCGTTCGAACTAAACGGGTTCGACGATCGGTACCGTTTAAAATTTCTAAATTATAGATTCCTTAAAAGGATAACTTAATATACATAATAATTATTTAAATAAAATACTCTGTTTTATAAGTCATAATAACTATGAGATAGTTACTGAATTTGAGATGAGTGCTGGAAGTGAATGCTAGCTATGAATGTCATCTAGTATGTTCACTGAGCGTGGAGAAACTGTTAGTCACTTTTGATGTCCTGCTGTATACTCTCTTCAACCACCTACTTGAGTAAGATTTATAGTTCATCCAGAGGCGGTAAGATATCTTATATATTTAATTCGTTGATGCTCTAAAGTATCACACGAGGATACTGCTAACCAAGTACTGAATGCTTCAACAATTAAGTGAACACCTCATTTTTTTAGTTCTTATAACGGAACATGCTTCAACAATTAAGTGAACACCTCATTTTTAAGTTCTTATAACGGAACTTGTGCCTATTGAGATGACCCTAGGCTTAATCATTTCAAACTTTTGATGTCAAGAACATTTAAAGCTTTGATAAGCTCTTCATTTAATGTTTATGCATTGTATAAGACAAGATATCTGTTCATGAACAATCAAATTCGCGATTCTTCAGTTTCATCTTATTTTCACGGTACTTCTGTAGTATAATGCACTGTTATAATATTCGTACAAGACGAATATCGTCATACTCGTATTCATGTCATTAAGTAAATTTTTTATAATGTTTTGCAAAGTTGAAGGAATGATAATATAATGTTCCTGATGATTTTATTATTATATATGTAAGGGGGTCTGCGCAGTACTTTCCAATTATTTCTAATATTTTATAATAAAGAATTTTAGTATTATTTTATTTGTTTGATTGTTTATTTCTCTAACAAGTGCATGATAAGAATTTAGAATTATCATAGATTCATTGATATTTTCGATTCTAGTTCTAGTTATATTATGTATGGATTAGGTTTATGGATTTTTATTCAGGTAAGATATCTTTCTGTTATTCACCATGAACGTTCTTCATTATATATTTTCCATGTATTACCACTATACTTATAATAATTATTTTGATCACTGGCTCTTCTTCAAAAATCTCAAATTCTTCTCCT
This sequence comes from Maratus michaelseni, assembly GCA_963931845.1. Taxonomy (NCBI): domain Eukaryota; kingdom Metazoa; phylum Arthropoda; class Arachnida; order Araneae; family Salticidae; genus Maratus; species Maratus michaelseni. The sequence continues at coordinate 232,896,208 of OZ007600.1, forward strand.
TTTTGATATTCCAAATTTTAAACATTCCCCCCTCTCTTTTACTTTCCCCCCACTTTCAAGTAATTCTCAAAATTTTAATGTAATTTTAATTCACCCCCGGTACCATTTCTTTTTGTCGTTACACACCCATGGTCCCGAATGGGTTAAAATATTTTAAAGTTTTAAAAATCAACTTACTTTGAAGTGACTTATGTCCCTAAATTTCAGAACAGGATATTTAACAATAATACTTAAATTAAACTGAAATGAGAGACATTTATAACCCCAAATTTTGACCACATAGAAATTGATACAAAACTTTTTCTAATAATAAAAATATATATTTATGTAAATTATTAAACTTTAAGAAAATTATATCTCTATTTATTAGTTGAAAGAAAAATAACACTAGAATGGTGAAAAAATGATATTAATAGTAAAATACATAAAAAAAAAAAATGTGTGGTAACAGACTTGACATTTGGTAATGGATTTGATTCTAATCCATTTATACTGATTTATATCTCAACAATTTTTATTGATTTTTTTAATTTTTAATGCTAGAAATATTTAATATAGTCTTCTTTATATAATGTGTTACGCCACCGTACATTGTTTCTGTATTAATCTATGCTAATTTAATTCATTAATTTCGGTTAATTATACACTTAACTTAATCTTATAATCATTTTTCAGTAAAGTCCTTTTTCTTTCTAAATTTTCAAATATTTCGTTAAAGTAATTTTATTCTGTTAATAAATAATATTAATCAATAAATCAAATGTTTTAATTATTAAAATCATTAATATAATATTCAGTTAAAGTAATATCAGTAAAAAGATAAGTTTTTCGCGTGTCAATACAAACTGATACGAAATATTTCTAAGTCCAAATATTAAATATTTTGTATTAAAACCATATTCAATCTATAGATAAAAAATTCTACTTCAAGAATCCGTTTACGGTTTTTAAATACGTTATTTAGTTCAGCAGTTATGGCAAGAAATTCTATTTATTCAATTCTCTTTTCAAAGATCGCGCGTTTTGTTTTGCAGAAATATCGACATTTTGATTGCGCATCTTCCCCAAGATACTTGTTGTTTACGATCACGTGACAGGATTTCTCGGAAGAAATAGCGTACAGTTCATTGCACTCAGGCAGAGACGCGCTCCCATCTCAGCGTCCATCCGGGTACTTTTACGGCGTCGTTGCCATTCAGGAGTAATGATGATTTTTATTCATCTCAACTCTATGTTGCGTAGCGAACGCTCGATAATGCTCGATGCTCATTGGCTGAAAGTTGGCTTTCAAAATTCTAACTGATTTTTGAAAGTTATGTTTCTCATCAGTTATCGACTAGGGATTAAGTGAGCTAGACGTACTATAAATGGCGCGGACCTTCGAGTCCCGCCGGGGTTTTTTGCTGTGAATTTCAATTGCTAAATGTAAATCTTTCGTATGCTGCTTTTCACTGTGGAGTTTCATCGCTTTCTTCGTTTATGAAATGCTGAGTTAGGCAGTTTCTCTAAGGCGTCATCTTCGTCTGTAGAAGACTAATTTTTCACCCTTGCGAGTTTCTTCTTCTACGGCCCTTGCTCTCGTCTATGCAAGTATTTCACTCAAAATCTAAATTCCATTCATCGCTAAGATGATGCGATATATTAAACGATTCTTCAGTTGTTAATATCTTTATCTACGATTCCGGCTGCCAACAATTAAAGTTCTTCCGATTTTGCTATCTCCATCGGCAATTCAAGTTAACTACAGCACGATTTCTTTATTCCTTTTGAATAAACTTAACTCATAGTTTTAAGGAGAAAACGCTTAAATACTACTTCTTTAATAGTGCCAGTAAATGCCTTCGTTTTTCTCCGGACACTGATGTCTTCGTCTTCAGCTAAGTTTCTTCGTCAACGCCAACAACTGTTTTCTGCTGTGGGTCTTCAATATAATCTTCGACGAATATAAACATTTTCTTTTCATTCAATCGTAATATAGTTGCTACGTAACATTCTTCTTAAGACAAGTAATCGTGATAATTTCTCCTTTAACGTCTTAGACTGTGTTCCGCGGTCAGTCAGCAATATAAAAAAAAATTCAACATATATAATCATTTTTTTGTGCAATTTTAATAGACATTATTTCTTCCTAACAATAGTATAGATGTGCCATATTTATTATTAACGGAGAAATCAGATACTCATGTTTTTTCAGCATGAATACAGTATTACATTAGATAAATAATTCAATATTTGATTATCAGTGATCTGAAATAATATTTATAAAGTAATGAAATTAATATTGATTGTATAATTTATCTATGAATATGTTGTGACAGGGTTGGCCAACTAAGTATTTTCCTTTACATATAATTTACATGTATTTCGTAAATAAAATTTCTATATGTGTTTAAACATCAATTTTCTCTCTTCATTTCAAGACTTGGGTGAGTGATTAATTTATATCTATTACATCTTAATCTAATAATCGATTTTTAAATTTAATAATCTTTTCCAAATTGTTTTGTGAAGTTTATTTAATTGTTTAGACGGCCTTATTCTTAAATTCTTTTGCTATATCTTTTACTGTTATGTCGATTATTGGGTTAATTACCACTTTACGATCGCGTGCCGTGACGTTGTTTTGGATTGGCATTTTTAAAGCATTTCTTTAGTTCTTTTAACTTCATTAATTATTGCATCTCTATTTTCAAAATTACTTTCAATCTTTAATTTTTCACACCAATCCGAAACGACGTGACATTTTATGGTGCCGTTAGTACTAGGAAGTTGAACCTGTGTGTTTTGTAATATAAGTATTTTCAGGAAAATTTAACTTCTTACTTATATATTAATTTTGGCTTCTTTCAGTGCTAAAAAGTAACGATCTTTTAGAATGCAACGATCTTTATAATTTAACTATTTTCTATTCCAAAATATTTTATATCTCAAAAATCTTATATTTAACGATGTTTGATATTATAACGATTTTTTTGTAAATTCTCAAATTCTTAGATTTACTTAAAATAACTTTTCTTTCTGCAGTCTCAAAATTTTTATCTGCATTTAATTTTGCCAAATTTTACATTCTGAAGTAAATAAATTATTTTCTTTGTGATTTTACCATTCTTTGATATGAATTTTAAATACTAGAACTGAGATTTCAAATCCATGTGCCTCCAGTAGTGCAATACAAATATATTTTATATTTTAACCAAAGATTAACTTTAGTGAAATTTCCTTTACAAATTTTCACTAAAATTTTAGTATAATTTATTTAATTATCTGTATTCTGATTTTATTATTTGTGTTTTCATATTTTTATACTATTTTGTGTTTCATTATTTTATTGCAATATTATCTACACTATTTAAGAAATTTTATAGTGATAACATGTTGGAAATTATTTAGGGAATCATAAAATTTTTCTTAAAAGTAACTTTTCTTACGTGTTTATATTTTATTTATTTTGTTTTTCTAAATTTAAAGGTATCATGGCAATTCCGATGCATTTAAATGCTTTAATGTCCGCTATTCCGCTTTTTCACGGGAAAGAGGACGAAAACGTTAACTATTTTATTAGAAGCATTATCGACATTTGCAATCTTCAAAATTGGCCTGACAATTACAGAATACCCTTAGTAAGATTGCATTGTAGGGACAAGGCTTTGGAATTTATGTCCAGTGATCCCCAGATCAGAGACGAGGAAGACTTTGACACTGTTGTCAGATTACTCAGAGACCGTTTTCGTAAAGAACAAACGTTTGAGGAAGCTTCGTACGAGTATGCTAGAACGGTGCAAAAACCAAAACAATCTGTAAAAGAGTTAGCAGAGGTCATTCGTAAAATTGTGGGTAAAATGGCTCCAGATGTTGATAACAATCCCCATTTGACAGACTTAAAAATGAATTTAATGTATTCAAAATTCATTGAAGCCCTGCGTTCTGATATTCGAACAGAGGTAATAAAGTTCGGTGTTACAAATTTTGACGATGTCGTAGCCAAAGCAGTTGACATCGAAAAGGCGCTGGAACAAAATGCCTTTGAAGTTAACAACTTAAACACTGTTCCGACTACCAGCAGCAGTAGCCAGGATTCAGTCATGCAATTGCTCTTAAAGCAGCAGGCAGATCATAATCAACAACTTTTGCAACTAACAAACTTAGTGCAAAAATTACAGGAGGACAAGAAGAGTTGTCAAATTTGTGGGAAACCGCACAATGCCAAGGACTGCTGGCATTATTTGGGTGCAGCCAATCAGGGAAATTTTCACAGGGATTCACAATTTTTTTCTTCAAATCCCAACTTTGTTAGCAGAGATGCTAATTTTCAGGGCAGAAATGTCAATTTTTCGAATTTTTCTAGTCCTCATCGTAATGTTTCGGGACAGGAAAGGAGAAATGATCACAACTACATCTCACGATTTAACAGGGGTAGAGGAAGACGTAATTACAGACCCTACAATCGTCATCCAAGAAAGAATTTAAACTTATAGAGGGTTCTGACAGAATTTTTCAACATAATCCCCCTCACTCTAACAGAACCCGTGGTAAAAATTCTCTTGCAAGGTACGAGGGTACAAATTCTAATTTTTCTTCTGTCAATAAATCATTAATGTCTTGTAGCACTCAGAATTCAGAACTGCCCATAATTAAACTTACTTTTGATAAAAATTCCTTCGAAGCTCTTTTGGACAGTGGAGCAAACTTATCTTTAATTCAACCTAAGGCAATAGAAATTCTCAAAAAATATAAAAAACTTAACTTTCTTTCTAGATCTGTCCAAATCAAAACAATAGATAATTCCTCCATCCCATTTTTTTCTACTGTTAAACTCAGCTTTAAAATTAACTCCACTTGGTTTTCGAATGTTTTCTTCATAACTCATAATAACTGGCACTCCAACTATCAAATTATTCTAGGATATGACTTTCTTAATCGTAACAAACTTTTATTGGACTCTGCCAACTCTCAACTCATTATGGGTAACCTTCGATTTCCTTTCCAAAGCAAAATTCCAGATAATATTGAAAACTCTAATTTAAATTCTGATAATTTCATTTCTAATAATTCTAACCTTAATGATAATAATTTTTCGGATTCTGATGTAATTGAGAACGCTGCTACCTATTCCCCATCCAAGAACATTAATTTGATTTCTAATGATGATATTCCTGATAACGAAAAGAACTTTGTAAAACCCATGTATAAAATTATAATCAGACCCAACCAAGGCAAAATTATTAAACTTAAAACTAAATTTAAAATCAGTAAATCTTTTAACTATTTATTTTGTCCTTTAACTACTAAATTACCAATTAACCTAGATTATAGTCTCCACGAAACTAATGAAAATAATTCTATTCTTATATACATCCACAATAACTCTAAAGATAAAATCACACTCAGGAAAAATGTAATACTGGGATCTATTAAACCAATTGCTAAAGATCAAATCTCTAATCATAACAACTCAGAAACCTTTCAAATTAACTCTTTAGTAACTCAGGATATCTTAGAACTTAGAAAAAAGGAACTTAAAGTAGATAATTTTACCATAAACTACTTACCTGACTCAGACAAAAAACGTGTTCTTAAACTTCTAATGAATAACTCTGCTGTATTTTCTACTTCATATGATACTCTTGGATGTACAGATAAAGTTGTTCCGGAATTCAAATTACTTCATGACTTTGCTCTTCAAACTAAACCCTATCCCATTCCCAAAATTGCTAAAGAATTTGCTCGCAATGGAATTTCTGCTCTCTTAGATGCAGGTATCATAGAAAACTCCAATTCAAACTATTGCTTTCCGGTTATTTTTGTTAAAAAGAAATCTCTTCCAACTGACAATCCTAACAAACTTAAATTTCGTATGGTTATAGACTACAGATTATTAAATGCTATCACAGAGCCTTACAAAATTTGTCTTCCAAGAATCAATGACATCATGCAAAATATTGCTGGGAAGAAGCTTTACACTGTTTTAGATTTAAAGTCTGCATTTTTTCAAATTTTACTTCAAGAGAAGGATAGATCTAAATTAGCTTTCGCTACAGAGTTTGGTAATTTCATGCCAAAAAGACTCCCTTTCGGACTTGTCAATTCAACCAGCTATTTTCATACCTTAATCAATAGTTGTTTAAATGAACTTAAAGGCAAAAATGTTCAATTTTTTCTGGATGATATTATCGTTGCAGCCGATACTCTTGAGGAAATGTTATTCTGGCTTCAAAAAGTATTCGACAAACTTAAAGAATTCAACCTAACCTTAGATCCTGCTAAACTTCAAATTTGCAAAGAGAACATAACTTACTTAGGCTTTGACCTACATAAAAATGGCCATTCTCCTTCTTCTGATAATGTTAAGAAAATTACTAAATTTCCTGTACCAACAAATGTAAAACAAGTTCAAAGCTATCTAGGAATGATAAATTACTTCAGACATCTCATTTATAACTTTGCTAAAATTGTTCAACCTATTGTAAAATTAACCCATAAAAAGTCGAAATTTCTTTGGAGTAATGAATGCCAAAATGCCTTTGATAAAATTCAGAATATTTTGCTCAACAATCCTACTGTCAAAAATTTTGATGAGAGTAAGGAAGTATTTTTAGTGACAGATGCATCCATGCATGCTATCTGTGGAATTTTATTGCAAAAACACGACAACAAATTTTATCCTCTTGAATTTTACTCTAAACAATTAAACCCAGCTGAATCAAATTATCCATCAATTAAACGTGAATTTTATGCCATATATTCTTCTGTAAAACATTTCCATGAATATCTCTACGGTAGGCAATTTACTATTTTAACAGATGCCAAAGCTCTCACTTACCATCTAAACTTAGAGAAACAGGCAGAAATTATAACTAGATGGGTTTTGTTTCTTCAAAGCTTCAACTACAAAGTTGAACACATTCCTGGTCTTGTCAATCCAGCTGATTTTCTCTCTAGAGTGATAGACTATCCCAATAATCCTAATTTAATTGTTAATGCTCTAAATATTTTTATACCTACCAATGACTCACTTAAAACTGAAAATATCTTAAAAGAACAACTTAACGATCAAAAACTTAATGACATCAGAAATAAAATATTAGATAAAACATGCACCAACCCTAATTATTCAATTAACCTGGAAAATAATCTTTTAATGTTTGCAAAAAAGAAAGCTAAAAATGTAAATAGAACTAAGAAAATTCTCATCCCTAAAACCTTAATAAATAGCTGTATTGCTCTTGCACATCAGGCACACTTTGGCATAGCTAAAACTTTGGATATCGTTGCTAAACATTATTATTGGATTGGTATGGTTCAGGACGTCCAAAACTTTGTAAATTCTTGTGAAAAATGTCTTCCGCACAAAAGCAAACAAACAAACACCAAACCTTCTTTTATTTCCAAAAGCGAACTAGCTCCTGGAGAGATGCTTGCTATAGATGTTGTAGGAAAACTACCTAGGTCACATGATGGAAAATTTTTTATTTTAACTATTGTCGACCATTACTCACGCTTTTTAGAGGCTATTCCGTTAGCTAATGTTACTTCTCATTCAATAATTAAAACTCTTAATGACTATTTTTCTAGATTTGGAATTGCTAAAGTAATACTTTCTGATAATGCCTCAAATTTTAAATCTGATGAATTTGATGATTACTTAAAATCACTTAATATTAAGCACAGACATTCTTCTATTTATTACCCGCGCTCTAATGGTTTAATTGAACGTATCCATAGATCCCTTAAGGAATCCGTTGCTTCACTTGCTGACAATGTAATTGAATGGTCTGATAGATTAAAATTCTTTGTTCTACATTATAATAACTCAAAACATTCTGTTACAAACTTTACTCCAGCTAACTTATTCTTAGGTAGAGATTTAAATTTGCCAATTGACACGTTTCGACCACCTCAGTATGCTCAGGAACCTTCTGTTTATTTACGGAAACTACAAGAACATATTGTGGCATCTAGAAATTTAGTAAGAGAAAATGAGAAACACTACTTTTCTCTGAAGGAAAAATTTCTGAAGGGTCGTACACCGTCTACTTTGGCTGTTGGAGATATAGTTTATTTGAAAAACCTAATTCCCTCTACTACTTTCAAACCAAAAAATACTGGTCCATATGAAATCTTACAATGCTTTCGAAATGACAATTATTTAATTAGACATTGTACGGACCAGGGGAAAACTACAAAGGTACATATCAGCAAACTAATTCGTACAGGACAGAAATAGTGTATTTTTGGTCAAAATTTTATTGTTGATTTCTTCTGTAGTAACTTAAACTCATTTATAATTAATCTTTATTTCAATATGTTATTCATATAAGTTCATTTAAATTTCGTAAACTTTTATGTAATAAAATTTTACCATAGTAGGTAGCAACTACCTATATAACTTGTTATGATATTCAAACAATTTACATTCTGATATCAGTGTAAGTTACCTGCAGTGTGAGTGACTAGCTACCACAAATCGCTTCAGGAAGTATTGTCTCATGTTATATACTCAAACTCATAAAAAATTTTTAAGTTATAATATTTTCTCCTTTACATGATGCATTTAAATATTCCATTTTATTTACATTCTGCTTTTATTAATTCAGTTGCTACTATATAGTTTTATAATTTTTCTATGTTTACTACATGGATTTAGACTTTTATTGTTTTGATTTTACACACTCTCATTTGACTGTTTGTAGTTTGATGTGAATTTTGAAAATACTATTAATTAAATTAATGATACATTTCACAAGAAATGATCAAATTTAAAAGAATGAGACAATGATGAAAAAGAAAATGAAAGATATAAAGAATTTTGAAAATTGATCAATTGTTTAAAGAATGTTGATAATCTCAAAAAATGCGCATGCCTATATGGTTCTAGTTGAGATTTATAATGATTGCATGTAAGAACATGCTTATAGAATACGATGGAGCAATTGCTCTAAGTTTTTCTAAAATATTTTCGGCTATTTCCTAAATTAATGTTTGAGCACACAGAAGGTGCATTCGGGCTTAATGGGGTATTAACAATCACAAATATATTGCCCTTCCGACAATCCTTCATGGTTTAAACGTTATCAAATTTATGGAATCAAAATTTGTTTTTGTGAATATGTTGTCTAATTTACCAACAGTTGGTTAAAATTTAATTAGCTTTAATTTTATTTAAATAATTGGACACTGCTACAATTCATAGGGAATGTACTCACGTTTTTTCCTTATAGCTATTTGTAGTTTATTTACAATGATTTATGATGAATTGATGCTAATTATGTCTCATTCAAATCACATCTGCTCTTCAGTATTTGTCCTGTATATAATATACTTTGATCCTACACTCATATTCCTATTTACCCTTATTATATATATGTGATAGATTTTATTTAAACATTGCAATAGTCTGTAATGGTGTGCACATGGATATTACATTTATACATCTCAGATTTTCACAATTTTAGATTTTTGGTTTAATTAAGGCACTATACACTTGTTCGTTCGTTCACTCACCCTTACTATGTATATATATATATATATTGTGTTTATTTGTGGCGTATTTGTAATTGTTTGTGTTTGCTTCATATATATTTTATTTACCATTTTGTTAACTATTTACATTCATGTTTTATATTATTAAGTTTCATATGTGCTCAAGACTCAGCTAAAATTAGTCAAGTTCTTCTGGACTTTTGCATTTTGAACTTGTTTATCTGCACATTTGTTTTATTGATTTCTGTTATGTTCATGAGATCAATCGTTGAGGTTTTCAACGTTTAATTTTTATTATTACCCTTGTGTAAAATTAGTTTTTCTTTGAGAAAAAACCCGTCAGCTTATTCTTTTTTTTTTCTTGCTTTTTTTTTCCACAGTGTGGAGGAAAATGTTACGCCACCGTACATTGTTTCTGTATTAATCTATGCTAATTTAATTCATTAATTTCGGTTAATTATACACTTAACTTAATCTTATAATCATTTTTCAGTAAAGTCCTTTTTCTTTCTAAATTTTCAAATATTTCGTTAAAGTAATTTTATTCTGTTAATAAATAATATTAATCAATAAATCAAATGTTTTAATTATTAAAATCATTAATATAATATTCAGTTAAAGTAATATCAGTAAAAAGATAAGTTTTTCGCGTGTCAATACAAACTGATACGAAATATTTCTAAGTCCAAATATTAAATATTTTGTATTAAAACCATATTCAATCTATAGATAAAAAATTCTACTTCAAGAATCCGTTTACGGTTTTTAAATACGTTATTTAGTTCAGCAGTTATGGCAAGAAATTCTATTTATTCAATTCTCTTTTCAAAGATCGCGCGTTTTGTTTTGCAGAAATATCGACATTTTGATTGCGCATCTTCCCCAAGATACTTGTTGTTTACGATCACGTGACAGGATTTCTCGGAAGAAATAGCGTACAGTTCATTGCACTCAGGCAGAGACGCGCTCCCATCTCAGCGTCCATCCGGGTACTTTTACGGCGTCGTTGCCATTCAGGAGTAATGATGATTTTTATTCATCTCAACTCTACGTTGCGTAGCGAACGCTCGATAATGCTCGATGCTCATTGACTGAAAGTTGGCTTTCAAAATTCTAACTGATTTTTGAAAGTTATGTTTCTCATCAGTTATCGACTAGGGATTAAGTGAGCTAGACGTACTATAAATGGCGCGGACCTTCGGGTCCCGCCGGGGTTTTTTGCTGTGAATTTCAATTGCTAAATGTAAATCTTTCGTATGCTGCTTTTCACTGTGGAGTTTCATCGCTTTCTTCGTTTATGAAATGCTGAGTTAGGCAGTTTCTCTAAGGCGTCATCTTCGTCTGTAGAAGACTAATTTTTCACCCTTGCGAGTTTCTTCTTCTACGGCCCTTGCTCTCGTCTATGCAAGTATTTCACTCAAAATCTAAATTCCATTCATCGCTAAGATGATGCGATATATTAAACGATTCTTCAGTTGTTAATATCTTTATCTACGATTCCGGCTGCCAACAATTAACGTTCTTCCGATTTTGCTATCTCCATCGGCAATTCAAGTTAACTACAGCACGATTTCTTTATTCCTTTTGAATAAACTTAACTCATAGTTTTAAGGAGAAAACGCTTAAATACTATTTCTTTAATAGTGCCAGTAAATGCCTTCGTTTTTCTCCGGACACTGATGTCTTCGTCTTCAGCTAAGTTTCTTCGTCAACGCCAACAACTGTTTTCTGCTGTGGGTCTTCAATATAATCTTCGACGAATATAAACATTTTCTTTTCATTCAATCGTAATATAGTTGCTACGTAACATTCTTCTTAAGACAAGTAATCGTGATAATTTCTCCTTTAACGTCTTAGACTGTGTTCCGCGGTCAGTCAGCAATATAAAAAAAAATTCAACATATATAATCATTTTTTTGTGCAATTTTAATAGACATTATTTCTTCCTAACAATAGTATAGATGTGCCATATTTATTATTAACGGAGAAATCAGATACTCATGTTTTTTCAGCATGAATACAGTATTACATTAGATAAATAATTCAATATTTGATTATCAGTGATCTGAAATAATATTTATAAAGTAATGAAATTAATATTGATTGTATAATTTATCTATGAATATGTTGTGACAGGGTTGGCCAACTAAGTATTTTCCTTTACATATAATTTACATGTATTTCGTAAATAAAATTTCTATATGTGTTTAAACATCAATTTTCTCTCTTCATTTCAAGACTTGGGTGAGTGATTAATTTATATCTATTACATCTTAATCTAATAATCGATTTTTAAATTTAATAATCTTTTCCAAATTGTTTTGTGAAGTTTATTTAATTGTTTAGACGGCCTTATTCTTAAATTCTTTTGCTATATCTTTTACTGTTATGTCGATTATTGGGTTAATTACCACTTTACGATCGCGTGCCGTGACGTTGTTTTGGATTGGCATTTTTAAAGCATTTCTTTAGTTCTTTTAACTTCATTAATTATTGCATCTCTATTTTCAAAATTACTTTCAATCTTTAATTTTTCACACCAATCCGAAACGACGTGACATAATGCATAGCACAAATTAAACATTAAATATTAATGTATGTTTCGATTTTCTTCTTTTTCCTCTGGGACAGTACATGTAAGTGAATTTTGAAAATGGCCCTAATACAGATTATTTGTTTATTTTAGGGTTTACATAAGGGTACTTTTGCAACATGTTAAAATTTTCTCTTGATTTGAACATTTTTGTAAAAATAAATATAAATGAGTGAAAAGAAAAATCTGAGAAAAAAGAAAATTGAATGTTAACCAAGATAAATTTGTATGAAAAATATAAATGGTTTTATTAAATTAAATTTGATAGAATAAATACAATCTTTGTTTTATAGAACAGTAAACAATTCACTTAAAAGGCTAAAAATAATAGAGAACTAAAAACTTACTTTCGAGAAAACGCTCGAGCTTCGGGATCGGCATCACTAATGCCTTTTCTGATGGCATCTGATAATATACCAACGTGTCTTTCCATTGTATGTGTAGGCCATGTTACAAGAAGTTGGTCGAGAAATTCAAAACAAGTTCTGAAATAGAAGAAAAAATATATTGTTACGGATTTTGTAAATAGTTAGTGTATGTGCTTAAAAATGATATAAATAGGTGAATTAAGCTCTATTCATAAGCCAATATTAGTTTTTGTTGCATTAAAATACCTCAATTTGTTGATTTTCTGCAAGCAAGTAAACCCTATTGGATTACAATGAAAGTCTATGGAAATTTGACAAAATATTGGTGATAGCACCAAGTTGGCATCACTTTTGGTGACTAATTTTGGTCGCGAAGTTGGTGACAGAGCCAGGTCCCACCCAGGATAATCCCTCTTATAGGTACAGAGATGCATTAAATGCTGTTCCATATTTTTTGAGGGGATTTCAGAAAATTCTAGCATTAGAAAATTGTGGAATGATCTTATTTTCTCGCTCCTATATATATATGGGTCGAGGAGCAAAGAGTTAGTTAGTTGCATTTCTGAATGCGATACATTCAGAACGATTCCCTGTAAAGTGGGTTTGCTTGACTTTGCAACTTATTTACGTTGTTTTGCATCTGTTATTGTGTTAAGATGTCATGTCAATTGAATGCTGTTCCATGATTTTCGGGGGGGATTTTAGAAAATTCTAACATTAGAAAATTGTGGAATGATCTTGTCTCTGTGAGGTATTTAAACTGTATTTAAATGCTTGATTTGTTCAGTTATTGACTGTTTCCATAGTTTTAGTGTTATTTGAGAGTCACAAGGACTCTGTTGCTGTGAATAGTTGTGAAAAAATTGCTTCGCTCTTTAAAGACTGTGATTCATTTGAGCAAGCTACACTATAAAATCGGAAGAACCACTAAATATGTAAAAATATACAGGGTAAAAAAAAAGCAGAAAGTAAAAAAATTGTTGCAAAAATTACTGAATTATATGGAAATAATAAGCAATGAAATAGATTGTTCGGACAATATTTTCCGACAATGTTTTTGGACAGTGTTTTCCGACACACGTTCGACAGAGCATTTTCGATAGAGAGAACGATACCTAGATAAGAGATTATGTGCTTCCGCATACTTGTGCATCGAACCAGACTTCGCAAGTGATCTTGGGTTTACTTGCATGCAAGGACATTTCGCAGTTTGAATAGTTGGTTTATTCTTTCTTTTTGTTAACTGTTAAAGTGATTGTTTATGTAAGTTTTCAGTTCAGAGCAGAGAGCTCATGTGTGTTAGATGGTGGTCGCTGTCAAATGTGTAACCAAGAGGGTTTTAACGTTTTAATTAAAGTTTACAGCTCACATTTTTACCTTGTGTAGTTTTAATCAGTGTTTTCTTTCTTATTAAGTTTAAAGTTAACCAGCCGAGCTATCATTAAATGGTCCGTCACCCGAGATTTCTTTTAAAGGGGAAAATAGCTGATTAGGCTAATGTGGAAAGTGAATTTGGACTGTAAAATGTGGAAGTTTGGTGTTCAGTGTTAGAGTTTAAGCGCATGGTTGGTTGGATGCCAATGCCCCTGCTTTGTTGATCAAGACGTTTTAAAGATTCGGTGAGTTCGTTCCTGTATTTAAATTTTTATTTGTTATGGAAGATTTAAAGGATGTTTTAGTTAAGAAGAGGGGATTAAAGTCTGCTATTACAAAATCAGAAAAAAAGATAAATGGGTGTATTAATGAAGCCGATTCAAGTGAATTAACTTTGTTTGAGATTAAAATAGGAAAGTTAACTGATGAATTGAGTGAAACATTTAATAGGATTTTGGCTAAATGTGATAAAAATGAGGTTGATACGTACATTGAGGAGCAGCAGACTGAACAGGATCGAGTTGACAGTATGTGGCTTAGTGTTAACCGAAAAAAATCGGGAATTACTTTAAACGAAAGTAACAACAGTGCGGGGTTGTTGAGGTCTCAAACCTCAGAGGTTAAACTGCCGAAACTCACACTTCCCACTTTCAGTGGTAATCTGGAGGAGTGGCTTCCATTTTATGATTTATTTAGGGCTAGTGTGGATTGTAATGAAGTTTTATCAGACTGTCAGAAATTACAATATTTAAAATCGGCATGCAGAGGCAGTGCACTTAAAATAATTCAATGCCTTCCAATCTCTGATTTGAATTATAAGACAGCATTAGAGCTGTTGAAAGAGCGATATTCAAATAAAAGAGAGTTAATTAATTCATTGATTAAGAAATTTATTGGAATGCGTTGTATTTCGGGTACAGCACAGTCTCTTCTGGAAAGTGTAGACGTTATTAATGAATGTGTCCGTTCATTGAGTGTACTTAAACAGGAGGTTAAGGGATTTTCAGAAGTATTAATTGTTTATTTAATTACAGAGAAATTGGATGGAAATACAAGATATTGGTGGGAAAGAACACTCAAAAAAGAGGAATTGGGTACAGTTGAAAATTTATTATCTTTTTTAAAGGACCATGCGAGAACCCTTCAAAATAGTAAAACAGCAGTTAAAGAAAGTGGAAAACCTAAATTTACTACATTATTGTCTGCTAATAATATTTGTGTTTTATGCAAAGAATTGCATCCACTTTACAGATGCCCACGATATTTGAAATTAAATGTGCAGAAAAGAATAGAAATAGCTAGAACAAATAGTTTGTGTTATAACTGTCTTTTAGAGAAACATTATGCAAAAAAGTGTATGAGTGTGGGTAGATGTAGAGTGTGCCACAAGCCTCATCATAGTGTCTTGCATATTTCACGGGATACTGGCCCTCATGTAAAGAATGCGACTGAAACTCCGGTGGTTCCTCTTTCCCCGAACGCAACGGAATTTCGACCGAGACAAAATGAGTTAAGTCAAACTTCCTGCACTGGCACCTTTGAGTTTCAAAACAATTCTGGGTCGGGAATACAGTTAATGAATATGGGACAGACTCTACTTTGTACAGCAATGATTAAGGTTCTTGATTCAGTGGGTAATCTTGTAAATTGCCGCGCGTTGCTGGACAGTGGAAGTGAGGCATGTTTTATAAGTGAAAATTGTATGCGAAAATTGTGTTTGCCAAAGCGAAGAACTAGAGTACAGGTTACATGTTTAGGTTCTTATAGTGCTGAAACAAATGGAGAGATAAATTTGAATTTTACTCCTCATTTTAATTCTGAAATAAAATTTGCTACTAAAGCATTTGTGATAAAAAGAATTACATCTAATGTGCCATGTAGTTCTATTCCTTCAGATGTTGTGAATAAGTTTAATGATTTAGTTCTAGCAGACCCACTATTTTTTGAGTCACGACCAGTAGATATTCTACTTGGAGTTAACGTATTTTTTACATTGCTAAATGGGAAAATTGTGAAAAGAGGGGAAACTCTGCCCTTTGCTGTAAGTTCTAAGCTAGGATGGATAATTACGGGGACTACCTCATTCGATAGAGGTCTACGTACATTTGCCGTCAATAATATTCAATTAAAATTAGATGGCTTGGTGCAACAATTTTGGTCCTTGGATTCTGTTCCGGAATTAGTTCAGATTTCTAAGGAGGAGAGGGAATGTGAGGATCATTTTAAGCGTACTTATTTTCGAGATATGTCTGGAAGATTTGTCGTGAAACTTCCATTTAAAGATTCCCCATCTAGATTAGGTGACACTAGAGAAATGGCTATCCAGAGATTTCGTTCGTTAGAACGCAGACTTTCAAAACAGCCATTTATTTATGAAGACTATCGAAAGTTTATGAGGGAATATTTTGAATTGGGTCACATGGAACGTGTATCCAAGCCGGAGAGTGTTCCTTCAAGTGTTTGTTATTTACCACATCATGCGGTAATACGGGAATCAAGCACAACGACAAAACTGAGAGTTGTTTTTGACGCTTCAGCTAAGTCTACGTCGGGTGTATCTTTGAACGACATTCTTATGGTCGGTCCACGTATACAGCAGGAGCTTTTTCCAATACTGTTGAGATTTAGAATTTTACCTATAGTTGTATGTGCAGATATAGAAAAAATGTTTAGACAGGTTTTGATTAACCCTGAAGATAGAGACTTTATGAGAATTCTTTGGAGAGAAAATTCCCAAGATACTATAGAGGATTACCGTTTAAAAACAGTTACTTACGGTACCGCATCTGCCCCGTTTCAGTCTACTAGATCTCTTCATCAGCTTGCCTTAGATGAGAAGAGTGAATTTCCGTTGGCATCTGCAGCAGTGTTAAGGGATTTTTATGTAGATGATTTATTGTCAGGGGGTCAAAATAAAGAGGAAGTTCTGGAATTAATTGATCAATTGACATTGTTAATGAAGCGAGGTGGTTTTAAATTGCGAAAATGGATTTCTAATGTGCCTGGGGTGTTGAAAAACATTTCGGAAGAATGTAGAGAAAGTGCAGATTCCTTGTTCTTAAAGAATGATAGTGGTATAAAAATTTTGGGAATCCAGTGGAACTTGAACGGTGATTTCTTTTGTTTCACTGTTTTAGACCATGACAAAAAGAATAGATATTCGAAAAGAGATATCTTGTCAGAGGTCGCAAAGGTGTTTGATCCGTTGGGGTTGCTATCTCCTTGTGTCGTTTTCATGAAGATCTTGTTGCAAGATTTATGGAAATTTTCACTTACCTGGGACGAGTCAGTTAGTGAAGACTTTAGTAAACGGTGGACATCGTTTAGAAATGACTTAAGTGTAATTTCGCAATTGAGGATTCCTCGATTTGTGTTGGCTGCAGATAAAATGGGACTTCAAATTCATGCCTTTTGTGATGCGTCCGAAAAGGCATATTGTGCGGTAATATATATGCGTTCAATTTCTCAAGATGAAAAAATAACGGTAAATCTTTTGACATCTAAGACTAAGGTGGCACCCATTAAGACTCAGTCCATTCCACGACTTGAATTGTGTTCGGCCCTTCTGTTGGCAAATTTGCTAAAAATGGTTTTACAGCATTTAAATTTTACTGAGACTGAAGTATTTGCTTGGACTGATTCTAATGTGGCGTTGGCATGGCTTTCTTCAGAGCCTCATCGTTGGCAAACCTTCGTGGCTAACCGTGTTTCAAAAATCCAAGAGGCACTTCCTAATGTTCCGTGGAATCATGTTTCTGGAATTGAAAATCCTGCTGACTGCGGAACAAGGGGTATGTTGCCGTCGGAATTAGTAAATTGTGAATTATGGTTTCGTGGTCCTCGATGGTTAAGAGAGCCATTGAACAACAATCAACATAATGATCCAGTTAACGGTAAAGAAATACAGGAGATTGTTTTAAAGGAAGAAAAGCGAAACTGTGTTGTAAACGTGTTTGATCTTAGTGATGATCATGTGATTTTCAGATATTCCACTTGGAATAGACTGGTACGAATCGTCGCGTGGTGCTTGAGATTTGTGAACAATGCAAAAAAGGTATCTCAGCGAATAAACGGTTTACTCTTGACATCAGAGCTTTTGAGAGCCACAACGACGATAGTGAAAGTAGTACAACACCAGTGTTTTTCTGATGAGATCCTTGCTTTAGGAAATCATAAATTGTTAAAACGTTCGAGCAAACTTTTAACATTAAATCCATTTCTGGATTCAAGCTGTATTTTGCGAGTTGGTGGAAGGTTGAGACATGCTAATGTTTCTGAAGATCAGAAACACCCAATAGTTTTGCCTAAGTCTCATCATATTACTGCATTGCTTATTAGACATTATCATATAACTTACTTGCATGCTGGTCCTCAGCTTCTTTTAGCTGTCCTTAGAACAAAATTTTGGATTTTAAGTGGTCGAGATGCAGTAAGAAAAATTGTGAAGACATGCATAAAGTGTTTCCGTGCTTCCCCAGCTATTGGTACACAATTAATGGGGGACCTGCCCGCTATGAGTGTCTTACCCAGTCGCCCATTTTCGAAGACGGGATGTGATTATGCCGGTCCGTTTATGTGTAAAGAGAGAAATCGTAGAGGTATCAAGGCATTTAAGAGTTACATAGCGATTTTTATTTGTTTTTCGACTCGTGCTATTCATCTTGAATTGGTGTCAGATTTGTCCACTCCAACGTTTTTGGCTGCTCTGAAAAGATTTGTTTCTCGTAGAGGCAAGCCAGCCGAATTAGTGACTGTGCTACAAATTTTAAGGGTGCAAGTAAGGAATTGAGGGAATTATATAAATTTATATCCTCCACCATTAAAGATCAATCCTTACAGAATTATGTTGCTAATGAGGGCATCGTTTGGAAATTTAACCCTCCATCGGCTCCACATTTTGGTGGGCTGTGGGAGGCTAACATCAAGTCTGTGAAATATCATTTGCATAGAACAATGGGAAATTCGCTATTTACAATTGAAGAGTTCTCAACATTATTGTCGCAAATTGAAGCTTGTTTGAACTCGAGACCTTTGTGTCCGTTGTCAAGTGATCCAAATGATCTAGAAGTTTTGACACCGGGTCATTTTTTGACGGGTGCTTCGTTGACAGCTATTCCAGAGCTTGATGTTTCTGAGGTTCCGCCTTCACGACTTCGTCGTTGGCAACTGACACAGAGAGTATTCCAGCACTTTTGGAAGCGATGGAGTGCAGAGTATTTGTCTCAGTTGCAACAACGCCCCAAGTGGTTAAGTCCAACAGCAAATTTAAAGATTGGGGACTTAGTGCTCATTAAAAATGAACTTGTGCCGGCGCTTCAATAGAAGCTGGGAAGAATCATTGAAACCTTTTCAGGTAGTGATGGTCATGTTAGAGTGGCCATAGTAAGAACTGCTACGGGAGAGCTCAAACGTCCTATTCACAAACTTTGTCCTTTACCTTTTGAATGAGAATAGTTAATTATAGCCCTTGAAGGTTTCAAGGCCGGGGGTGTATGTTCGGACAATATTTTCCGACAATGTTTTTGGACAGTGTTTTCCGACACACGTTCGACAGAGCATTTTCGATAGAGAGAACGATACCTAGATAAGAGATTATGTGCTTCCGCATACTTGTGCATCGAACCAGACTTCGCAAGTGATCTTGGGTTTACTTGCATGCAAGGACATTTCGCAGTTTGAATAGTTGGTTTATTCTTTCTTTTTGTTACCTGTTAAAGTGATTGTTTATGTAAGTTTTCAGTTCAGAGCAGAGAGCTCATGTGTGTTAGATGGTGGTCGCTGTCAAATGTGTAACCAAGAGGGTTTTAACGTTTTAATTAAAGTTTACAGTTCACATTTTTACCTTGTGTAGTTTTAATCAGTGTTTTCTTTCTTATTAAGTTCAAAGTTAACCAGCCGAGCTATCATAGATATACAATAAAAATCTTGCAAAAATGAATTATAATATTTTACAGTAATTTAACTTTCATGAAACTAAATCGCCAGATAATTTGACAGTGGTGAAATTGCTTTGGAGCATTCCTATAGCAATGTGATTATTAATCTAAAATTAATTTCAGCCACAAAAAAAATTTTACAGGAATAATTTCTGATAAGTTATAGATTATGAGACCTCAACCTTCAAAATATGTCTTCCTCATTTATCTGAGAAAAAAATTACTTTTTTTTTCGGAGATTTATCACTTTAACCCTCTGAGCGTTTTGAAAAAGGGTAAAATTGTAATGTTGTTTTCACTGCATTTTGTTTTAAATGCTAAAAAAATGATTTTTTCAGCATTATAAATAAAACTTAATTACAAATATGAATGTAACCCTTGAGAGTATTAATCATTCTTCAATGTTTTGAAAATTCATTAAATCTATAGAATTATATTATCTTAAACATTGCATATATTGCAGTGAAACCTGGAGCTTAGTGAACGGAATATTATGTTCCACACGCTTAGAGGGTTAAAGGACAGAATTTTTTTTTGAACACATCAAATAATTTTAACAATTTTAAGTATGCAGTACAGGCTAGTGCAACGGTGTATAGATGCATACTACAACAGTTTTGTTTTCTCCTTTTCTTTGTTTTATACTGAAGAAGGTAGTCTCTTTTCAAGTCTTTAAACAACTGCATACCCCCTCTTTATCATATATTTAAAAAAAATCTTATATTGCTTTTGGAAAAAAATTCCATTATTTTAATCAGTACAAGGGTACACACTTGATTATACAATATATCTTTTCTAAATTCATGATGCTCTACAATTTTGTAATTAAAATTTCAGTGGTATTTATTAAAATTTTTCAGATACAAACTCTGAAATTTCCACTAAGGGGTGCTGTGAGGTACCTCAACATGCAAAACACAGCCACTTTACAATATTTAAATACCTAGAACCACATTCGTGGCTGTAGCAGGCATGGTTCACTTGTTATTTAAAGTGAAATGGACTAAGTATTCACCTTGTACCTATAACATTGAAATGTCTTTTTTCCCCCCCAATTGTTTCATTGATATTTATTATTTTCCTCAAACAAAAAGATTTTTGCTTTTCATACGAGAGGACTCTGCTTACTACACTCCCAATTCTTGTTCAGATTCTAAAAACATGCCAATTTGCTCCATTTTAAAAAGAATATCCAGTTACAGAAGATTGAAAGCTATTACCACAACAAGTGGCGATCTTCTGTAATTGAACTGCTATTCATTTCGGTTTGACTGGGAGATTTTTCAATTCCTAAAGACACGTCCACTGATGTCACAACAGCTGACACTGTTTTCGCGATTAAATAATATCAATTACATGTTTCAAAATCAGCTTATATAAAAAATGCTGCTGCCTCCCAAACTACTATAATATCTAGAAAAAAAATTTATTTTAGACACTATAAGAAAATTGTTTTAAATATGAGATAAATTTCACCATTAAATGCTTTTCAAACGTAATAATTTAATTACTTGTAAATATATATTTCAATTGAAAATTACATTGTTTGGACATATTATTTGGGCTTTTTAAAATCTGGCAATAGCTAAAAAAAAAAAAAAAAATTAAACAAATTAAAAGAAATGATGGGAAGCTGCACACCCCACAATTTAGTCCAGTACATGGCTGTAAAAGATGGTTAAATTGCTATGCATAGACTTGATCCTATAAAACTCATGCAACTGAACTATCTTGACCAATTTCAATATTAAATAGTGCTTAAAATAGTTCATTCATTCAAAAACAGTCTGCTTCAGTGTGTTTACCATACATTTCTTTATAAAAAATACCAGTTTTCATGTTTTATATGCAATAGTTTTTTCAGGATAAGCCAAGAAAGTGAAAAGGTCACAATAGGTTTAATTATGGTAGTGACAGCATTAATAACATTTTTTTTTTAAACAGAGAAATTTTAAAGAGGTATTACATCTTAACAAGCAATAACTTCACTTTAATATTTCAAGCAAATCAACCAATTTATATTCAACCAAATCAACCAATTTTATATACAATTTAAGTGCAATATACATTATTAAACATTAAATGTGTAAAAAGAAAAACAGTTTTTCTGGGAAACAGACTAAAGATTACAAAGCATATCTATTGATAAATTATTAAAATAACACAAAATAAAAATTCTAATACTTACTTCCTAATATCTTTTGATTTTGATGATAAATGTGTTGTAATTATAGGTATTAAACGGCTTACATGAGTATACTGAAAAAGAAAATAATAATAATGACATTGATTTCCTACAGTTCATATATAAAAAAAAATGAGGTAAAGAAAATTGTTTTTGAAAAATATTTCTGTTTGCTTACTCTAATTATAAAATGTATGGCAACTATTCCAGCTGTAGACATAATCTTGGCACTATTAGGAATAAGATTTATTAAAAATGGCAACAGACTTTCAGCAAAATGATCTAGTCTTGAACCTAGTTGCTGAGAAAGGTACCTAAGCAGAAAAAAAACTAAATTACTATATGAATATATGACGAGGAAGAACAATTAGTATAAAAAATGTCAGACAATAACTGGAATTGATAGAAATGCATAAAATAGAGGACGGAATAGGTATAGAATAAAAAGGCAAATAAGAAGAGAAAACTTGATTAATTTTAACACAATTATTCTAATCATATATAGTTTTTCTGTTGTCAACATCCCTTTTTCTATGAATTTATGAAACACACAACAACGAACGAGGTATCATTCGAAAGGTTTTTGGAGTGGCTTCTGGCATAGTACACTCACATTTCGTTAAAAAAATTTTTGATTAAAAATTGCTGTTCATTAAAGATTAAACTGGCATTGTTTCATAAATGAAATGAAAGGTTTTCCTCAAATTAGTGTTGCCACAAAAATAAAATACTGCATGATATATGATGCACAACAACAATTATAAGGAAATAAATAGTAGAAAAAAGGTTTTTGCATAGGTTTATTTTATATTTATTATTAAAAGCAAAATTGAAAGTCAAATATTTTGAAGAAAAATACACAATCTATCCATCGAATCGATGGTATTTTACTTGCAGACTGAAATGGGAGCTTTATTATATTAAATTGTATTTGATATGTATTAATTTTTTTTTTGTCCGTGTTTTTCCTCAATGAATGACGTCATTCTCTAATGCAGTTAAAATACGATTGTTAATTTTTTTTTACTCACATGTTCCTTTTGTTTTTTTCTATCGGTTTTTACAGCAACTTCGATGGAATAAATTAAATTTTATTCTGGCTTGATTCATGTTGTTTGCAGATATCTTTAATCCTTAATTTTTCTTTAGAAGTTTAAACCTACATCTAAAAAATATTATATTTCACGAATAAATATTAAGACTGCAGTGCGAAATCCTTGCATGGGTCCACTGGTTGGTAAATAAATCATATGAGTTGTGATTTTCCAACTGGGTGAAAAAGTGTCCAGGCCAGGATTTGAACCAGGTACCTTTTGGTTTAAGGTGCCAATGCTCGGCCATCTGAGTAATCCTGGACAAATCTAATGGGCACAATTCACTCAGTCCACAAAAGTTAACTGGTGGGCATAACAAACTGTTGGAAATAAAACTACCATCGTTAATACTATTTATTGCTACAAATCGTCAGTTTGTTTTTATGTATTTAATAAATGTATACTAAATTACTGTTTTGTATTATGTTAGTTTGTGTTTACATTAATTATCATTTTTAAAGATTTTGTGTATTTATTAAATGTACATTAAATTACTATTTTGAACATGATTGATGATGGAAAATGATAAGCAAAATTGGCGATTGACAACCATTTTTGGCGATCTGTCTACCTGGCCTGGATAATACACAAGTAATTCCAAAAGCATTAAAGTAATCTTACGCTATCGTTATGCAAGCTTCTCTCACAACCTGAGACCGCAAATCTTTGACGCAGTTTTGAAAAGGCAATTCCAGCTGCCTGAGGTATGGATGAAATTCTTCATATTCAGGGCCAGCAGCTATGACGACAGTTCTCAGGCGTTTGCACTAAAAAACAAAATCGCAGTTACACACAGCCAGGGAAAAGAAAAAAAGTTACAATGATAGAATATGAAATGTGTAAAATACAATGAAAACAAAAATAACAAATAATGATAACAAATAATAAAAATAATGATAAAAAATAATAACTTGGCAGATGAATAACACAAGTTTAGATGAATTTATTCGTTAATGAAGGTAACAATCACTATTTCCGACTAGTAGAATCTAATTTTCAAGTAGATAATGCATTTCCTGCACCACTTGTGCCTGATAGCAACTTTCTTTCCCCATAACATCGCAAACTCTTTCAAAGATTATCAACCAAGTTATCGTGAGTGGATTATAGCCATACCAGTTTGTCCCAACCATTCATGATTTTTACATGGGCATTTGTTCAATTGTTATGTTTGTTATTTAGTGAGAAAATTCTTTGTAGGAAATCAACCTCTGAGGATACCACCTCCCTCCCTATTGATTACAGTCTTGATTTTTGGCTATAATGCATGGAAATATGAGGATGACAAATGCTGGTTCGGTAATTTGTGCAAACATTGCCAAGCTGTATAAGAATTCGGCTGGTATAATAACATATACTAATATTTGAAAGCGGGGGGAAAAAAAGATCAAACTAAAAACAATAACTGCCACATAAATATTGTAATTACATTTAAGGTGGTTCTCAAAAAATTATTTTTCCTCACTCAACAACACGAAATTTTCTGACACATTTTTAACTCATTTCTAAACATAAAAGTATGATACTTGCAGGCATGATTATTGAAATGGTTTGCAATCGATCAGTTATTTTCCAGATAAATGAATTGCATCTTGGGTTATAAACAATTGTTACAAGATGGTATTTTTTTCCCCTTTCCTGTGCTGTCACAAGCAGAAATTTGGTTCAAAATGCCAACATTTACAGCATTTTCTGAAAAATCTTCTGTCATTACCAAAAAATGAAACAAACAGTTTGATTACATAATTTCTTAATAAGAACACTGCCAATTCGATATGTTTACAATAAAAAATGAATTTAAAAATGTGTTAAAAAGTAGCCGATTTGGATTTGAAAATAGCCTTAAGAAAATAGAATAATTAAGAAAACAGCAACAAAACAGGAAATAATAATAAGTAAAAGATAACATACCATTTCGATTACATAATTTCTTAATAAGAACACTGTCAATTCGATATGTTTACAATAAAAAATGAATTTAAAAATGTGTTAAAAAGTAGCCGATTTGGATTTGAAAATAGCCTTAAGAAAATAGAATAATTAAGAAAACAGCAACAAAACAGGAAATAATAATAAGTAAAAGATAACATACCATTTCTACCCGTTTTTCCCAATCATTACTAGGGTCACCTAGCATTTCCTTAATTTTCATTACTTCAGTTTCAAGTTCTTTAGCAGAATAAAGCTAGAATAAAAAAAGAAAATAATGTACTTTTTCAAAGTGAAATATAAGATAAGAATAAAACAAACAGATATTTAAAACCATGTATGTCCATAAAATTTAATTAAACTGGTTCAAAAATTAAAGCAAACAATTACTGAAAAAAATATAATTCAATTTAAAAATTTTGCTAGAAAATGACAAAAATTGTTAAATAAAGCTAGAAACCTTTAAAAAGTTATTAAATGCCTAAAAATGCAAAAGAAAGTATCATAATTTTAATTATTGAAACCTGCTATTTTCCCCAAGATTTTCCATAAGCCATTATGAAATTTGATGATATTTATTAAAAAAACAGTTGAAATTATAGCAGTTATTAACTAAAAAAAAAAAAAAAAAAAAAATCCCAGTAATCTTCTGGACATGCTTGGTAATTTAAGAAAACGGAATAATAGTGCCAACCTTCCAGTTTTTCCCCCCCAAGCCAAATAAACATTTTGAACCAGGAAATTTATCTAATAAAATGTGTCTTGTTTCTATGCGATATTAATTTGATTTTATTCATTAAGTAAAATTTCTAAAATGGAAATTACATATACACTGAAAACTTCAATGTTGTTGTTAAATGCATTAAAATGTAATTTAAATCATTAACTAAATTTTAATTGTAGAAAAATTTAATAATTTTTGGTAATGCAAGACAATATTTTTTAGCAGCACTGTAAAATTTATAGAAACTCAATATATTTGATTTTCTAACAAATCAAACATTATTTATAATAATTATTAGCTAATGACAAAAAATTCAGTGAGATTTACTCCTATATAATTTAAGAAAAAACATATAATTTGAAATTTGACACTATTTATAATTGTGTGAAGTCACTAAATTTCTCATGTTTGAAAAATTTTCAGGATGTAATTAGTACAATAAAAATTTTAACAAATGGATAAGAAAGTTTTGTTTAATTACGAAATGCAAGGAAAAAAAGATGAATTATCCCATTTTATAAAATGTAAGAAATATAACTGACTATGCAATCATATTAGATAAAAATTTTAAACAAAATCTCTAAAATTATACTTAATATATAATTAATTGTTATTGTTAAATAGGTTTAGAGCTCGGAGCTTAACTTGAGACTAACAACAGAGCCCAAAGCCACACAAGCAATTTGGGAATCTATAAGTGAAAAATGTTACCGGGGGTGGGGGTGGTTTTAAAATATTGAATAATATATTTAAATATATAAAATTTAAAATACTGGTTTAATGTTTGATTAATTTTATATCACAGAATAAACAAATTACAACATTTTGGAGTAATATGAGAACTTACTAATAGTTTTTATCGTATGTGAAAAGTCTCCAGGAATTACTTATATAACATGAAAGAGTAACCACTGGATAAGGAAGTTTTTAATATTTACACAGAACACATTATGTTTATTATAATGGCAATTTCAAAGAGTTGTTTGAAGAAATACTGCTAAAGAGGGCTCAAACAATCATGTACACACAGAAAAATGAGATGGTCTTCTGCTATATGAATATGTCTGAAGACTGAATAATGTAAGTCACATTTTCTTAAATGCTCATAAACAAGGTTTTTCTGGGTGCACTATAATTATTTGATATCAGATGAAATATCCAGATGCTATTTACAGGCAAATTTTGTGGAACCATAACTTATACTGATACCTCTACGTATAGATTGATATGTCTAGATGCCCTCCATGTACTTAACTCAATTTTTCAAAATTAACGACTTGTGCCACTCTATATTTAAACAGTTCAAATATCACACACTATTTGTCAATGCTTTTACCAAGATGTGTGATGTAAAACCTAAGAAAAATTATCTAGGGCACTTCATTTAGCATATATATGTTAAGAATAGTGCAGTACAGACCAGCAACTCTTAAAATGTAGTCCGTAGACCTCAAGGGATCTACAATGAGTTTTCAGGGAGTCTTCAAAGGTGTCATGTTCAGTGAAGATATTTTCAGTTATCTAGAATTTGAAAGCAATCTTGCAAAAGCAATGAAAGGGAAAGCTAAAATTAATGTTTAAATGAACTGTTTAATTATTATCTATATTTCTATAAGCTTATATATCATATTTGATATAAAAGATAAGTAAGGTCATTACTTTCGAGCACCACTACATCCAAATAGTAATTTTTGCCTTATTTAGTTGGAGGCAATTGTTAGAAATTCTGTATTAAACAAGGCAAATATTATTATTCAGAAACAGTGGTGTTCGAAAGTTAGGTTTGTACACACCTTGGATATATATGAAAATCAGTAACTTCAGTTTTAAATCGTGGGAGTCCGTAAAGATATAGGAAATATGAAAAGGGGGTACATGGTAACTAAGAGTTTAATAACTGCTGGTATAGATCATTGAAAACATATGTATACAAATATATCATATGTTATGACAGTGATAATAGTGTTTTATAATTTAATATTTTGTAAAGTGTCATTTATTTATCAAACAAAATATTAATCCAGTAAAATGTGCATTTTTCTGCTATTTATAATAGCTTTTATAATGAATTATAAACAGTGGTGAGCTTCAGGGGATTGCATAAGTTGTTTTTTTGCTTTGATTTTAGTCCAAGAGAAACATCTGTCTTGCAGATTTAATGAATATTTCCCTAAATGAAAAACTTTAAGGA
This sequence comes from Maratus michaelseni, assembly GCA_963931845.1. NCBI lineage: Eukaryota > Metazoa > Arthropoda > Arachnida > Araneae > Salticidae > Maratus > Maratus michaelseni. The sequence goes on from OZ007600.1 coordinate 232,924,082, forward strand.
AATTTAATCCTAAACACCTTAAATAAAAACCTTCATCTCTCAGCCTCGGAACCTCCTAAATGAACAATTCACATGAAAAAATAATATGCAACAGGTTCTGGCATAAACTGCACTGCATCAATAAATTTATCTATTAATTTATGCAATTTCTATTATATTATTTTACACATTTCTTATTCATTCACGAATATTTATATTTTACCTTTTTATAAAAATTGTTAATTAAAATTTTCACAACTCACCACTGATTATAAAATAATTGCTAGCTGGTCAGTTGATTTAAAGGGCAACTTCACTCAGTCAAAAACTCCCACTCGCCAATGTTAATCCGATGGGGGAAATATTTTATGATATCTCGTGTTCATATTTCAACATTTTAAAATGATTTTTTTTTGCATTGGATAGCTGAGGTCAATCTCTATACAGGCCCTTTTTTACTTTTTCGATTTTGGTTGCAGTTTTAATTATTAGGGATACTTTCACTTTCAAAACCAGTTCCAAAAGTGAAAGTATCTTAATAATAAAAACATGTGATGAACGAGATATCGTAAAATATTTCCCCCATAGGATTAACATTAGCGAGCGAGAGTTTTCAACTGAGTGAAGTAGCCTCTTAAGGTGCTAGAGTCATCTTTTGTACACAAGTGTTAAACAGACCAGGACCACTGTTTGAAGTGGAATCTGACTCACTAAACATATAAGCCTGGAGATTTGAATTCAAACCCAAAACCTGTTTACAACTAACCACTAGAGAAGCAGGCAGACTATAAAATTATGAATTAAATAGTTATGAGTGATTGCTTAAATCTAATAAATAAGCAAAGATGAATAAAATATGCTTACTGTAATACGAGGTACATCTTCAAATGATTTTATGAACATTTCTTCATCAGCTCCCCCTGCACTTGCAGCTGAAATTAAAAAACAATTATTGCTTTAAAAGGCAAAATACTTTTTTCAAATTCTTTTTATCCTTATTTATAATTTTTAAAGAGAATATTTTTATCCTTACTTAAACCTTTTTTAAAAAAAAAAATATTAAAGATAGGATTGTTTTTAAAATATAGATTCATAAGACCAGTAATTAAAGAAAAAAAGGGGACAAGATTATTCTAAAGCAAATAACTGGAGCATAATATAATAAAATCTATCCTAATTTTGGGTTAAATACTTTCCATAGGAAAAAAAAGAATTAATGTGAGTTGATCGTTTTATTGAAGAAAATTGTAAACATATTACAAAGAGTATTATATTATGAGGGTAGTTTGATAAGTACTCAGTCTGACACAGAGATGGAACAAGTATGACCAAATGACAATAATGTTTGTAAAGTATGATCCTTTAGAGAACATGCTGCCGAGTTTTAAATGCGTGAGTTTATTGGTTACTGCTTGGCGATAAAGTAAAGTAAACAAGTTTTGACATTTTCTAAGAATAAAGAAAATTGAAGTTCGAGCTGTCATAAAATACTTTGTTGAAAAAGGTTTAACCCCCCCACGGACATACAAAAAGAGTAACATTCCACCTTAAAGGATTCTTGTCCTTCATATTCGACGACAAAAAAGTGGGCTGCTGAATTTAAACATGGTAGGAAATCTATTCACGATGATGAACGCTCAAGATGGCCAAAAATTGCTACGACTGACGAAATCGTCTCAAAAATTCACAATGCCGTATTGAATGATCACCGATTGAAGATACGCAAACTTGCCGACATTGTAAACATCTTAACCCTTTCGTGGTCATGAACGCGTATACGCGGTCAACGTTTTGTACTCCTAAATGGTCATGGGCGCTTATAGACGGTCAGTATTTTTTACTCCTAAATGGTCATGGGCGCGTATGAACGGTTCTGATTTTCTACCTCAAAATGGTCATGGCCGTCTATCTGCGTTTTTGACACCCCCCCGTTGTTCCACACTGGGCGGTAAAGAAGGCGTTTATCGGCACACTTCCCCTTCCTACATACACAATGGGTCTATAGGTAGATCCACAGAATAGGATGTATAGGATAAGGGTTCTATTGTCTGTGCTGTGGGCAGACCATTTGTCAACTGGATTATTTGTATTGTATTTTAGCTGAATGCCTTACAGATTTGATTGGAAAATGCCTTAGAGAATTTAGTTTTCTGTACAGGCTAAGAATGAACATTGTATTTCAAAACAGATCCTAAAATGAACGAAGCAACTTCATAGAATATTATTGTTTACTTACCTTATTTTATTTTAAAAATCTTATCCATACGATTCTAATTCATTACATTAATTATTATTATTTTAAATCTTTAGTCCTGTTAAATTTATTTAATTTGTTCTTTTAATGAATACATATGTTCTTATTTTTCTAACAGTATTTCAATTTATTTTGTTTAAATATATTACTACTAAATAACTGAAATTTTTTTTTTTTTTTTTTTTTTTTTTTTTTTTTACTTACACCAGTTTTGCAATGTAATAGTAACAAAAATCTAATAATACTCAAATAATATTAATAATAATACCAAATTAATATTACACTTCAAAAATTATTTGCTAATTTACTATTGTTGCTATACCAATTATAGCATAACTTTAAAAATAAACAGTGAAACCTGTCTATAACAATACTGAAAGGACCAGAAAAAGTATCAATATAGAAAGGTTACATTTATAGGCAAGTTCAAGAATGTTAATTAATTCAGAGTACATAGTAGAATAATTATTATATATTGATGGAATATTAGTTTAAGTTTATTAGAATTATATATGTAGATGGAAAATTATTTTAACTTTCTAGAATTATCTAATTATATAATGAAATTTAATTTATTTCTTATAAATAATCAGAATTTTGCATTATTAAATAAATATATAAAGAGTGAACAGTATAAATAAATCTGATAAAAATAATATTTTTATTACTTTTATCAGGTTTGTAAAATTGCATGAACAAGTGATTGAAAAATAATAGGAATTTATAATTTTGACTCTTAAAAAGAGAAATAAATTGCAGGTATTATTTATTCGAATATGAAACCAAAGAAAAATATTTCGTGTAAAAAATGTGTACTTGATTAAATTTTAATACTTCTCAATATTTGTAGGAGCCTTAAATATATCTTGCAGAATTGATTTGATGTAAGAAAATTATGCACAAATTTTTCATTTTTAGAAACATTCAGTTGATTACTATGTTCAAAATTACCATTATAACTGCTGCGATCAAATTAAAGACTGTAAGCAGTTGTAGATGGTTTTATTAGTCCAATTGCTGGCAGTTTTTTAACATTTTTTTGTCCGTCCGATGGTTGACTCGACCCCTCATCAAAACATTTTAAATTTTCCAAACTTTTTTTTCTTTCTTTTTTTTTCTAACTTCTTTTTCCAGACAAGACCGAAATCATAGACACCCATCCAAAAAACCCTTGTATAAAACTTTTTTTTTTTTTTCTCTCAATCCAAAAGATATGGAGATTGCGATTTGCGTAAGGCATTTCTGGTTTTGTTAGCTCTCTAGAAATCCACTTTACCGCCTCCCCAATGACTCAAATTAAAGGCTTTAGAAAATAATAGAGTTTTAAACATTATCCTGTAAACTATTTGACTCAAACTGATTAGCTGTTGCTCGTGAAAATCGTTTTCTTTGTACAACTGTCACTGCCACGGATGAAATTTATTGTAATCTGGCGCGGTTGTTTCACTATTTCATGGTTTGACAGACAGGCGCCCCAAAACAAGCAAATATGTTTTACAACTATGTATTTTTGTCATTGTTAACTTGGCAAGGTTGCTATAATCCTGGGCTTTTAGAGGCTTTTCAACAAATGTGGAGAATATCTTTTGACGTCTTTTTTTTTTTTACACCGTTTTAAATGATAAAAGTTTGAGAAATCAGTATCACACAGAATTGCAATATACATATTTTATGTTCGTTTATATTAATATTGCATTCAAGTATTAAAAAAAAGATTTTAGTCAAGTTTAAAAAAGATAAAAACTAAAGAGAGTAAAACTAAGATATTAACTAAAAAAGAATATTCTGTATAAATTATTAAAAGGAAAGTTCTATGTTCAAAATCAGATAACATTTTGTCTTTTTAAAACTCCAAAAAAAAAAAAAAAAAAAAAGAAAGAAAGAAAAGAAAAGAAATAAAAAAGAAATAAAATCATATTTATTTGGGAATCACACAGCAACAGTTACTATTTTAAACTGAAACTTACGGAAATAAGTAACTATTAATAATATTCTCAAGGCGAAACTCTCTATTTTCTAACACAATCACAAAAACATTTTTATTCTTAAATGCACGAAAATCAATCCACTTATCAAAAAAATGAAGAATGCTGTTCGATTCTAAATCATTTCAATAATCATGCCTGCAAATTTAATATTTCTATATGTAAAAACAAGTCCGTGAATCTTTTATAAAGTTTTGCGTAGTTGAGCGGGTACAAATGTTTTTTTTCTACTAACAACATTGATTATTGTTTGTAAATTTTTGTACGTATGTTCAAATTAATAAATTAAGGAAACATTAACTAAAATTGAAACAATTAGTATTCATGACTATATCTAGTTCATTAGTTTTCCTAATAAAGTGTACTAGCCTTCCACTGAAAAATTTTAATCCTCTTTTAAGATTTTTATTAAATTTCCAATTTTTTTTTCAGTTTTCTAGCTTATACTTATTTCTCATTTTCCATACGGAAACCGTGTAACTGATTTGGATATTTAGATCGCATATGGGAAGAAGAGGATAAAAAAATATAAATTAGAATAAAAAAGATGTATTTCTTAAAAATAAAAATGAAAAAAGCGGGAAGGCACCAGTAAAAAAACACCTTTTATACTTATAGAAATAAGGATAATGAAGTTTTATAATATTCTCATTTGTAAATTAAACGTATATCAGTTAATTAATATAAAATATAGCATTCAAATGGTCATAGATAACAATTACAATGTAATTAGAAATCATCTTTACTCTGAAAAAACCCCTTCCAGATACCGTCCAGAGACTCGTGTATAAGTCGAAAAATTTCAGACAAAATTTGGGAGCTGAAAATGGGGGTCGACTTATACACGAGTAAGTAAAAAAGAAAAAAAAATAGCGGAGTGAAATACCGGAGTCATATTGTTTTCGCAAATAATTGGTGAATGTGCAAGTCTTTTAATTAATCACATATGGGTTTAGGTTGGAGCAACAGATAAAAGTGGACAGTGGTGATTAGTTAAAAAAAAAAAAAAAAAAAAAAAACTCAACAATAATGTCTTTGTAATTGTGCTGCACTCATTTTCTCTTGGGATAGAATTCCCTTCAATACAGGGGCATTCCTTTCAACATTTTAATCCCTTTTCTAAATAGAGCTCAACTTCTGACAACAGTTCTACATTAATATCTTTCTCGTAGATTTTAGTAGATTCCTCAGTATACATGTTTTAAGTTTTAATTCATCGTATTTTAAAATGACGTGTAAACACTATATCATTTATTCTAAATCATTAATTATACCATTACACCCATTTAGAAAAGTTTTGAAAAGAAACAAACGCCACTAACCGTTTGTGTTTACAGCTTTGACAGTATTTACTAAAAGTTCTTCTACCTTTACCGAAAAATTGAAAACGCCATTCCATGACTTAGTTTATGAATATGCCTATTTCATGCAAATAACAAAAATGAATTCAGAAATGTGTTAAAAAGTAGCTCCCTAGGATTTAAGAACAGTCTTAATAAGGCGAAAATGAATGATATAGTGAAAGAATTGTACATTTCTCTCAAAGAAAACTTTTTCCTGATGTCGAAGTTTTCTCCTACTGAAATTAAAGGTGGTTCCCAAATAATTCTCAAATGATCGGCTCAACAGCACGAAACTTTCTGATATTTTAAACGATACATTCTGACTCATTTTAAACGTAAAGGCATAAAATTGGCAGGCCTGACTATGGAAGCGGTTTAGAATCGAAATGAGTTTTCCATTTTTTGATAAAAAAATTACTTATCGAGTTATAAGCGACTCTGGTTACATGACGACACGTTTTCCCCCGCTTCTCGCGCTGCTGCGCTGGGAATTCGGTTCAAAGCGCCGACTATGAAAATATTTTCTGAAAGATCTAGTGCATTTACCAACAAATGGAAAACGTGTTTCGTTTACATAGTTTCTGAATAAAAACACTTGCCAATTTCATGCGTTTCCGAACAAAAATGAATTAAAAAATGTGTTAGAAAATATTTCCTTCGGATGTGAGAACAGCCTTAAATGAATAAAGGAGACGCTTATCAGTCATTACTGGACTTGAATGTTCTGAAGTATAGGGTATAAACACAACTCAGATGTGTGTGTTTTTTTTTCTTTACAACAAGCAATCATAACAAGACTTTATCTACACTAGGTATCTAGTTTTGTATACAGCCATCATAGGGAATGTGTTTGAAAAACAAATTTCATGTAATGACTTTACAATAAAACGTATTTGTGAAGCTTTTTCTTACAAGAAAATTGGTTTGGAATTATGTACACATATGACATATATGCATATATCATCTTGATATACTGGAGAAAAATAAGGTTTTAAATCGGACATTTTACTGTAAAAATTATTATTTTTTTTAAATTTAAGATACAATTTAAAAAAAAAATTTCTTTAATTTTTTTTTTAAATTATTCAATTTTAAAATTATGATTTATTAATTAAAATTTTAAAACTTTAGTCCTTAAACCTCCCTGGAAATATATTCTATACATCTAGAGGCTTATACCTTTCCCCCCCCCCCCACTTTCCAGACAATCAAAACATTTAATTGGTTTGAAATTATGTACACATATATATTAACTTGAATTATAAGAGAAAAATAAGATTTTAAAGCACGCATTTTGCTGTTAAAACTATTTTTTTAATTATCAAAATTTAATTTCTTTAATGGTTTTAAAATTATAATTTATTAATTCAAATTTTAAAATTTTACTTCGTTCAAATGCAGGAGAAAGTACATTCTATGTATCCAGGGGCTGACACCTCCCCCTCCAAATAATCATGCCTAGTTACGCCACTGAGGGCATACATTTTTATCATGTTAATTTTCTTTTGAAGTCTTTTGGGGACTGATGAAGTCATCCTATGCCCCCTTCCACACACACACACAGAAAAATATCCTGGCTGCGCCACTGTACACAAAAGACTAAAATTTAAAAATATTTCCGAAATGCTTAAAATAGTTACATGAACTTTCCCGATTCTATTTCATTTGCTGGTAGAAACAAAAATGTATATTGTGCCCATGACAATAACTAAATAACTTATTAGGAATTTTAAATATTAGCGTGATCTGTGTTAGATTTAATGCAAATAAATTTAAATTCTAAATAAGTTACATACTAAATAATAAATTAATTCTTAACTATTAAACAATGTAAAATTTGAAAATTCTTTTCGCAAGATATTTTTATAATTTTTGTATAGATGGAAATGGAATTACTTGTAATGTATTGTACCAATGTATCTGATTTGAATTTCATATATCTTCAGAGAAGACCCTATAATCGACTTATTCCTATTATCCAAATTTTCTTATAAAATCTCTCAAGCAAAGCTTTGTGTAGAAATGAAAAACTTCTTGATACGCCAAAAAAAAAAAAAAAAAAAAAAAAAAAAAGCAAGAAAGAAAAAGAAAGTTTTAACACGAATTAAAATAGCCTCATTCATGAGGCGGAAACAACAGAGCGTTCATTCATCTACTATAACTTGCTTTTGAATAAGTAAACGCACACCTTATTTCCACTTGATGAGGGGAGTTGCTGTTTTAACTGCTCTCGAAACTGTAGTCGTGGTTTTTCAGGGATTCGTTCTAGAGTACTAAGAAGTTCTTCATTTCTACAATAAATACTTGTGTAGATTGGTATGCCTGAATATGCTTATTTTTCCGAAGATACAAAATAAATTGCTGAGTGGGGGGGGGAGATTGAAGTACATAAAAAAAATTAAAACCATTTGTTCTAAAATAATTTTACGAATCACATTTCAAACAAAATATTTCTCTTTTATACTATGTAATAATTTAAACCAATGTAAATTCACCATTAATTTAATATCGGTTTATAAACTTCGGCATAAGAACAACATTATATCCATATATGAACTTAACTAATATCTGATATATCAAAAATCTCAAATAAAAAGATTAATTATATCGTTTTGGTATGATATCAGATCAGCATAAATATTTTTGCTAAAAAAGTTTTAGATGTGATAATTATAATATTTAAATATTAATTAATTTTATTACATTCTTTGTCTCATATTTTTAGCTGCAAAATAGTATGAGGTTATTAAGTTATATCCGTAAAATGAGTACTAGAGTTTCATTAAATCTCCTTACTCAAATAAAATATTAACATCTGAGATTGTAACTCATTTAATAAAGCAAGTTATTTACGAAACAGTATATAATTTATTGTTTTATAACTTATAAAATCAACACGAAAATGTTTTCTATTTTTCTTTTCACGTAAGTGGGAATAAACAGTCCCCTGTTAACCCCTGTTTTGAGTCAAGAGATTTTTTTCACACCAATTGAAGAAGGATTTCTTCGAAAAAGATTAGTTTCGGCGATGAGAGGGGTCGATAGAAGGGGTTAGTTTCGGCGATGGGGAATAGCAATCCATCACCGGATAAAATGAATTTGGCATGTTTGACCAGACGCATTCACAATAGACTATTCATTACTAGAGGGGGGAAAGCATTTTCACAGTATTCCTGCTAAACTTTTAAACCTTGCGAACCCTTGACCATTTACAAAGATAAATATACATCCCAGTAAAGCCTTTTAGAATGTAAAAAAATCGACGTGTCATGACCGCGAATGGGTTAATAGACTGTGTCCACTACATTTTACATGATGTTTTGGGTATGAAAAACCTTTCCACTCGATGTGTGGTGCATTTGTTGGACGACGACCCAAAATGCCAAAGAATGAACATTTCTCAAGAGTCTTCTGAAATGTATTGTGTTGCAAGATGAAAAATAAAATGAAATACTGTCAAAAATCTTGTATTTTCTTTGTCAGGCTGAGAACTTTTTGAATCACACTCGTACAGGCTGCACTAAAGAATTCACACACAAGAGTGTGTCTTAAATGTATTAAGGGTCCTCTTCCCTCTTAAGAAAAGACCCTCACTAATGTTAATCTTATGGGGCATTAATTTTCTAATATCTCGTTTGCATTTCAATATTTTTTTACGATTTTTTTGCATTGAATAGCTGAGATCAATCTCTTTTCTGCTGTTGATTACTTTTTCAATTTTCTTTGCAGATTTTTTTTTTACTAAGATACTTTCACTTTTGAAACGGTTTCAAAAGTGGTTCTGAAAGTGAAAGTATCTTCGTGAAAAAAATTCGCCAAGAAAATCGAAAAAGTACTCAACGTTGGAAATAGACATTGATCTAATCTATCCAATGAAAAAAAAAAAAAAAAAAAATCATTTAAAATTATTGAAATGCAAACGAGATATTAGAAAAATAATGCCCCATAGGATTAACATTAGCGAGAGGGTCTTTTTGCATGAGGGAAGAGGACCCTTAAGTTGCAAGGGGACTACATTGAAAATTAATATGAAATTATGTAAAAAATCTTGTGCTTTCCAACTTGTACAGTATCATATATTATAAAAGAATTGATATAGCTTATTGAAATAACTTAGCTTTATTTAGCTGCACACTCTTTTGTAGTGTTAAGACTATCAAGTCAAGAAAAATGCAGAAAAAGGGGCAAGAGGACTTTAATTCAAAAGTGTAGAGATTCTATTTAAATATAAACTATTTAATTACAAAGAGATTACATACATTATGTATTTTTATCAAATAGTCAATGTTAACTGTTGAGCCATACTAGTCTTATGGATACCTTGCATCTAAACCCACTTTAAAAAAAACTCTGAAAGCAAGCTTCACCAAATCCTAAAAAATTACCCTTGTCTTGTTTTTTTTTTTTTTAAACTTTAAAAAGCTACATTTTATTAGAATTTACATAATCCAAACTTTTTTTTTTTTTTTTTTTTTTTTTTTGGGGGGGGGGGGGGGTGGGGGGGTGGGGGGTGGAAATGGCATTCAGTTTGAAATATCATTACACCACCGACAGATTGCAGCAACCATTTTACCTATCTTTTCAGAAAAACACCATATTTTAAAAATACATTAGTTATTATTATGTGTATAGTAGAACCAAAAAAGAACCATGCAAATTATTTTTCTATTATTATAATACAGCAATCTGTATTAAGATGGTATTTATTTGGACCTGTAAAACGTATTTAATATGAGCTAATATGTTTAAAAAATGTATTTAAAACAAATAACAATAAAGCTGAACTTTGAGCATTATTTTTTAAGATGCAATACAGTTTCAGAATGAATGCTATTTTATATTCAAATGTCATATATTCATATCATATATTTAAATGTCAAAACAAAGATAAGGTAAAAGGGCAAAAAATGTAGTTACATTTTTTTATTTGAAAATTTAACCATTCACATACCATTCAATATACAGTTTTTACAAATGATAACTGCAACATAATAAGAACTACAGCACAATTCAGTAAATCAACATTTTTAAGCAGATGCATGCAGGTTAGTTTGTTAGTATGAGCTAATTTGGTTAGTAAAAACAAATTAACGAGCAAAAAATATAATGGTTATAATTTGATACCAATTTTCTTAATTTAGTTTTTTTTTTTTTTTTTTTTGTACAATTTAAGAAAAGTCTGACAGAATTCTTTCTAATATTTAGCAAAATGTTTTAGTAATAAACAGTGATATGTAAATTTACAAAAAGAAAAACAGAATTTTTGTAAGCACATTTTTTAGAAAAACTCCTTGTTGATATCTGAGTGCAGCAAGATGTTGAAAGAAAATGCACAACTGTTTAACATGATACATTAAAGAGTTTTTAAAAGATAGTATGATTTTCCTCGATGAATACCCAGACTACTATCAATTTATACAGAATGAAAAATGCCATCATAATAGACAAAAATGCCATCTATTTGCTTTTCTTTTAATAGAAAGTAAGCATTGTTCTAATTGAACCAGATGAAAAAACAAATTTTTGAAATTATCTCTGTCCTGTTCTTTAAATTTGTCAAATTGTAGTCAGTGAAATTTTGCTTCACTATTAAATTTTCTATGTTTTTTAAATATTTTTTCACCAATTTCTTTAGATGAATTAGTTTCTTTGTTTTAACTTCTACTTAGCATCTCAAGCTTTTCTCCCTGCCTGTATGGATGGATGTTTTGGTACAACATAATATTTTGGGACTGTTTTTCCAAATGTGCTTAGTAGAATTTGACATTTTATACCCCAATTTTTCTATTAAAGGATAAAAAAAAATCTCTTTATAGACATGCTTTTATCTGAAAGGTGCAAGCAAATTTTGCACCACTTTGTCCTAAATTAATTCATCTTGAAAGTAAAATAATGTTTTCATTATTTTTGGTTGAATTTTAAGATGCTCTTACCATGTAATTTACAAATAATATCTTTTGTCTTCAAAATAGTAACTTTTTTATGAAGTGTCAAGTGGGTAATTATGAAGCTAAGGTGAAACTAAAAGAAGGGAATATATTTTTAGTGTGTTTGAACGCCCTGGAGTACATTAAATAGACTTTAGAGCAGGGGTTCTCAAACTTTTAGACCGACGTACCACTAAATCGAAGTTCATACTTCCGCGTACCACCTGGTAACAAACGTAAAGCTAATATAGAAAAACCTGTCTAAAACGAAATATCTCTCCGGTCTTTTGTTTTTCCGTCATAGCAGTTTATATTGCAATAACATTCAAGTAAAAAGTAGTATCATCCTTAAATTTTAATAATACATACAATATCAAAATACAGTATTTTGGTATAGTAAAAAAGCCGCAATATTTAATGACATATTGGCGCGCACTGATTCACATACTGTTGCAGTAGGCTAATGAAATGGGTGGGCTTGTTTTATCAAGCACAACTTCCTACTGGCTCAATATTAGGAAGTTTTAGTAATAAGTCATATTCGATGTTTAGTTTATTCCTGTATTTGTTTTTCATATAACAAAGGGGGGGGGGGGGGGGGGGGAAGCACATTCACAGATATATGTTGTGCTAAACACAAACAGACTTTGACAATGTTAGACGGTACTCTGATATGCTCGTCAGCGAAAATTCTGTTACATTCATCTTTTTGAATGTGGAATCCAGTAATCCATCCCAGGAGAGGAGAGCTGAATAAGTTCACGTCTTTCCTCTCTCGTGAAATAGAGTGGCAGGGTGTCTCAATTAAAAACGAATTTCCAGAGCCCGATTAAGGTCATGTGGAGCTCAAGACCCAGTACCTTTTCGGAGCCAGTCTCAAACCAAGATAATAGCTATAAATTTTTGGAGGGAGTATTCGGTGGTTATCCTTAGATATTATGATATGGTTACCAAGTTAATCAAAATCTTTTTCGGTTTTGAGAGAAATAATTGGAAAAAACTATTTTTAATAAACTTTTTGTAAACAATATTTTTTTGGGGTCTTTCATCAGTGGTGGGCCCTAGGACATGGCCTAGTTGGCCTCTGCATTAATCAGGTCCTGCGAATTTCTTATCTCAAGCGTCTTATCTTATTTTAGTGCATTTAACATAGGCTCAATACAACCGTATTAATAATCTAGAACTAGATAACTTTAAATGCGACAGTAATGTCGGTCAGTACGCAAACACTTGCAAGTTTCTTCATACATTTATATATATATATATATATATATATACCACTGCATATGACCACAGTTTTTGTTTGATTTGAATAATCTTACTCTCTTGACCATTTTAAATAACCTTAGTCTCTAAAAAACTGATTTTCATGAAATAGGAGGAAACTATAACACTTTTTGTACAAGAGAAGAAAAATATTTCAATCAACACAATGAATCAATTTATGAATTATGTTTGAAATACGACTTTTATTTCAACACCTAGAAGCTCTTCTAGTACAAAAAGAACAATGGGTAACAAAACAACATTCCAAGTGTAATTTATAAAGTACACTTGGAATGTTGTTTTAACTCCTCCTACTTACACAAGCTCCTCCTACTTATAAGCATTCAGTCTTTACCTTCATATAATTCAATTTGTAAAGCATGTTTAAAATCAGTTCTTTCGCTAATTAAAAATACTTCATTCATTCATTAATTTTAAAATTAGATCTTTATTAAAAAATTCATTTTTTATCTATATAAATCTAATAATTGTGTTTTTAATTCTGGAAAACTGATTGTATCATAAGCGTTGAGTGTGAATTTCAGCAAGTCTGCTATAACAAACATTTCTCGTAACAAGAAAATAGAAAAAAAGTTTACAAATCCTAAATCGCGTTCGAATTTTTTTTTTTTTTAAATTTCCAAGTTAATAAAGACAAGCCGTTTTCGATTCCATAATAATATGCTGATTTTTGTATTTTATTCCACGTACCAGTATCGGACTTCTGCGTACCAGTAGCCAGAGCTTCACGTACCAGTACTGGTACGCGTACCATAGTTTGAGAACCCCTGCTTTAGAGTCCAAGGAATTGGGTGGATTTTGATAAATGAGGTATAGTTGTATCCTCATGGACTGTACATCAGTCATAAAATACACTTAGCAAGGAAATGTATAAAATCTTTGAACATCAGCATATACAGGATTTTCTTTATAGGGAATGTCAAATGAAAGAATATTTGTTACCGTCGGCCATGAAAAACAGTTAGTACTTGCAGGGATTGATGCAGGGTTTTTTTCTTGATGCCCATTTTGTGAAATTTACAATATTTTTGTGAAAAATTACATTTTGTAACAAAAGATGAAATTTAGCTACTCAAATTCAAACGAAGCATTTAATAATAATTTATTCTTTAAATCCTTCTGCTAAAGTTTTCCTTTTCGGAGAACTTGTTTTGTTTGCAAATTACACATTGTAAAACATAACAAAATAAAAATAATTAATGAAGAGTGTGTTTTTATGGAATGTAAGTTTGTGAAGGGGTCTATTTTATTAAGAGGAATTTTGTGAAAGAGCCTGTTTTATTAAAATTAATTTTGTGAAGGGACCCAGTGACTTCAAATGACTCTAATGGAAATATTTAAAACAAAACTATCATACAATAAAATTGCAACCATTCAATAACAATCACAAACAGCTTTTTATATTTAAATTTCTTTCTTAGTACTTTTTTTTTTTTTATAATGTCTTACTTCTTAAAATATTCAGGTGGGAGGTGATGGGTGGATGGTCCTTTCCTGTCCCCCTCTGTGTATGCACATGGCTTTGAAATTTTCCATCCGACCAAAAAATCATATGTAGAGGTCTATTGATATTTTGTATTAAATGTGGTGAGTTACACATTCTGACTTTGCATTATTTTTATATTTACATGCATAACATCTATTGCAGTAATATTTTCATATAGAGTATTTTTGAATCAGATATCCTAAACATTTCTTTTAAGAAAGATCTAACTCTAATTAATACATTTCATAAACTCATAACCTGCAGTTTTTTCTTCATATTAGAATTATTGCAAATAAGATTTCAAGAAGTTTCAGGAGACTTATGAATTGAAATGGGACAGATGATTACATGTACTTATACTTCAAGACTTTTTCTTTCTCTGTGAATTTTTTGTACAATATCAAATAATTTTTTATATCAGAGTTTTTTTTTAACTCTTCTGATTCCACTGTTGCCTGATTAGTGTAATTCTGTATTTTTTAAAATCTGGTATATAAATCATTGATTTTGTGATAATGGTATTATTAATTAGATTGAATAAGTATTCTCATAAGTATTTTCATTAATTATTGATAATTCCAGTTGTTAAATTTATTTGAAAATGACTACTTGAGCCAATCCCATAGCTTTTGAATTGCTGTGCAGATCGGTCAGGACATAAAAGATTAAAAGAGGAAATTAATGAGGTAGAATTTCTCTTACTTCATAATTTGGTACACAGAGGGTTAACCTATTATAAATTGTAATACATATGAACTTTTCTTTGCAATGATGTTTTACTTTTCAGTCAACTAATCTAACTTGTTTCTATGATGTTTTTAAAGCTACAGAAAAATGAAAAACAAATTACCGTAACTCCTCCGTAATCTCTTTCCTTTACTCTCCCATATGGGACCAAGACCAGGTTTTTGAAAATTGACATCAGCATGCATATAATAATCATCTGTTTTAATAACAATGTATTCATTATTGAATCGAATAATTAACATGACTGTGAGGGTATGAAGCAGAGAGGGATGAAGAATAGCTTCTGATAGAAATGTAAAGCATATTTGTGGGAAGAAGAAGAAAGCTAAAGTAAGATTCTGTCTACTGTTTCCAAAAGGTCTAAATATATGTATCACATTCACTATTTTTAGACATTTATTATACAAGGTGGACATAATTGAACTGAATGAACTGTAATTCAATCTAATAGTGAGAAGGGAGCAAATTTTTGTAGGATGATTAAATAAAAAAGGGTGGGGGTGGGCGAAGGATTTCACAAAAAAAGTTTAGTTCCAAAAGTCACTGCTAAGTTGACTTTTGGACAAATGTGGTGCTTTTTTTTTTTTTTTTTGCAGTTGTTGTTAGGAAAAGTGTTGTTTTGTTTAAATATCTGATTTAGCTTTTTAGCTTTTTCCCACCAAATGGCAGGGTTGTTGCCCTGGATAGCTGCAATGTTTTTTTCTTGGAAGTTCAGTTGGTTTAGTTTAGTTGAGTTGCAGTTGTGCTCTGGGTAATGGTACTTGTAAAGATGTTGACATATAATGTTAACTGCAGTGTGTGTCGTTCTGTTTTTCTTGCCAAGAAGGCAAGTGAATAAAATTATTTCAGCTGAGTTGATAGTTATCCATTATCTACATGAACATGACTTTATTTTCCTGACATTTGTTACATTTTTGTTTAATCATCCTACAAAATTTGGCTTCATTCTCACAATTAGATTGCTCTACAGAATATGCTAGGTACCATCAGTTGGATTATGGCCATCTTGTACATCTCTAGGGTTGTGAATTTTTCTTTATGGAAATGCCAGAAATGCTATGGTGATATTACTATGACTGAATGAAAATGAAACAGTGATGACTGATTTACAGTTTGATGTGTTGATTGTTATGCACTTTTCATTTTAATACATATGGGTTGCTCTTTACATGTATGTGTTAATTTCCTCTATATTTTAAACTCGCATTCATGCAGTAAACTTTATTGTGTTAGTGTTATATATCAGAATGAATTTTTCATGTGTAATATTGATCACACAAAGAAGCAATTTTTATAAAACTTAATAGAGTATGCAGGTATAAACAGAACACGCAAATATTTTATGTAGTACAAAAAGTAGCAGCCCATTTTAAGTTTATTATATTAAGCATTTTTACTTCAGTAATGCATAATTTTGAATACATTACAAACAACATTATTTGAACAGGCTTTGGGTTTGTTACTTATTGATCAACGATGGAAACTGCATTATACATATACAAAAAAAGAATATATAGTCAAACTCATACATATGCATGCGATAACACAGAGTTCCACAATTTTTAGAAGAATATCATCGAACAAATCAAACTGTTGATGAACCAAAGCAAATAATGTATATTATGTAGCAATCAGCATGCAATACAACTTGCAAAAAATACTGACAGAGTGTGCTTACTGACATGTATTCGCGTATGTTTTAGCTGAAACAAAATTGAAATATAATTTACCAAACATCGATAAAAATCACATGACTGAATTTTATATAATATGAAGAAGATAAGCGATATTAGTTCAGTTTTGTTAGTTAGAGAACAAATATATAAACACATACAGTAAACTCTCTGAAGTCTGTACAGTTTGGGACTAAAAGTTTTGCAGAGTATAGATCATTGTTTCATTTATATATATTTCCTGTTAGTCCGATTTTAAATCAGTAATATTTGTATGAGAATTAAAATACAAAAAATAAATATGGCACAAAAGTAAGCTTATTTAAAGTAAAATTATACGCATATTTATATTTCATTAGTTCTTATTTAATTTTTTTTAAAGCAGTAGTATAATGGTAGATTAAGTTTTGGTTTATGATCAGTAATTTTTTTCTTTAAAAAAAAGTAAAAAATCTATGAAGTCATAATTTTTGTTTCGATTACAAAATGTAACTCACAGATATGTTGAGTACAAGCACTTTTAAAATAAATATTGCACTGAGAACTAATTCAATTATTGTTGCAGAATATTTCTCGTATCACCTAGTTTTTTTCATTAGTGCATAGCTTAAAATCACAACTGCTAATTAAATATTTATATTTGGTTGTTTCTTTTCCCCCTCACTTATTATCATTTTTTTAATATGCAATATGTGAAATGCATCAAAATTTTTTAAATCACAATTAAATTCTTTGGAAATCTGGTAACTAATGGCAATTTCCATTATTTTCAATTATTTACGAATATGAATGGCAGATTTCAGAGAGTCATCTGTACCGATAATAAATATATATGACCCATGCATTGTTTCCCCACAGAGAAATCTATATTACACAAAACAGTAAAGATGCATGCAAAGTGCGAGAGAGCAACATCAAGCAGAAAGCAAAGGAGCAACAAATCACAAAGAAAAAAAAATGCAGCAGACTGCTTTTCAAAGCTACCTGAACACATAGGTTTTGTTGCACTCTTCAAACTTGGCTTCCTTTTGGGGGCTTTGAAAGGATGGGAAATAGAATTTAAAAGCTACACACAATGCATAAAGTTTGGGGCACACATACAATGTATTAGTAAATAAAGCATTATACAATCATGACAATCTTTCTTTGTTTCTACATTACATATAATACAATCATGCAATCTCCAGATATTAGATAACTTTAAAGTTGAAAATAAATCAGAAAATATATCAATACGGAAATTAAAGTTTGTTTGGATAGTCTTCATTTTTAACTGTTTCATTAATTACATAAATTAATATTAACCTCAAGAATTTCCAATCCACATATGAAGCCTTAAATACTATGTACAACATTTTTCATTTGAAAATCCATTTCAGAGGTAAATTCACTATTATAAAGATATATCTCAGTTTTTATAAAGTGAATTAAAGCTTATAAATTTTTTTTCCCCCATTATTGGGAAAATACAATCATCCTTGAAGAGATTAATATATTATTGTCCCATAATATTAAACAAAGAAATATTTTAAGATGCCTTCCCAAAAAATAATGGCATATTATCTATGAACTTCTTCTGAAATCAAGCAGAATGTTTAATATAAAAAAATATACAAAAGAATACAGCAAGTACCTATACAACCTGAATTATATTTTATTAATTTTGCTCACAGGAAATATTACAAAATTTAAAGCTGCAGTTCAAGTAAGTTATATTCAGAATGTTAATAAATGAGCATCAGCTATTAAGTAAACAGGGATATTTATTACAAAGTGAAAAACAAGTTTTTAAAAACAAACAATATTGGATTTTAATCTTAGTTCTGATCATGAAGTTTTGGGTCTTTAAATGAAATTACAATTACCTCTGAAGTAAATTACATAAAAGAAGTAAAATAAAATAAAGAGAGAAAAGTAAGAGAAGTAATCACTTTGATAAAATCATACTGGTCAAACATACAATTGATAAAAAAAGGAAAATGCTGAATTTGTTTTTAAAACAATAATTTATTATGAGCCAGCACTTAAAAATTTACTTCTTTAGAAAGGTACACGGAATACTAATGTAAAGTATAAAATTATTTTTCTCTTTTTTTTTTATTAAAGCTACCTACATATGTTGATATTATTAAACATTTATTTGTGATAACAATGACAGTAAAATAATACTGATCTTTAGAAAACCGATAATTTAAAAAAAAGTTTTAAAAGATCTTGAAATTGACATATATACTGTAGGATTAATCTTAGGACACAAATTAAAATTTACACTAGATTGCCCTTTTGTTTTACATTTACACAATAAACATATTTGCCCAAAGCAATTTACTTAATGTTCATCAAAATAAAAAACATTTCATAACTTATATTGCTTGGATATGAAACTGCAATTTGAGACACTTTCAATGGAATTATAATGTACGGTAGATGTAAAGAGCGTTAAAGGTCACAGAATTATTCTGCTATTTAGAATACTTAACACATTCACTGCCCCGTCTTAAATTGATTACTTACTTTAAACCACCCAAACTACCCCTTATGCATTTGATTTCCTACAATCAGCAACTTTTACCTGCAAGTTGTATACAGGCTTGGCAAACTTGTGTGATAGTAATCTGCCATGAGACCTTATGGTCTCATAACACTCTGCGCCTTTTGTACAGGATGGCAGTCACACATGAGACCATATGTTCTTGCGGGATGGTTAACTGGTTAATATATATTCACTAAACTTTTTAACCAAAAAAACCAGACTTCAATTACTTGATTTTATACAGTATAGAACCATTCATCCAGAATCCAGTTAACCGGAAAACCAGTTATCCAGAATAATATTTTCAATTGATTGATTTTATAATCTTTCCAGAAAAAAGTGCCAGTTTGACATGTGCATTGTTTGATTACCACATGCATTGTACAACTTGACCAATATCTAGGATTTGAAGTGAAAGCACATTTAGTTAAATATTGAGTTTTTTGCAGATTATTATTGTTTCCAAGGTATTGCCTTCTTTCAAACTCAGATTAATCTTTGATTTGAGGATCTTTAATCTAGGATCTGAGCCTTAATCAGAGTAATCTAACAATTTTAAATCAGTAACAATGTTGCAGTTATATATATTCTACAAATCTCATCAAATGGATGTTGCTTTAACGTCCAACCAGTTATCCAGAAAAAACAGTTATCTGGAATACATCTGGCCCCGACCATTCTGGATAAATGGTTCAATGCTATATTAAATTCAAAAATTTGCCATGGACTTTTGGTCCACACTGTGTTAGTGTACAAATTCCTCCACCATACAAATATTCAAATGAAAAAAGTGTACTGCTGAAACCTTGAGTGAATTTAAACGCTTTACAATTAATTTTTTTTTTTCCTTACTGATTATTTGTCATAAAAGTTTTTAATGATTAAAACAATGGTTTTTGGTTTTTCCTACAACAATCCAAGAAAGAAAAGCGTATAAAGAGGGAAGAAAATCACTGAGTAGTGACTTTCTCGTCAAACAGATAGTGCTATGTCACTTGATGAAAATCATTAAAAACAAAATATTTTAAAGATGTGTATTTTTCTTTTGGTTTTTGTTGAATTTCTAAAAAAATACTGAATCAATTTTGATGAAATTTATGTGAGACCAATTTGAGAGTATCTAACCTCTTTCAATAATAATAATACTAAAATCACATGAATTGGTTAAGTAGTTTGGGAGTAATCAGTAAACATACATAAAAAAAAAAAAAAAAAAAAAATACATACATACATGTCCTCCTTTTTTTTTTTTTTAAATTGATTAAAAATATCCAAACAGTTTAAAAGTTTTTAGATTGTTAATGTAACACAGTCAAATGATAAGCACCAAAATATCAAATTTAAATTTCTCAACAAAGAAAGATTGTTCATGCAATACTATTGCAGCTATATTAGCTACAGTAAAATGAAATAATCTGTATTTAAAAAAAAGTCATGCGTAATATTACTAATTAGTTTCATTACTAAGAAAATGTAACTATGTTAGGTAGCTCTAATAATAAAAATTAAGGCTAGTTAGGTGCTGAAATGTGTAAACTAAAACTGATTTAAAGGTGAAAAACTATTTAAATATAAATAATTCATAAAAATAATTTCAATATGCAATGATAAAAATTTATTTTGCATTTAATTTAAAATTTGTTTTTATTAATATACAGAAAGCTAAAACTAAAGCAGATTTATTCCTATACTTTTTGTAAGAAAATAAGAATTTTAACATTCTATAACTATCACAAGCATGTTAAACAAATTTGTAATTCTACAATAAAAATTGATCTTTTTAAAGCTATATAGTTATAGTATAAAAGTAAATAATAAATAAAATTTTATAAAAGCTTACTATTTGAGCTTGGCAATGATTTAGATGATGTAAAAACACTTCTCCTAGCTGGAGGAGCACTGCTGGCTCGTTTTGGTGCAGCTTTTGTTGCTGAAGACTAGAAAAAAATAAACAAATAAGTAAAGTAACAATTAGACACAGAAAAGTCTCACATAATTAAAAAACACTTGTGTATCATACTCCTGCTCAGAAAAGTTTGTCAAAATCTTGCTCTCTGTGAAATTATAAGTTCCAATAAGTAGCATTTTAAACTGCTGTTTTGATATGAAAACTGCTGGCTACCATTAAGCTGGTAAGAGCCTGCTTGCAACCTTGAATTTGTGAAGGCTTATGTTTGAAATGTATATGGAATTATACAATAAAATTTAAAAACTAGCAAGTGTGTGCAAGTCAAATTTATAAAAATAAAACTGAACGGATCATAATAATTAACGCAGATAAATTTTATATCAAAATAAATTTTTTTAATTTTGACTTTGGCTTAGTCTGCAATTATTTTGCCTTATATCTAAATTCTCCAAAAGCTCAGGTTCATTTGCAACAGTAAATAAATTTTTATTCATTTTTTTGAATTTTTTATTCATTTATTTAAAAAATGATCTTTTCTCAAATACAACTGATATTGATAAATGTAAAAAAATATACTTAATATTGTTGCATTTGGAAAAGTTAAGATTTCAAAATAGATACTGTAAAATATTTTAGGTTTCGTTCATTTGACTGTTGATCCAGAAAATGTAGCTCAATATATTAAGCAGAACAGAAAAAAAATCTTGCTTCTAACTACTTGATTCCCACCATTTTTTTGAATAATTAACATAACAGTGTTGTCACATAGACATAATTGATGTCATTTGATACGTCTAATTACTCCTGACATGGAAGAAAGCTCATTTTGTGTAAATCTATGTATGTCACATGGGTAAATATGTAACATTTATGAATATGTATCAAGTATGATACACCATATAAGAAAGGATGAAAGTGCAGTAGCAGCAGTACATGCTATTATAGTAAATGAGAACCAAATTATCAATTTATGTATAAAATGTATTTTGTTTAAAACATTTAAATGAATTTTCGGTACTTCTCTATTATCCCGTCGACCACTTTTCCTAACAAAAAAGTATCGCCAAACTATTACGCTAAATAAACGGGAGAATGTTGCCATTGAAATATCAAAATAAATAAATAAATAGAATATAAGAATTTATGGACACAATTGTTATTTTAATTAATAAAATAACTAATAAATTAGTAAAACAATGAAAAATACAAGCAAATGTTGAATTAAAAACCACTTGATGACATAACAAACATGTCTAATGCTTCTGACATCAAGTCAATGGGACTGCATTTTTGGCGTTTAATCTTACAATTTGGCGATAGCTTTTTGTTATGAAAAGTGGTCGACAGGATAATAGAGAAGTACCGAATTTTCTGATAAGAATTTTCCTTAAACATAAATTACTTACATAAATGCATTAAAATATATATATATATATTTGTATAATATACAACATTTTGAATAAAAGAGTTTTATGTTCATGATATTTACAAATGTATTTGAAAATACTATGGTTTTTATTGAAAGGAGTTAGAAATTCCTTAATACAAAAAAGTCACAGGAGAAATATAATGGAGGCTAGATGATAAATATTGAGAACTCTCATGCCATACTGAAACCAAGATTTCTACTAAACATTTCACTCACATGCAGCTGGCTGCAGAGCCTATCAATGGGCAGGTCATAAAACACACACACAAAATCCCTTTTTTGAGTTTCAAATGTTATGACACCCAATATAAATTTTACAATCAACCCTTGTAAATCCATTTTTTGAGTGACAAATGTTATGACACTCAATATAAATTTTCCAGTGAACCCTTGTATCTCTGTTAGGCTTGAATTTTACAGTTATAGGTTAAAACCTAAAAGACAAAAATTTTCCATCTGAGTGTAGAAGTGTTCTGGCTGGGAATCAAACCCAGAACCTTGTGGCTTAAATTGTCAATGCTATTCTAACTGAGTTACATGGAATGACAACCAGCCAACACAAATTCACTCAGACAACCTTTCTGACAATAGTATCTGGTCTGCCATATAGACAGCTCAACATAATAAGGCACAGGAAATGGAACTCCATTAAATGATGGAAACATAGATATACTTGTACTATTTTAACACACTCATACTGATTGATAAAGATAGGACACAAGTTGAAAATTTTCCAACCGAGGGAAAAAGTATCAATTCAAGAAGGAATTTGAACCCAGAACCTTTTTGCTTAAATTACCAATGCTCTTCCAATTTTTTCCATCGTTTAATGGAGTTCTTTACCAGCAGCTTATTCTTTTAAGTAGCCTACATGGCAGACCAGAAGAATGCCAAAAAACATGTCTGTGTAAATTGTTTCAGCCGCTTGTCTTTCCAAGTAGCTTAATTGGAAGAGCATTAGTAATTTAAGCCAAAAGGTTTGTGTTCTGGGGTTTGATTCCCAATCTGGACACTTTTTCATTCAGTTGGAAAAATTTGAATTTGTATATCTTTCAATTACCAATCACTACAATTGTGTTAAAATAATGGAAAATATCTACAAACACTGGTAATTCAAACCACCAAAATATGAAAATGATAACTTGGTTTATTTGGAAATATTTTAAAATATTCCTAAATTTATTTATTTTCTTCATAAATTTACCTATTGGTAAGATGATTTTTTTTTTTAAACTGTGGTTACGTGATTTATATATGCTATATTATGAACCAAATTTGAGAATTTTTAAACCATTTTCTATCAGTGCTGGTTCAAAAGTCTATGCAAGGTGTCTATTCCAGATCAGCAATGAATTTCCCTGACATTTCCAGGTTTTCCATACCAATAAAAAAAAATCCAGGTATTGAGATTTTGTGATGTTACACACAAAAAATCTTAAAAGTTGTGAATTTGAGAGTGGAACTTTCACAACTGATTCTGAAGCACAAGCTACTGATTTATTAAACAATTTTTTGAAAAACATACAAAATTTTGAACATTTTACATGCTAAATATTTTGCAGATATACACACTTTTGGCATCAGGTTCTATCCATTTTGTCTAATAAGGATGAAATTCTTTATCACATCAGTCACAATTAAATACAGATTGCTTTGACATTTTAATACAAATAATATATATTCAATAAATTAAGCTATCAAATTGTTCCCAAACAAAGATAAGTAAGCAGAGTGAAACATGGTAGAAAGTTTCAGTGAACCTGGAACTGAAAATCTCCGATTTACAAGGATGGACTGAAAGGGGGTAGACAAAATGATTTGCATGAAAGGTTGAAATACTCATTACAGTACTTATGAAGAGCAAAGTTTGATTTTAATGGTACTGCAATTTCAAATCCTTAGTTTCATAAGAAACATTTTCTTTCTTGAAAGTTTCAGAATTTTCCAACTTTTTCTCTGAATTTTCAAATTTTCCTAATTTTTTGTCAGAAATGGTAAATTTCCCTGACTTTTCCAGTCTATATAAATTTTCCTGACTTTTCCAGGTGGCTAGTATGTTACCCCTAGTCATAGGTCATTTTCATCACTCATTTAGAATGCAAAACATACATAGTACACAAACAAAGACACCGCAATCTGTATAAACTCCTGACCAGCACTTCTAGAATGCACCTAGAGAGCTGCAGCTTTAGCATTCAGATCTATGTCCTATAAAAAAAAACTGTGCAATTTTATTTCCAAGTAATAAAATACAGTAGAAGATCTTTATAACGCAAACCTAAAAACACGAGGTTGTGCATTATATAGAATTTTGCGTTATATAGATCACATTTCACACATCATTAAACTTAACTTGTAAACAAAGCCAAATATGCCGGAAACAGATCAAAATACAGTAGAGTACCTTTATATTGCATTCCTTTCAACCAAGAATTGTGCAGATTATAAATTTTTACATACAGATCATTTCATCATTGTTAAATTTATTTTATAAACATTGTCCAAATACGCCTGGACGAAATCCTTCATTGTATTACTCATTTTCAAAAATTTTTATTGTAATAATAGCAATTTTTTCATTAAAAAGCTCTGAATTAAGGATAAAAAGTTGAACAAATGTATCAAAATTTAGTCGTCTAGAGAGTAGCAATTTTTTATAATGTAGGAATGCAGTTGCTTCTTAACTATAAAATTCAATGTTTATGTCTGAGAACTTATGCGTTATACAGAGAATTGCATTATACAGATATTTCACTGTAGTGTAAAATAAACTAGTTCGGAATGCTAAAATTCATCTTTGTAAAACAGTATAAAAATACATAAATAATGTGAAAGATGACTAAAATACTTTAAATATTGTTAAAAAATTACACTAAAATCATCTAGTACTTTCGGCTATGCACCCAGCCTTCATCAAGATTCAGGATTCAAAACGATGTTATTAACGTCGCTTGCCTGGATCTCACTTGTAACGAGTGAGATCCAGACAAGTGACCTTATTAACACCATTTTAGATCCTGAATCCTGATGAAGGCCGAGTGTGTAGCTGAAAGTACTATATGATTTTAGTGTAAATTTTTAACATCTATTAAAGTATTTTAGTCATCTTTTAGGTAATTGATCACATTATTTATGCAATTTTATTTCCAAGTAATACAATAATGCTTGGCAAAAGAAAAAGAAAATATTTCTAATGATGTTAAATTTTTAGTATTGTGACAAATGTGCATGGCACAAATACTTAATATCAAACGTAATTTTAAAATTAATATCTGCAAGCATAATAAAATAGAATTAATTTTTTTAGTCACAAATGAAAACCAAACATTAGAGTTAGAAGTATTATGTTATGCATTCTCAATAAAAATGAAATAAGCACACTGCATAAAAGTTAACACCCCTCCTCCTCCCCAGTTAAAAAAAAAATAACAAAAGAAGAAAGAAAATGAAAAACTGATTATTATAACTTTTACTTGTGTCAAGAGTTTAGAATGCTCTGTTCTTTCTTTTTCTTTTTTTTTTTAGACTATATTCAGAAAAGAATTAATAAATTTATATTTCAACAAAAAATAATTAATTACTTAATACACTTAATATATTTATATTCTAATTCTTTCTTCCATATCAGGGTTACTATATAGTATTTTTTACATTTTAAAACTTCTCTAATGACTTTTAAGTAAAATGAAAAATCATTACAATTTAATAGTGAAAACTGCCTATGATATTTTTTATTTAAACCATACTCTACATTGTTGGTGCCATAATGAAATATTTTGGCTTATATGAAAACCCGAAATAAAAACAAACAAATTCAGAAAAAAGAAAGTTATATTTAATGCATCTTAAATGACTGAATAAAATATGCACATCTAAAATAAAAAGATAATTAATAAACAAAGAACAAAAAGGAAAAAAAAAATTATGTAACGCTAAACAGCAGGCATAAAATAAAAAATGGCAATTAGCACAGCAGAGAAATGTTCTGCTTTGGAATGCATGCAATGCCACATAAATTCAATTAAATAAGAGTCACACTTTAATTTCATGAAATGGTTTTTAAATGCAAATTTTCTTTGTGAAAAATGCACATTTTTATAAAAATACGATAGGTGCCGACAAATTTCGATTATAAAATTCATTGCAGTAAATAAAATGGCAGCTACAATTAAATTAAATGCAATGATTACACTGAGAATTTTTGCCAGGAAAGAAGCCAAATCAAACTGCCAGTAAGGAAATATATCAAAACAAAATAATCAAGAAATGGTATGGTTTTAATGAAGTGGTACCTTTTCTGAGTTGCGACAATCTTCATAAATAGAATGGTATGCAGAAATTAATAGTTTTAAGGCAATAAATAAATGCTCTCCTCCCAGAACTCAAAAAACCTTTAGCCTTTCATTCTTTTTTTTATACTTTAGTATTCAAATCTTCACTTGACGAATGGATGGTTTGAAAACTAATAAAATATTTAATTTTTTTTAAAAATTACACTCTTTATTTAATTTTTTAAAAATTATTTTTAGTGTTTCTAGCATACATCAGAGTTGAGTGATTACAAAATTCAATCTTTACATACATTGCACCAAGCTGGTGTCCTGAACCTTTTAAACTCGCCGAAAATCATCAAAAACATTCAAATTTTGAATTAGTGTATCTTTAAAAATGTTTTACATATAAACATAAAATTTTGACGGTTGATTGAACAGATTTTGCTTTTTAATATACTACCATTAGAAAATGACTAGTCTTTTGCAGAATTTGTGTTTTATTGAAATTAAAATAGCTCTTTTTAGGTAGATTTCATAAGAAATACTACCTATTATATTCTCCTTTAAGTTGGAATTTCTGAAAAATTTTTGCAGATCTACGCCGATCATGACTCCCAGAACCCAAAACCACCCCCAATACAAAACTTTATCTATCTATCTATGTCACTGTTTTATGGACACGATAACTCTCATAATTCTGCATAAATCTCTTCCAAACTGATACATAAAATCAAGGGGCATAAAATCTCGGTCAAGTTTGCTCATGGCCAAATCGAACCAGGGGGGGGGGGGGGGGGGGACTTTTTGTGCAAACAGAAAAAAACCAAAAATTTCTTAATTTTTATACATATCGAATCTGTTTAAAGTTATTATTACTTCTAGGAAAGAGGCCAAAAATTTATGTATGACAGATTTTAGATATCATTAAAAATGGCCCCAAGGGGGGGGGGGGGGGGGGGGTAGAAGAAAAAAATTCCTAACTTCGTCCATTCAGAAGATATCCAATCCGCTTAGATTTATTATAAATCCTCCTAATATTATCTAAAACTTTTATATTGACAAGTTTTTTATAGGACCAACCCTTATAGCCAAAAAAAAAAAAAAATCTCTGCCAGCTCTGCCTGCAAACAAGTTAGGTTTCAAAGTGGGCATTTCCAAATGCCGCATCATGGCAAAAAGGTAATTTCTTCCGCAATTCCCACGGTCTGCGTCTTCGAAATCTACCTGTGCCTGTAGGCCGAGACGTCTGGGATTTTTTTTTACTCTGTAAGTCATTGTACAAATGATATCTTGAGAACATACGTATGGATTGTTATGAAATTTGATATACATAATGTACATATCTGTACAGATACGTATTTTTAAAATGATCTACTCTTAGGTTAAAATTATTTCATTAACCATGAAAAAAAAAAAAAAATCAAAATTTTACATTATTTAATTAAAAATAGTTATAACTGAAAATCTTATCTTTGTAAATACTTAAAGGTAGATCATTTTAAACCAGGGTTGTAGTGGATAGCTGCCCAGGTACCCACCCAGCTACCCGCCCAGGCTGTTTTTTTTAAACTGGGTTTTTTACAATTATAAGGATTGTAGTGGGTAGTTGGCCGGGTACCCACCCAACTACCTGCCTGGGCTGGGTTTTTTATATAAAAAACCGGGTTTTTTACAACCCTGTTTTAAACACACACACATGCTTATTATCTACATCAAATTTCATAACAATTCATCCATACGTTCTCAAGATATGCACAGAATGACTTATGGATTAAAAAAAAGAGTTTTTTAAATTTCAGTAATGCACAAATTCTGAAAAAGGTAGTTAGTTTCTAATGGTATATTAAAAAGTCCAATATGTTTAATCAATCTTCAAAATTTTATGTTTATACATAAAAAGAATTAAAAGATACACTAATTCAAAGTTCAAATGTTCTTGCTGGTTTCTGTACTGTTTAAAAGATACAAGACCCCTTAATAAAAGAGTGTACTTAAAATAAATTTGTTAAAAGTTCAGTTTACTAGAATCAGCTTGTGCATTCTACCTTGGACTTTGAAAAAGTAAAACAAAGTGTTCTTTATGAATGGTACAAATTATATGTATGTAATTTTTTTTAAAACCCCACCTCTCAATAAAAAACACTAACTAATCCAATTAAAAGCATCCAATTTTTTAATTCCAAAATCCAGATCACTTTTATTTTGAAGCATTGTTTATTTATTTATTATTTTTTTCAAGTAACTTGCAGTTTTGTAAAGCGGTGAAAAACTAAAGGCAAATTTTAGGCAATGAAGGAGCATGCAGGAAGCTTCATGAAATAAAGCAAAGCCCTAGAAATTGATCTACTCACCCCTTCAGCTTCACTGGTTTCAGAGTGCTTATTTAAATAAGAAAAGGAAGAGATAAAAGGAAAGTAGATGAAATAATAAGTGCAAAGAAATAAGAAAAAGTCTAAATAATACATGTTTATACAGTAGAAAATCATTCATACATTTTTGGGGGCTATATCCTGTGATAGTAAACAAATGGGACAAAGCTTCAGTTAAAACAAAGAGAAACTAAGAAGCTTATTGGTAGCAAAATATTAATAAAATGTCTTACTATATCCTTTTTTTAGATTAAATATATTTATAAATTTATGACAAATTGGAAAAATTGAAATCAGAGCTTTATAGCTGATCATCTCAAATTATAATTATTCAATGCAAGAATTCCATATTAAAAAGCAGAAAATCGTTCATAATTGGCCTTTATGGCATTATTATTATTATTTTAATTTATTTTGTTTTCAAGTGCCTTAAATTTAAAAAAAAAAAAAAAAAAAAAAAAAAAAAAGCTGTGCTGAAGAAGAAAAAAAAAAAAAAAAAAAAAAACTATAGGCGAGATTTGCACCCAGCTAACAAAGATTTTCTTATTTCTTTTGGTATTTTAAATGGCAGTTATACATTTTAAACGAAATGAGTGAAAGGTTTATATTTTAAATGAAATATATGCAATATGAATGACAGCAATGGGAACAATGTTTGGCGATTTATCCCCTGCACTTGACTACCATAAAAATATCAATATTTTTTATGGATCAAGAAGAAAATATAGCAATACTGCAAATCTGCAGCGCATATATACAAACAATTCTTGGTCTTGTAAATCAGGCATGTGTTTCTTGCCTATGCTATTTAACTGACTTACGAATACACTGAATTTTAGCAATTTACTTATTTGTTCCATGAATACGAAAGATTGAAGACCCTAAATTAGACAATACAAAATAATTCAAAAAGATAAAACAAAATATACTGGAATCACCAATATCTATAGCAAATTCCTAGACCATTAAAAGAATTTTCTCCTTTGATTTTTAAAAAAACTATCTGAATCCTTTCTAGGCAAATTAATTCTGTTGCTAGAATGTTGAAATTATTAAATGTCACCAGAATTTAAAAACAAATAAATTTTAAAGTAATTAAATGCTTTTCATCGTGTACATTATAAAAATAAAAATTTTATTCAAAAATTCCGATAAAATTTGGCATTTGAGGATTTAAATTAAGTGGGAAATAACATTTCCCATTGTTTTAGAAAAGGTTAATAAAAATATGCAGGTTAAAAAAAGCTAAATATTAGAAATGTATATCAGATATGTTGCAAAACACAAAAATGTATGAATATTCACCTACTGTAATAAAATAAAAAACATGACAAAAAAAGGTGCATTTAAAAAATGAAAAAGAAATGAAACTACTCATTAAAAAACATATATTTTACATATACATAAAAGGGACAGTTTTTACACTAAAATATATCTACTTCATTAAAAGGAAAATCGAATATTACATAACCTGGCAATTCTGTTTTGGAATAATAAAATTTATTTTGTGAATAGCACAATAATACAGAAATATAAATTTATTTCATTGCATTTCTGACATATGGGAGTTTAATTTACTATGCTAAGTTGTGATGTTGTAACTTGAAGTCTGTTTTCCATCAAGTAGTTTAAAATACATTACAATATAATTCAGATTATAATAATTTAGAAAACAAGTTAATACAACTCAATTAACGATATTGCAAATTATATGACGGTATAACCAAAAATTTTACAAAATTAAGAACATAAATTTATTCCTCTTAAAATAAAAAATACCCACTGATATGCAATTGTTATTTTTTTCTTTTTTTAAATATAAATATTTAAAGGTCAAGTGGAAATACAAATAAGAATGACATACTTTCAAATTAATTTTTTCAGTAATTTTTGTCGCCATCTTCAGACAACGTTTTTGTTTACTTAGTTACAATTACAGTAAACGATATTTAAAGGGAAAATATCAACATATTAAATATTTTTTTTAATGTATTTTTTAAGAAACAGTAGCATGATTTAATTCTAAAACTTTATCTTCACGACGATGCGTACAGAATGACAAGACGCATCTTATTTATTTTACTTTAGAAAGAAACTTGGGAGTAAGTTTTATTTAACTTTTGGATTCTCCCCTATCTCTAAATATAAACAGGAGAAATTGGAACGTGACAGATAATGCCATCTAGTGACCGCCGGCGTAACCAGCGAGGTAAACAAGGAAGAAAACACTACCACGTGTGTTTCGTTTTGCCGATTGAATGTGAAACAGGTTTTGGCAACGATACTTTTACCTTCGGTAATATTCCATCCCGCGAAATAATAATAAGGTTAAAGGGGAAAAGCACATAAGATGAGTCATGGAAGCGTTGTAACCGTATCTCAATGCCATGGATATCCAATTTAAATAAAATGCAAGCGAGATTTTTTTAACAATAGTATTTAAATAAATAAGTTATGTAGGGATAGTTTTTAAACAGGAAGTGCTGAATTATTCTTTTAGAGTGGATGCAAAACACAGATGTCGAAATATTTTAAATGTACATTATTTACAAATGATTAAGTATTTTCCACAAATGAATATTTAATTATTTATACGAGGGAAAGTCATTAAGTAAGTCACACAAGATAATTAAATAATAACTTACAATGATATTCACTACAAAGCTATTTTTATTTCTCAACATGTTCTCCACCCATATTTATGCACTTATATCACCGTTTTCTCAGTGCCCCAGCACCAGCTGCATATCATTCTTAGGGTTGCTGTCTCAGTCACATTAGTGCTTCAAGTTGAACCTTTTCATCATCTGTGGACATCATCTTGCTTCCACTTCCAAGATGGTTTTTGAGTGGACTAAACAGATGAAAATCGCTTGGGGCTAAGTGGTGGATGTAGAAGTTGCCAACCAAACTTTTGAATTGTCTCCTATGTTCAATGTGCAGTCCTAATGTGGCTGAGACAGCAACCCAAAGAATCTTATGCAGCTGGTGTTGGGGGCACTGATAAAACGGTGATATAAGTGCATAAATATAGGTGGAGAATATGTTGAGAAATAAAAATAGTTTTGAAGTGAATATCATTGTAAGTTATTATTTAATTATCTTTTGTGACTTACTTTATGACTTTCCCTCGTACTAGCCAATTCATTTTATGTGTTTTTAATTTTATTATTTAAATATATAAGCCGTGCAAGGAGCAACCACAAAAATTTTCTTATTATTTATGATCCTTGAATCCCCTAATAATATTTTAGAAGAATATACAAAAATATAGTCTTACTTAAAATATTTCCAGGCATAAAATATTTCCAGAAAATATTTTAATATATTCCGTGCACCGAAAGCACACCTAACTTTTTATTACTTACCCATCATACGTAATATAAGGTAAGTCTTGTAATCGTTTTAAAAATCGAAAGAAAAAATTTTGACATATTTACACGTTTTAGGCACTGGAGATACCGAAAAACATATTTAAAAAACAGGTCCGCCTGTGTGTGTGAAACGCCCTATATCGCGAAAAAATTGAGATAGAGACTTGAAATTTGGTATGTACTTCGTGTGCAATAATGGGAAGAAGCTTATTGAATTTCAGCAGCCTCGATTATCCGGAACTATTTTTTTCGGACTCTCGAAGTATTCGTTGTGATAAAAAGTATATAAAAATTTTCGAAATTGTTTATTTTAAGAAGTGAATATAAAAGACAGTAAAAAACATAAATTTTGTATAAAGAATGAAATCGATTGAATAATGAGTTGCCGAGCTATTTGTAATCCTATTTTCCAAACTCTTCGATTTTTCATGACCCTGTATTTCATCCAAATTTCAATTCAAAGATATATTTTAATTGGAAATGAGACTCTTAATCCGACGCAATAAGCCGTTAGTTAATAGGATTATCATTTTTGGAGTTATAAGGATGTTTCTTTTACGCAATTCAGTAACAGAGCCTTTAAAGTTTAGGACGTCATCAAGCCACGATTTTATACGAATTGCAATGCATTATATAAGTAGTTTACACATTTTATTTTCATATTTTATATTATGCATATCCATGATGGGTAAGTATGACGGTGGCCTCCAACGACTAGTTTTTAATCACAATATAAACTACATACAGATGTTGATAAAATTCAGACTGCAAAGCTGTTATGTTTAAAAATAAATTCTAATACAAATTCTTAAAATTAAATCGCATAAAATATGATACAATTAAAATTACAACATGTTACAAATTAAAAAAGGAAAGCGAAAGACGAATTGCGATTCTACGCATAGCTATTAGCTATACAGCAATTTGCAAAGCTGTCAACCTCCTCCTCCCGCCCTCCTCAATTTATTCTCAAGTAAACATTTTCATGCTCAACAAACATCATGATACATTAACATTATTTTGTTACTCTTGCATGAACAGGGTGATTATAATTACAGTCCCATTTTCAAAATGCTGTAAAAAAGGAACCACTGGTCAGAATGGCCTCAAATTTGAACTGAATATACTGGAAGAAGGGGGAAACGGTATGGCATAAGAAAGAAAAAGTTAAAAAGTGTATCCATAGATGGCGTTGTAAGCGGCATACTATGCAAATTAAAAGACACTCATGCGTAATTAAAAACCGAATCATTATGTGCTTTTTATGCGGTTTTTGGTCCAAGGACAATTAAAAACCGATTTTTCCAATCCAATGTGCCTTGCCGTGGTGGATGGGCTTTTCACTAACAGTACAGCGCCTAGAATACATAGTGTGGAAACAGGGGCGCCATTTCGGGGAGGCTGGGGGGGGCGACCGCCCCCCACCAAGGAATTTGAAATTTCAGAAAATTTATCAGATATCACAGGTTAGACAAAAAAAAAATCAAAACATGATCGAAAGCTAAAATAACGTCAGATTTCACAGATTTGATTACGATAAAAAAAAAAACTAGTCTGATGTGCCAATCCCAAAACTTTCTTCTATCTCACATAGGTTTCACATACACCACAAACAAATCAGCACTAATTTATATTAAGATCTAACTGAATCTAAAGTTTTATTAAATTATGTGCGTTAGTTTTGGAGATATAGCTATCGTGAAAATCGTGCAAAATGTAGCATAGCAGCGCCATCTGTTGGGCTATTTATTCCAAATCGTAATTAACGTCTATTTTTGTCAGGGTCTAATCGAATCTGAAGTTTGGTGAAATTCTGTGCATTAGTTCTTGAGATATAGCTATCGTAAAAATCATGAAAAATGTAGCATAGAAGTGCCATCTGTTGGACGATTTACACTAAAAACTAATCACCACTCATTTATACCAATGTCTAACTGAATATAAAGTTTTATCAAATTCCGTACATTAGTTCTTGAGATACAGCGCCCACAAAATTTTTGTCACATACAGACACTGAGACACACAGACAGACTCGCAGACAGACATTTTCTAAAAATAGTCCAATTGTCTTCAGGACCTTCTAAAACGTATAAATCCGTCGAAAACCGGAAGTGATAAATTTTCATAAATACAATACCTTTTTCTTGTAAAGATAGAAGAAAGTAATAAACACTTTAAACATTGGACTGTTTTCTAAAGCCTTGCTATTGCAACATTCTATAAGTGAGACATTTATCATTAATGAGTATTTTGGCTAGTTTTAGAAATATATGTGAGAAAAATCTCTATGAATTGCTTCTGAGCTTTGTACAGCATGTTCAAAAGAAAACTCGTCACCCCCAAGGCTAGAATTTTAGTGATAAACTCTCTCTTTAGCGAAAAAATTAAGGGGTATTTTTTTTTTTTCGGGGGTAAGGGGATGAGCGTGGTGTATTCAGTTTCTTAATTATATGATTTGTTCATTTTGTTTTATTAGTGTCACATTATATTTACTCCAATCGTTATAATGCTATTAAATCATTTGCTTTATTAAATGATATTATATATACAGTATGCTCTTAAAAATCTCCACAACCGGGCACTAGAGTCCTGTCCAGATTTGGTTGTAACCGACCCGAATCCTGACTTTAACCCGACAGGCTTCAAGCCGAATCCGAAATATTCATACCTGAACCCGAAGTGAAAGAAAATGAATGTATATTTTAATACATTTATGGAAAAGTAATCTACAAGTTTACCGCTTATGTGCAAAAAATAACACATATATACACCCATTAATATTCAACTATACAGTAATCCCTTAACAATCGCGGTTTTAACATTCGCGAGTTTTGATTACGCGAACATGAAATTGCGGAAAACTTAACATTCGCGAGAGTCTGACTTGATTATTCGCGATTTTTTTAAATTATATCTTTGCTTTTTCAGAATTTACAGTGGTTAAAGGTTGTTTCTCCTGTGTTTTCTCAGTATGTATTTACAAATCAATTTTCAGTTGCCTGCTGAAAATGGACCGAGTGTTGTAGGAAAACAAAATAATAACAGCAGATGAATACTTATTGCAATGGGGATATTACAAGTGGTAAGGCAACGGCATCTTCAATCTATTAACTTAAAATTTGCTTGTGCATGTTCTCTTAGAGATTGAGCTGAAGCTGCATACATTATCATCTCTTTGCGAATAGAGAGAGGGTCGAAATTAATTTATTAAAAAAAGAAGAAGAAAACCTATGCTTTATAGCTGTAATTATTTCTGAAGTCAGTTAATTGGAATTATCTTCATTAAATAAATTTCATAAATATGAATATGCGTGTACATTCATACATATATGTTATGCATAACGTACTGTTAATACATATATCCTTTTGTTTTTTTTAAATACTGTGCCACTCTAATTAAAATGTTATAGAACGTTACTCCTTTTTTAGTGCAGAGAGATAGACTCAACATTCGAGGATTTGACATTCGCGAGGTTTTCCTAGAACGTAACCCTCGCAAATGTTAAGGTATTACTGTACTATAGTTTTTTCATTTGAAAATTATTCAGAACTGCCTTTTATCGGTTCATCTTGAACCCGATTCGAAAGAGTCAAAGCATAACCTGAAGCGTATAAAGTTTACTCGGACCGCAAACAAACAAACAGGAAAAAAAAGGAATCAATTAACCAAACCCAAAACGAAATGCATTTCGGGTAGTCGATGCAGGACTGTAATTTCCAGTAAACCCGGAAACGTCCAAAAAATTTTCATTGACCGCAACCCCACCCGAAATGAAAGAAAATTAATCCATATTTCAATATGATTTGGAAAATTAGACTACAATTATATCTCTAATAACAATTTTATGTTTTATGTAAACAAATTATTTTTTTTTCATCTAAAAATATTTAGGATTTTTTTGAAAACTCAGGCAATACAAACCTGACTCAAAATAGTGAAAACCCAACTTGAACCCGAAACAATTAACCCTTTGATAACGGGCCAGGATTGACTACTAATTTTGCATTCAATCGTTCTACAATTTCGAAAAAAATTCCATGTGACAGATTTCTCTTGAAAATATCCTAATATAAGTGTATGGAAGATTTCAAAAAGTCGTACTAATAGAATAAAAAGTAGTCCACTGGGACATATATGTACCAACCGTAGTCAAATGTTCCAAGTCAACCTGACCCGCAACGAAAATAAAAACCCGGTTCGATCCGTACTGCAGATTGGGTCGTGTTGCAAGGGACCTGAGACCAAGGATTTTGCAGATTTCTGAATTGTATGGAATTTAGATCATAGTCTGAAGAGGAAGGCAGAAAATGATTGCGGAAAATTTTTACTGACAGAAAATCATTAATGAAAATTTTCTTATACCTATGTATGGGTTACAACATTTGCAAATTTCGTAACTTCTTGATGGTATTCGTGTGCTGATTATCTCGTGACCGATTGAATTTCACGACTTTTTTTCGTGATTGTTTCATTTTTTTTTTGTGAAAATTTTCCTAAATTTACTATTTTCTGTGAATCATCGATGGAATTGGATTTTTTCGACCATTTGTCTAAATTCGCGACATTTTTTTCAACCGATCGACGAAATTCGCTGTTTGTTTTCGCCATCTTTTGATGAATTTCGCGACTCTTTTTTACGATCGTTTGTTGAAATTCGGGAGTCTTTTTCCGCAACCGACTGACAAAAATTGCTATTTTTTTGCTCAATCTTTGACGAAATTCCAATCGTTGACGAATTTTTTTTCACCATTTGTCGAAATTCACAACATTTTTTTTTTGGCAACTGATCGACGAAATTCGCTATTTGTTTTCGCTATCTTTTGACGCAATTCGAGACTCTTTTCTACGATCGTTTGTTGAAATTCAGAAGTCATTTTCCGCAACCGACTGACAAAAGTAGATATTTTTTTGCGCGATCTTTGACGAAATTTCCCTTTTTTGCGCGATTGTTTGACTAAATTCGTGGTTTTCTTTTCTTTTCTTTTTTTTTCAATTTTTTTGACGAATTTCGCGATATTTTTTCACAATATTTGTGCTAAATTCGCGATTTTTTTCCGCGACCGATTGACAAAAATCTCTATTTGTTTCAGTGATCTTTGGCGAAATTTGCAATATTTTTCCACGGTCGTTTGAAAAAAAATTAACGATTTTTTCCGCGACCAATTTTGCCAAATTAACTATTTTTTCTAATTCCAATTAATAAAATTTGTGATGTTTACCGCGATCGGTTGACGAATCGCTTTTGCGTAAAAAAAAGAAGAAAAATTCGCGGACTACCACTAAATTAAAAATATATTCGCTGAAGAAGGCAAAATCTCATGCTGCATTTTTTATTGTGAGGCCTATTTCTATTTTGTACACGATTTGGGCAATCCTGCACGATATTTCAACCCCTGTCTCTAAAAAAAAATTTTGTTCCCCCCCTCTCCCCAAGAAACTCTTGAAGTGGCGCCCCTGCAGTAAAACCTGCAAAGAAGGAGTTGAAAAGGACTGTAAAAAAGCTCCATTTTAGACAGGTCTCCATCTTAGCAAGTATAATTGTATGGTGTTTTTTCCGTCGAAACTTGATTTTTTTTTTGCCCATTTGAGAAATAATTATGTTATAGGCTGGGGTCCAGGCTGGGTGTCCTGGTAATACACCTATGCTCTTCAGAAGTGCTTTATAGGAAGGAGGTTTTAATAGCCTTAAAGAATGACTGAAAAAACGGCACCTCTCTATAACTCAAAA
The DNA here is from genome assembly GCA_963931845.1 of Maratus michaelseni. Classification (NCBI taxonomy): domain Eukaryota; kingdom Metazoa; phylum Arthropoda; class Arachnida; order Araneae; family Salticidae; genus Maratus; species Maratus michaelseni. The sequence continues at coordinate 232,962,380 of OZ007600.1, forward strand.
CGTTCATATTTTAAAATCCTACTTGTTAAGACGAAAACCTGTCTAAAACGGAATTTTTCAGATGTCACTTGAGATTCCGTATTAGAAGTATTGGTGTCTCTGCATATATGATTCAGTAAACGTTTCTCGTTCGGAGAGGTTGCGGGAGGGGGGGGGGAGTGCTGCCCCCCGAACTCCACCCTTGGCTATGCCACTACCTTAAAAAAAACTTTGCCCCCCCCCCCCCCCCAAGAAAGTTCTGAAATGGCGCCCCTGTGTGGAAACCAGCTACAAAATAGTACTAAAACATTGTATCCAATAAATGTACAACGTTGCTGAAAGTTTTAGGATGAGTTCGCAGCGCCATCTGCTAGCTCTTCTAAACGTAAACATTGTTTTAGAATGTTTCGGCTGGGGGTAAGTATTTTAAATACTTAAATTATATCCTTTTGTCCTCTGACTTAGTGATTTTTATAAGCTTTTTTTAAATTATGAACGCATGTGGCTAAAAAACGTGATACGCATTGTTTTGTTTCTGTTTGCAATATTATCGTCGAAGCACCGTTGCACATTTATAGGCTACAACTTTTTAGCACTTTTTAAAGCATTACATCATTTGCCGGTTTCCACACTATGTATTCTAGGCGCTGTACTAACAGTATACCACAACTGTCGACTGATTTTGGAAGGCATTTTTTCCGTCAAACAACCGAAACACTCATGCACATTGAGCAGTACGGTTGGTTTACTGTGCAACTCATGCCAAAGCCGTCGTTTTCTATTAAAAATGTCACTTGTAGCCGAATCCGCTTTCGTTATGCCGCTTACAGCGCCATCTATTGATACACTTTGGAACTTTTTCTTTCTTATGCTATACCGTTTGTCATTTCTTCCAGTCTATTCAGTTCAAATTGGAAGTCATTCTGAACAGTGATTCCTTTTTTACAGCATTTTGAAAGTGGGACTTTAATTATAATCACCCTGAATAAATTCAGCTACGCAGCTGACAATATTTTATCGAGAATCATTCTAAAAATTGATTAGTATACTACTACAATTACTCGGAAACATTTACGAAAATCAGTGGTAGCAAAATAAACTTTGTTTTTAAAAATACTTCTTTAAATCTCGAAAATATAGCTGTTTTGGAGGTTTCTAATGATAAAGAATCATTGTCAGAATCGTGGGTTGTAACGCGGAAGAGGTAATTGTATATATATTTTTTGTTCGTGGTTGGTTATAATATATTTTCTCGGAGATTACAAAACATTTTACAGTGTAACACTATATACTTAAAAATATATTTGTGCTAGCGAAAATAAAATCACCGATTTATATTAGCAATATAATTTTTTTTTTTAATCAATTTTAAAACAAAAACATGAAGATTTACCTGGGATTTGGAATCTATTTCATCTTCTGTTCTAGAACCTATAAAATAAATAAACAAGATTAGAAACAAAAATTCTAAACTGTAATAATACATCTTTTTTAGCATAATCTGAAGAAATGAACAAAGTAAGTTATTTATAAAGAATGAGTTATAAAATGTATAGATCATTTTTCAAAAATTGTGCACAAACAAAATTAAATCAAACTATCATGATTGTTTCAATTGACTATTACTATTACACATTAACCCTTATAGCAAATTATAACCAACCCTTATATGAAAAAAAAAAATCCCTGCCAGCTCCGCTTGCAAACAAGTTAGATTTCGAAGTGGGCGGCCCCAACTACCGCATCATAGCAAACAGGTCATTTCTTCTGCAACTATTAACAAACAGGCGCCCTACGTCTGCGTCTTCGAAATCTACCTTTGCCTGTAGGCCAAGCTGTCAGGGATTTAATTTTTTTTTGGGCTATAAGGGTTGGTCCTATAAACAACTTGTCAGTATAAAAGTTTTAGATAATATTAAGAGGATTTATAATAAATTTAAGCGGATTGGATATCTTCTGAATGGACGAAGTTATGAATTTTTTTTCTTCTAAAACCCCGTTTGCCCCCCCCCCCCCCTGGTTCTATTTTGCCCATTAACGAACTTGACCGAGATTTTATGCCCCTTGATTTTATGTATCAGTTTGGAAGACATGTGTGCAGAATTATTGCAGTTATCGTGTCCATAAAAAAGTGACATAGATAGATAGATAGATAAAGTTTTGAACTGGGGGTGGTTTGGGGTTTTGGGAGTCATGATCGGCGTAGATCTGCAAAAAATTTTCAACAATTCCAACTTAGGGGAGAATGTAATAGGTAGTATTTCTTACGAAAGCTATCTAAAAATAAGAATGTATGTGTTTTCTCTATGGATTTTTTGTTTTATTATGCAACAAGACGATCTGACAAAGCGAAAATAAACTTTTAATCAAGTAGGACAGGCGAGAGACGAAATGACATTTGGACGACACACAAAAATGGCATAAATATTCGTTCGTCCTAGACAAAGTCACCGGGGAAAAGTAAACTAATGAAATTTATTTTTTGTTCTCAAAATAAGAAAACGAAAGAAGCTTTTTATGTGGTATATTTGAGAATCACGAGTGATAAAGATGATGGGAAAATAAATCACTTTCTCAAAGGACTGGAGGATTGAATTCGTAGAATCGCTTGCAGCATCAAATTTTCAGAATAGATCGCCGATGATAGAATTTCCGAAATATGAGTAAAATTTCTCGACATTATGCTTTCTGTGACTGGCAGGTTTATCTAAATATCGATAAGCCCCGTTCCATTATGATTCTACCGGCTTCTGCAATCGTGCGAATTCAAACGAATATTGCTCAATCGAAGTGAATCATAAGGGTTTTTTTTATATCTAAAAAAAAAAAAAACCGAAAAAAACGAAAAATCATGAATTAGTCATAGGTTATTAAACACCTTCCAACACTAACATAAAATTATTGAGATTTTTTTTTTAATCGAATGAAATGAAATATCTAAATAAGATACTTAAAAAATTACACATATGAGTAAAAATCCATTGTCAGCAATTGCTGTCCATACTCTGTAATGAGTGTGAGTTCTTTTGTGTAGCCCTGTATGATACCTATAGAAATTATAAACACTACCTAATACACACAAAATTAGATAAGTTTAAAAATGCACTAGCTGGCCCGCCCAACGTCGCCCGGGCCCGTGATAATAAATTTAAAAAATAACATCAGGTTTTTTTTTTATCTTATATCTTTAACCAGATTTTGTATGAAATTAATATTTAAAAATGATAAATTCACGAAAAAATATTGATGTTTAGTGATAAAAGCGCTCATTTTCTTATTTTTTCAGGCAGGGTCGTTTCATACTTTTTAAAATAGATTTTTTTTTTGGTTCGAACTTTTTGAAATTTTTATTAGTTATAAATAAAACAGTTTTACAGCCCGTGTAAAAATTTCGTGAAAAAATATTGTTATCTAGTTGTAAAAGAAATGTTTTCTTCTCGCTTTTTGTGTATTTGTTTGTTTTTGCGTCGGCTCCTTTAACATAGCATAAAAAAAAAGTTCTCATCTTCCAAACTCTCTGAAATTTCAATCGGTTATAAATATAACTGTATCCAAGCTCTCTTTAAAATTTTGCGAAAAAATATGCATATTTAATTGTGAAAACATGAGTTAAAAAAAATCTTTCAACGCAATGGCCATATTGCGCAATCCGTTTACAACTAACCCTTTTCAATCCCATTAGGCTAAACAGGTGAGGAATAAAAAACTTTTCTCGTTTCTGAGTGGAGAAGCCTTAAAAAAAAAAAAAAAAAAAGTTGAAGCATGCGCAAAAAGACGATTTTCGTGAGGAAAAGAGAATGTGAATTTGACAGAATGCGCTTTTCGCTTTAAAAATATAGATACCACAGCGGAAACTTCCAGCAATTATCGATCTTAGTCAGTCAATTCTTTTGGGTCTCTCTGTAAATGAACTATAAATGCTATACACTCCACAATCTATGTAGAAAATCTGTTGTAGGGCACAACAAAAGATTTCCCCCATAGATCATAATGTAATGGAATTATTTTGTGTGCCCCAGTCATGGAACTTAGGGACACATACACGAATGCTTAAGATCTTACACTAGTTACGCGAAGACATCCGCAAGCTAATATTAAACCCATAAGAGCGTTCTTTTCAATTTCATTTTATTTTATTTTATTTTATTTTTATTTATTTATTTTACTTTTTTATATTTTTTAAGGGGGGGGGGAGAGAATAGGATAGCTGAGGTTGATCTCTAACCGGGTTAGTTTGTCTTTTTCTTTCTTTCTTTAAAGAAAAAAAAAAAAAAAAAAAAAGGATGAGGATGCTTTTATTTTCGGAACCAGTTTCGAAAGTAACAGAGTAAAAACTAATCTGCTTAGAGATCAACCTCAGCTGTTTTATGCATAAAAAATAATTTAAAAAGACAAATAGGCCTATTTTTTGTATTCGGAAATATTTAGATTTTATTGATGAAATATTTTTAAAAATAGAAATTTTTAATATTTTTTAACTTCAAACATATTTTTTTTAATATATCATATACATAAAAAAGGAGCTTATATTTGGAATATAAACAGGAAATATATTTTCTTTATTTCTTATTTTGGACTATATTTTCTTTACTTTTTCTGTGAAATGCTGCGAGTTCCCTGGCAGTTTAGAAGCACAAATATTTCGCCCGAATTGCCTGAGAAAAAAAATTCAAAACTTCCAGCGTTATCATAAAATCGACAAATAACCTAACATCGAGTGGTCAGGTTACCAGTCTGCAATTGGGAAAGGATCAAGAATTTACAGAAGCTTCACTTCCTGATCGTACAATTCATTCATTGAAGATCTCCGACTCTCATACAAATGTACAGCAGATATACTAGTCTTTATTTTCTCTATAAAATGCTGAGCGTTCCATGACAATTTAGAAGCACAAATACTTTCGCCCGAATTGCCTGAGAAAAAAAAATTCAAAACTTCCAGTGTTATCATATAAAATCAGCAAACAACCCAACGTCATTGATTGAGTGGTCAGGTTACGTAAAGGTTACCAGTCTTTAATTGGGAAAGGATCAAGAATTTGCAGAAGCTTCACTTCCTGATCGTACTATTCATTCATTGAAGATCTCCGATTCCCAGGTGTGGGTGAGTGAATGTGGGGAGAATCAAAGAAAAGCCGAGGGTGGGAAAAAAAAGAGGGGATGATACACAACGAATCGATATCAGATATCGATTGGGTATGGGAAAGAAGGAAAGAAATTTTTTTCCCAAGCATTCCACTTTTAAGGTATTTGTATATCTCCAGGACCCAAAACAGAATATAAGAAAAAGTATTTTTCTGGGAATGACAAATCCAATGGATGGATTATCAGACTTTTTTTCCCTTTCTTTTACGGTATAAATAAATACAATACGTCGAATTGGAATTCAGAAAATATACATACATTTTGTAAATGAGAACGATAGGAAAGTTATGTTGCATTCAGAAAATATATTAATAGATACATTTGTAAATGAGAACGATATGAAAGTTATTTGCATTCAGAAAATATATTAATAGATATATTTGTAAATGAGAACGATATGAAAGTTATGTTGCATTCAGAAAATATATTAATAGATATATTTGTAAATGAGAACGATATGAAAGTTATGTTGCATTCAGAAAATATATTAATAGATACATTTGTAAATGAGAACGATATGACAGATATTCAGCATTCAGAAAATATATTAATATATACATTTGTAAATGAGGACGATATGAGAGATATTCAGCATTCAGAAAAGATATTAATATATACATTTGTAAATGAGAACGATATGAAAGTTATGTTGCTTTAAACAGCATTACATCAAATGCTATGCTGACAATTATAAGAAGAGAGAAAATGCAGAGATGTTAATATTTGGAGAACCATTCAAATAGTTTTACTACAGTATTTATTCTGTTAGAATTTTTAATATGGTTCACTTAAAAAATATTCAAAAATAAGTTTTTACCGGAAAGATTCTACCGGTTTCTTACAAGTTCTTACCCGTTAAATATTTAAAACAAAGTTTCTACTGGCATTTTTTCAAAATAGAGAATTGAAACAGTTCTTTTCATTTTATTTTAATTTTTTCATCAAGGGTGGGATGTTCTGTTCCCCTAAACTCTCTGCTTATGATAAATTTCAAACACGTGAACATAAAAAAGAAAAGGATAACTAAAAAATGTCTTCTACCGGGGTTTAGGGGGGCAAGGCTCCCCTGGCAGAAAATTCATTGTTCCTAATTATCTTGGTTTTCTTTATACTTAGAGAGAATAAATGTAACTTTTTTTTTGCCAAAATCGAAGAAAAACAAATTTTAGTTCATTAAATTTCAAAATCCACAAGGATTATGTCAGTTTCTTGGACAACCGCTACCCTTTACCCTGCTCTTATAGTAGGCACAAACATTACTCATGCATTTAGTGTCTCTGATTGCAAGATGTAAGAATACTCATACGCAAGTACATTAAAAACAATATGAAAAAAAAAATAATAATAAAACTTTACTAAATTTCTGTCCAATAAAAATACAGTCCATAAAATCTGATGTTCTATAGAAATTTCCTCCAACAACAATTATTAAAAGAGTACTCACAATTCCTTCGCATGACAGCTACTCAATATAGATCGCGACACAGTAAGTATACGATGATAGTATTTGAAATGAGAGACATTCTGTGACAGCTGTTCAAATTTTATTACTTCTTCATTGGCATCGAAAAATATCACGATTTAAAAATGTTAGTGTTCTTCCATCTTGAGAAGGAAGTCACAGAGTGGTGATTAGAAACATATTCCATATTCATTTTAAAAGACAAGGTAACAATCTTGTTAAATCAGGTGCTCTCAATGCCAATGACAGCAGTAAATGTCATGTCATAGTGATAGTATTTATAGTGGCACGGCTAAAAACACACGAGTATTGCTTTACATGTTTCCCACATAAAGATGTAATTTTATACACAGGGTGTCCATAATTTTTTTTTTACAATGTCAAGCTTTTATTATAAACACAAATGAACAGATACATGTATGGAAAGTATAGTACAGTATTAGGAGTATATATTAAAGTTTTTTTTTTCCATCAATTAATAAACCTCTATATGTGCACCCAGGGCTTGACAAATACGGTTGCTAGATCGCCACTGGCGACCAAGTATTTAATCTGGCGTCTTTTTTTGTTTGTTTGTTTGAGACTAACTATTTTTTGTACAAAAACTGAACTAAGAAATGAGCACAAACGGCATTTTTTCTCTCATCTACCCCTACTATAAGTATTATAGTGCCCGGCAAGCAGTGATATTCCTCTTCTGTCGTACCAAAAGAACTAAGTTTAAAAGGCATTTCACATCACAGGCACAAAAAACGCCATTCTTTTTCGCTCTAGCCAGCTAGCATGTCATGTAATTAGAATGTGGGAGAAGGGGGCAGGTTTCAATAAAACAGTAAGAAATAGTGTTAATCCAGCTTTTGTGGCACCTAAACTTTGATACAATGCGAAAAACTGCACATTATCAGATATAGATTTTTTGTAGCACTCTACCTGGACATTTGAAACACTCGGCAATAAGCATATCCTGAACATTCGGGTTAATTCAGCCTTTATTGTGTTTCTCTCTTTCTTTCTTTTTTTTCTTTTTTTTTTTTCCAGATATATAATAATTTTCAATTCGAAACTTAGTTTATATTATCTATTTAAATTGTGTGCTATTCTAAACTATGCTTGTTATTATTTTTCTCAAAAGTTTGATTAAAAACTTTTGTGCTTTTTTAAAATCAATGATGGGGAGGGGGTAAATACTCTTACTTACGACAAAAATTTTTTGCTGTCAGCCAGATTTCATCAAATTTGTGCTAATTGCTCTGTATGCACCACTGGTGGCACGAAGCACGTCAAGGCGATAATCGTCCGCGTTTTCCTTTTTTCGTCCCCTCCTTGCTTTTTCTAGTACTGAGCTGGTCTCCATGAATGTCTTGCACCATTCACGAATTGATGGACGTAGGCACAAGAAATTCATGAACACCTGCTCATTATTGGAAAAGAAAAAACAGGGAATGGACAAAACAGAGTATCGGAGGAAAATGTCGACGACCATCGCCTTGGCGTACTTTGTACAACCAATTGTGCACATATATAGACGTTTGTTATTTGATTAAAAAAAACCCTTCAATATTAATAGTGTACTTATTACTTTCCATATATGTATATCTGTTGATTTGTGTTAGTAATAAAAGCTTGAAATTATAACGAGACTTTGTGGACATGCACCCTGTATATTTGCGATTTTTAAGAGATATGGTAAGATGAAAGTAACATTTTTGTTTTCTCGTGCACAAAAGCTGCAAAACTCTCCTTTGAAAAAAAAAATACATTAAATATAAACTTCTACTTACGCCATATACGGCAACAGCCAAAGTTTATTTTTACCATAATTTTAGTTCTAAACCAAAATTTTGAATGCAGTTTTATTTAAAATATTAGCTGATCCATCCGGCGTTGCCTGGTCCCGTCAAAAAAATAACACGAAATGCGAAAAAACTATAAAAATCGCTGCCGAGTAAAATTCCGAATAAACTTTACTGAAAAGAGAACAACATTTTCCATATTGGGCAAGAAGATTGAAACCGGATTCCTTTTATTACTGTGGAAAAATCTCAGCAAATCGCGAAAAAACGCTAAAAGTCCCGAAAATTTATTTCAAAAGTCACAGAGGATAAAATTTACTATTTTGAGTTAAAAGATTAAAACATAATTTGTTCTATAAATGTCAAAACATCGCCACAAAACGCGAAAAACTCTAAAAATCACATAAAAATTTTTACGAAAAATTAAAAAATAGCTGTATGAATTCCGAATAAACTTTATTGAAAAGAGCTCAAATTTACTTATAGTGAACTAAAACATTACAACTGGAATTCTTTCAGAAATGTAAAAAAAAAAAATTGCCAGTTTTTAGGTAAGAAACCGAAGTTTAGGTAAAATAAAAGAGTGTAAAAGAGGTATAAGCCGCATTTTCATACAACATAGATAATTAATTTAATCCGACATATACGTCGGATTAAATAAAAATAATGATATTAAAACAGGCCAGCAAAACACCATCTAAATAAAGGCTATAAAATGATTTCAACAAATCAATTGAGTAAAAATGATGGTGCTTTTCTAATGAGACAAACAACTGGTAATTCGCTAACGAAGCCTTAGAAACGTTGCAAATATTCTTTTAAATGCATACTCCATTTTTCTTTTATGTTTAAGCCGCTCACTGTGGATTAGCGGATATTTTATAGCTGAAAATGTTTAAAATGCGCTTTAAAAAGTTATTAAATAGTTGTGCCTCTACATCATAAAAAGTCTCACAGATCTTTAAGCTAAAGAAGAAATACTACACCAATAGGGATCTGGATGACACAATTTTAATAGAATATTTCTATACATTTAATACTTGGAAAAAAAAATTTCATAGACAATTTCACACGCCTTGCATTCATAATATTCAAATTTTAATTGCTTAAAAGGCGTAAAGCCAACATAGTGAAAAAGTACCCAAGCCGCGACTCGAACCCGGGTCATCAGTAAGCACACTGACGTTCTACCAACTAAACCACTTGGGAACGATATACAGCCTGGCACTTTCTCACTATAACATGTTGGCAAGGCTACAAACGCAGTACAAGATGGAATATTTTCCATGAGCCACCAACCCTGGGGCAAACACGAAACCAAAGAAAATCCAGCATCGATAAATCTATACATTTAACACTTGGAAATTTTTCCATAGAAAATTTCACACACCTTGCATTCATAATATTCAAATTTTAATTGCTTAAAACGCGTAAAGCCAACATAGTGCATATTTCTATTCTTGACTGGAGCATGAGTTTATGCATCATGTTTCCGTTTACCGACACCAAGCGATAAACCGTACACGATTGTCGTTATCAGACATGGATTACACGAAAAATGCATTCACACACAACACTATGGCGACAAAATCATCATCGAAATCGGTAGATGGAAAAACACGTAGTGAATATCAATGCATTTTGCGTGCATCGATGTCGAATAACGACACTCGTAAGATTTATGGGTGCCGTGTCGGTAAATGGAAAAACCCTCATGTGAAAAGGTTGTCAAAATTTGAAATTGAATTTTTTTTTAAATCAAATTTATTTGAACTTGGATATAATTTTCTTCAAAGAATGACACTGATGCTTAATTTAAAATTACTTTTTAGATATATTTTTAAACGTATTTATTATTTAAAGAATGATTTTCAAACAGAAAGGAACACAACAAAGAAACAGTTTCAAAAGAAACTTAAAGATAATTCAAATAAGTATACCAAATTCACGATTTAAAAAAACTAAAACTGTGCGTGTACTTGCGTCTTAGTCATATCAAATTTCAAGTTTTTATTCTTAACAACTCCATAAATCGTAATTTAGAACGTTTTTCGCGCATTTCACCCTTTTAAATTTCGAATTTTCTTTAAAATTGTTCTGTGCGAGCATTTACGGTTTAAAAGTAATAGCCATGTCAAATTTCGAGTTTCTATTCCTTAACAATTCCATATAAATCATAATTTAGAACGTTTATAGAACGATATCCGCAAATTTCGCCCTTTTAAATTTAGAATTTCTTTAAAAACTCTTCTGCGTGTGTGCATTTGTTCCTGCCCCTTTTTACTTCTCGAATATTTTAGAATTTGTTTTGTTGCGAGTATTTACGTCTTAAAAGTAATAGTTATGTCAAGTTTCTCGTCATAACAGTTCTAAATTAATCGTAATATAAAACGTTTTTAGAACATTTTCCGCAAATTTCTAATATTTTAGAAACCGTTCTTTGGGAACAATTACATCTCAAAAGTAACTACCATGCAAAATTTTTAAGTTTCTAGCCCCAAAAGTGTTACGGAAATCGAAATTTTAAAACATGTTTTGTTTTTGCACGCTTTTACATTTCGAATTTTCTAGAAACTGTTCTGTGCAAGCATTTACGTTTTCAAAGTCATGTCAAATTTCAAGTTTTTAGCCCTACTAGTTCCAAATAAACTGTAATTTAGAAAGTTTATAGAAGGTTTCCCGCTCATTTTCCCCTTTTAAATTTCGAACCTTTTAGAAACTGTTTATGGCGAGTATTTACATCTTCAAAGTAACTAGCACAATAAATTGGAAGTATTCTAGTCCAAACAATATCATAAAAATCTCAATTTTAGAAGTTTTTTACTTCTGCCCTCCTCGGGGATTGTTGTACCGACATAAAATATAACCGATGTTGGAGCAGAGATGGTTACCAGGATTTTGTCTCCATTATTTTTCAAATGGGAACAGTAATTCAAGTGATTACTCCCTGTTTTCCGAAATCTTATTTACTTTCTTCTATCTCTGCAAGAAGAAAGCATTGGATTCGTGAAAATTTTTGACATTGTTTTCGATGGATTTTTGCGTTTTGGAAGGGTCCTGAACGCGATTTGACTGTTTAAACAAAATGTCTGTCTGACAAAAATATAACCGATGTTGGAGCAGAGATGGTTACCAGGATTTTGTCTCCATTATTTTTCAAATGGGAACAGTAATTCAAGTGATTACTCCCTGTTTTCCGAAATCTTATTTACTTTCTTCTATCTCTGCAAGAAGAAAGCATTGGATTCGTGAAAATTTTTGACATTGTTTTCGATGGATTTTTGCGTTTTGGAAGGGTCCTGAACGCGATTTGACTGTTTAAACAAAATGTCTGTCTGACAAAAATATAACCGATGTTGGAGCAGAGATGGTTACCAGGATTTTGTCTCCATTATTTTTCAAATGGGAACAGTAATTCAAGTGATTACTCCCTGTTTTCCGAAATCTTATTTACTTTCTTCTATCTCTGCAAGAAGAAAGCATTGGATTCGTGAAAATTTTTGACATTGTTTTCGATGGATTTTTGCGTTTTGGAAGGGTCCTGAACGCGATTTGACTGTTTAAACAAAATGTCTGTCTGACAAAAATATAACCGATGTTGGAGCAGAGATGGTTACCAGGATTTTGTCTCCATTATTTTTCAAATGGGAACAGTAATTCAAGTGATTACTCCCTGTTTTCCGAAATCTTATTTACTTTCTTCTATCTCTGCAAGAAGAAAGCATTGGATTCGTGAAAATTTTTGACATTGTTTTCGATGGATTTTTGCGTTTTGGAAGGGTCCTGAACGCGATTTGACTGTTTAAACAAAATGTCTGTCTGACAAAAATATAACCGATGTTGGAGCAGAGATGGTTACCAGGATTTTGTCTCCATTATTTTTCAAATGGGAACAGTAATTCAAGTGATTACTCCCTGTTTTCCGAAATCTTATTTACTTTCTTCTATCTCTGCAAGAAGAAAGCATTGGATTCGTGAAAATTTTTGACATTGTTTTCGATGGATTTTTGCGTTTTGGAAGGGTCCTGAACGCGATTTGACTGTTTAAACAAAATGTCTGTCTGACAAAAATATAACCGATGTTGGAGCAGAGATGGTTACCAGGATTTTGTCTCCATTATTTTTCAAATGGGAACAGTAATTCAAGTGATTACTCCCTGTTTTCCGAAATCTTATTTACTTTCTTCTATCTCTGCAAGAAAAAAGCATTGGATTCGTGAAAATTTTTGACATTGTTTTCGATGGATTTTTGCGTTTTGGAAGGGTCCTGAACGCGATTTGACTGTTTAAACAAAATGTCTGTCTGACAAAAATATAACCGATGTTGGAGCAGAGATGGTTACCAGGATTTTGTCTCCATTATTTTTCAAATGGGAACAGTAATTCAAGTGATTACTCCCTGTTTTCCGAAATCTTATTTACTTTCTTCTATCTCTGCAAGAAGAAAGCATTGGATTCGTGAAAATTTTTGACATTGTTTTCGATGGATTTTTGCGTTTTGGAAGGGTCCTGAACGCGATTTGACTGTTTAAACAAAATGTCTGTCTGACAAAAATATAACCGATGTTGGAGCAGAGATGGTTACCAGGATTTTGTCTCCATTATTTTTCAAATGGGAACAGTAATTCAAGTGATTACTCCCTGTTTTCCGAAATCTTATTTACTTTCTTCTATCTCTGCAAGAAGAAAGCATTGGATTCGTGAAAATTTTTGACATTGTTTTCGATGGATTTTTGCGTTTTGGAAGGGTCCTGAACGCGATTTGACTGTTTAAACAAAATGTCTGTCTGACAAAAATATAACCGATGTTGGAGCAGAGATGGTTACCAGGATTTTGTCTCCATTATTTTTCAAATGGGAACAGTAATTCAAGTGATTACTCCCTGTTTTCCGAAATCTTATTTACTTCCTTCTATCTCTGCAAGAAGAAAGCATTGGATTCGTGAAAATTTTTGACATTGTTTTCGATGGATTTTTGCGTTTTGGAAGGGTCCTGAACGCGATTTGACTGTTTAAACAAAATGTCTGTCTGACAAAAATTTTGTGGGCGCTCTATCCCAATAACTAAAGCACGGAATTTAATAAAACTTTATATTCAGTTAATCCCCTGATATAAATGGGTGACGATTAGTTTTTGGTGTAAATCGGCCAACAGGTGGCGCTGCTATGCTACATTTTTCAAGATTTTCATGATAGCTATATCTCAAGAACATAATTTAATCAAACTGCAGATTCTATTAGACCTTGACATAAATAGACGATGATTACGTTTTGGTGTAAACAGCCTAACCGGTGACGCTGCTATACTACTTTTTTCATGATTTTTACGATATCTATATCTAAGAACTAATGCAAAGAATTTCATCAAAGTTCAAATTCAGTTAAACGTTGACATAAGTTGTTGTTAATTAGGTTTTGCTGTAAATGTCCCAATAAATGGCGCTGCTATGCTGCATTTTTCTGGATTTACACGATTTTAGCGATAGTCATATCTCAAGAACTAATGCACGAAATTTAATAAAACTTTTGATTCGATTAGACTTTGACATAAATTGGTGCTGATTAGTTTTTGATACATGTGAAACTTGTAATAAGATAGAAGAAAGTTTTGGGATTGGCACATCCGACTAGTTTTGAAAGAAATGGCTATTTGAATTTGTATCAGCAAACAAGAGTCATTTAAATATCATAAGATTACCAAGAGACGCTACAATTGATTACATTCAAAATAAATGAAATGACAGAATATTTAAAAAAACAGAAAAGAGACAAATAAGGAAGTTCCTTCTAAGAGCTTTTAATTAACATCATGTTAAATATTTACAAATGCAACTTTTTAGTTTCGCATGACTTTATTAAATGCTTCAGGCAAAGTGAATAATTTTTTTTAACTAAGTCGGCTAATCTCACGTACAGTCAATGCAATTATGCAAAGGAGGTTGCGAGTTTAACGCATAGCTTAACACTGAGAAACTATGTTACGAAAAATTCTAATCGATACAGCATTTGTATTAAGAAAACACGATATTAATTATAATTCGAAAAAATTATTAATTAACAAATGTAATCATCATTCTTTCAAAAGTTTTTGACCTTGCCAATTTGCAGAAAAACAGCACCAATATGGCACACGTGTTCGTGACCAAAATAAAGTTTTCAGGAAATTCGTGACTTACGTGACATGAGGATAATTTAGCCCCCTCCTCGCACTCACTTTTGTTCTTTTAATATATATATATATATATATATATATATATATATATATATATATATAGATGCGACTTTACTTTAATCGAAGCTTTAATAATTTTCAGACGATGTTGTTGAGACAAGTTGTTTTCAGAGTTCTAAGAAGCAGTTAAAAATAATTTCAAGAAGGGAACAAACAATAAAAGCTTCTAATTTATATCAACATTTCATAACTTTTTTTATTTTAAAGTCAACATTTGGGGTCAGAAAAGTCAATCAGGGAAAATGTCACATAAAGTAAATAAATGTCAGTAGAGTAAAAAGTTACGCGTTATATGAGTCATTTGAATGAGTTTAAAAATATTCGTAAGTAGTAACAGACTTATTTTATATTTATGATCTTATTTTATGTAAATTTAATATTCAATAATGGCTATAAGAAGTGAACGAAAAATAAAAGTTTCTAATTTATATCAATATTCCATAGCTTTTTTTTATTT